>JASCZW010000150.1:0-216046 GCA_034211315.2 Aedes japonicus | reverse complement strand
CCTCTTCTACTCAACATCTTCACGTCAGATGTTCCTCCCCTGCCGGGTGGTGGTATTTTGTCGATGTTTGCGAACGACACTTTCCATCTACAAGGGTCGAGTGATACGTGCTCTGAAAATAAAACTTCAGGAGGGACTCAATGCTCTGTCCGATTATTTCAACAGCAATTGAAGATCTGTATCAATGCAGCTAAGACCCAGACGATTCTGTTTCCGCATTCCTTGTCGTCTTGACTCATTTCGCCAGGAGATATCAAAGTCCAACTCTATAACACACTGTAATCCGAAGAAGTAGTCTACCTTGGTGTCACCCTTGACAGCAGGTTGTGGTGCCGATCGATCGCATGTACAAAAAACATCAAACAAATGTAGCAGTTTTTTAAGATCTCTGTATCTACGGATAACCATAAAGTTTACTCTATCGAGTACGGTTTGCCAATCTGGGAGTGTTGCGCCAATTTCCACAATCAGAAACTGCCGATAAAGGGTGTTTCAATCAAAATTTGGTCGACTTAAGCTTGACGCATTTCCTTTCATCGTGCAGCAACAAAGTTTGCAAGCGCAAAATTTGCACAGCACCCCTCATTTTAAAAATGTGTCCATGTAGCATCTGTTTTCTGCTCGTAAAATGTATAATTTTCACTTTTTTGGGAATCATTCGAAAAAAACAATTTTGGCCTATTTTCAAAATCCATCGAAAATTGCAATTTCAAAAAACGTATTGTTATATTTCAATTTATTGTTGATTCCATGGCATTTCTAAACATAAAAAATATCATTCGCATGTTTTAAAACAAAAAAAAATGTGTTCCATCTTACATACCTAACGCCATAAACACAAAACATCAAAAAATTGTTTCACTTCACGATTTGTTTGGAAATGCCTTTGGATTATAAAAAAACACCAAAAAAGCTAGCCAACACAAATGTTAACCTCTTGATATCGATGGGAAATGTCCACTCAGCACAAAAAATAACTGCTTTTTTAATTATGCCAACACTTAAGAACCCTGAAAGAGCTAAATAGAATGAGTGTATTCACTCCAAAAGCAAATGAAAATTTAAGAATAGTAAAAACATGAGGTTAACACTCGTCCGAGCGATAGTGCTGTCGCTGTGAATGTCAAAAGTTGCGCTTTTCCATCTTACAAGCCTTTCCTCTACTACAGTTATCAAAATTTCGTCGAAGGAAGAGAAGCAACTAATCAAAATTTTGCATGTGCATGGCGAAAATCCAAACTACTCTCCCGCCAAGTTGGCGAAATTGTTGAATGTGGCTCAATCAACTGTGACCAACGTATTAAAAGTGTTCGGTGAACGTTTGTCGACAGCCAGGAAAGCTTGATCGGGGGGAAATCGAAAGCCGAAGGCCACAGCGACGACAAAAAGAGTTGCCCGCTGTTTTGAGTGGAGCCCCAGCCTCTCCGTCCGAAATGTCGCAAAGAAGCTGGGAGTGGTGCCTTCAACCGTGGGTAGAGTTAAAAACGAGCTGGACTGTCAACTTACAAGAAGGTCGTGACTCCAAATCGCGACGATAAACACGAAAGTTGTACACGACGATGCCGACGATGTTTGTTTGCGTGGTACAGGACGATGAAACTTACGTCAAGGCAGTTTCCTGGACAGAAATTTTATACGGCAACCGGACGGGAAAAGGTGTCAGATATTTTCAAACACATTAAACTGTCAAAGTTCGTGAAGAAATATCTGGTGTGGCAGGCCATCTGTACCTGTGGCTTGAAGAGCAACGTTTACATTGCAACCGTCAACCAGGAAATTTATCTGAGCGAATGCCTACAAAAACGTCTACTGCCTTTCCTAAAGCGCACAATTGTTCCATTCCATTTTGGCCGGATTTGACAACTTGCCATTACGGAAAAAAGGCCATGGAGTGGTATGCTGCCAACAACGTTAAAATAGGCTAGAGCTAAAAAATGATAGCTCTACTGTAGATCTAGTAACCAATTTCAGAATGTTTGGAGAGTCACTCCCATTCCGAGGTTACTTTCACATACAATAAGCCCCGCAAGTAATCATTACCGACATAATTTATATAAGGGCACGGCAAATGTTAAATTTCCAAACCAGACACGTATTTAGTATTATTTAAAAAAAAATCAGATAGATCTCACGCATGACCACTTCCTTAATGGCACTTGCTTATTCATTTGTAAACATACAAATTCTCGACGTTGATTCATGAATAATTTTATGCACTCGCGACAAAATAAGCGCAAAAATTTACGTTGCTACCCTACATAACAAAACTCTGTACACCACGTGGTGAAGGCATCTGTAATTATGTGGCAGCCTTTCACACACGTATGCGAGTTGTCTTCGTTTGCTGCTACTGACAAGCAAATGGCCGTTTTCTACATACACTGGTCTTCTTTTTTTCACTCCAAACTCTACCAATAATCAAATCCCCGCTTTGAGCCGACTGTAATAATCAGCAATTCACTCGCGACAAAGCGGGCAAACACTTAAACTTCACAGAAAAAAAATCTGAATTTTCATTGTGATGTAAAAATCAGAGCATTTAGAATTGTCTCTCCTTCCACACGAAGTAGCCACTTGCATGAAACAGAAACAGTAACGAAGACGAACTGTTGCATACAATATTTTCGGAAATAAATGGAATGTCCCAGAACTTTACACGATTTATAATGTTAGCTTGTACGTTTTGTGACGCTCCATTTATGTGCATGATAAAGAACAGAAATTCGCGCTTCTTTTTCGAGCTGTGTTAATAATGTTTGTCCGGATGTCACTATACTTGCACTAATAAAAAAAACTAAGCTGATGTAACTCTTCTTCCGGGTGCGGGGGTGAAGCTCAGAAAAACCAAAAAATGAGGAAACACTACCGACACTCACACATTTCGGGAGGGAATCGATTGGATTCTACGTCTTTCCCAAAGCACGCGGATATTTTATGGTTTCATTGTTAGTTAGAGGTAAATTACGAGTTATTGTCTGATTTTTTTTTCGCGAAAACGACGCAGCAAAAACAAAACACGTCAGTTTCGAAGCACGGCTTGCTGCGATCCTTTAAATTTTTTAAGATAAAAATTTATGAAAAATATTTAGTCATAATTTTCCGAATTCGTGTTAATATAAAAATATCTTATTATGTAAATCAATTCTAGAAATATCCAGTTTTTATTTTTTTTGTGTCGACCCTAATTTTCACGTAAATTTTAATTAAGGAAATTCAGATAATACAACGTTAAGTTATTGTAATGATTGTAATGATTTATTCCAATATTTGTGTTCATTTTTTTACTCTTTTTTCCAAAAGAAGGGTATACAGATCGCTTGAAAAATCAATTTTTGGTCAGAGATCCGCAGCACCAAGTGATACATACCATTCGACTCAGCTAGTCAAGATTGTATTTTTGGGTTTTAATTATCAATTTCTGGAAGATAAACAATAACAGAACTTCACTGGCATGCTTTTCACAACGGAGCAAATATGGTGAAATAAATGTAACGTATGATATGACAACAATAACTGAAATTTATCAGTTTCAAAATGGAAAGTGCCAGTGCATCTTCCAAAGGAGCCAGTATGCAGTATCGTTTCTCAGCAATCGGATTTCTAAGCAATCTTTGTTTTTTTTTTTTGTAAAAATGTATGATAAAAATCGTGTCACTCAAGATCAAAAGTGATGCACAACTCTTCAGATATTCCGCATATTCCGGATGGTTTAAAGGACCATACAGCAACTAGTCGAAATCACAAATTGGATTCTTTAGTGAATTCGTTCTCACATTGTATAAAAATTTAGATGAAAATAAACACTTAAATTTATTTACCTATCGTGAGATCTGACCCTTTTAACACTTTCCGGAGAGTACTGGGAATAAGAACCCGGATGTGGTCATTATGGTCCTGGAAACTTGATATCATCACCATTGCATTTATTTTAGTATTCTCATGCTATTTGATGTGTCACATGATGGGTTTTGATCCACAATCTGGCCACAGTAGCCGGAACATCAACCCGGATGAAGGAAATGTAGTTCTGAACTTTTGATATCAAGACCATAGAACTTAGTTTTGTATTCTCATGAAATTTGAGGTGCCGCATTATGGGTTTTAATTTTAAACCAAAGTTTGCCGCTACCCAGGGGAAATGTCCGGAACTTGTAAGCCGATTCCAATAATTTAAAATTCAAAAGCAATATAAAGGACTAAAGCACCTATCACTTCATTACTCCATTTCGTTACATATACACCACCTACACACAGACCTTCACCGCATCGAGCTGAGTTCGTTGTCGGTATTGCAGGCTTTGGATCAAAACTCGGCTTAAATATATATATATATATATATATATATACACTTCCTTGTAAAAAAGAGTAAGACCGTGGTAATCTAGTATGAGATTTACGAATTTACCAATTTCAAGGGTTTCACAGACATTCTAGGACTCTGGCCTCCCAGAACCATACTTGCGCAAATTTACGGAAGATGAAATGAATTTTTCGGAAAGCAGGTAAAATAATCTTCAAAATAAGTCTATTGTGGTGTATGTGTGCATGTGTGGTCACATTTGAAAACTTAGTTGAAGTATTTCCGGTTCCGGTTTTCCGGTACATTTTATATAGAAGTCCTCTCACCACTTATGTGGTCCTTAGTTGTAAACGATCTTCTAAGAAGCTTAGAGGAAAAAGGTATCGAGGTTGTTGGTTTTGCAAACGATACAGTCATTATAGTGAGCGGAAAATTTGACAACATCATATCAGAGAGAATGCAATGGGCCCTAAAATTTACCCAGTCTTGGTGTATCAAGCAGGGCTTTAATCCATCAAAAATAGTAATTGTACCATTCACTAGGAAAAGGAAGTTTAGTCTAAAAGCGTTTCAGCTAGGAGGATTATTCATCTTAGTGAACAGCTCAAATACTTAGGAGTGATACTGGATGCCAAACTGAACTGGAATGCTCGTCTTGAGTGTGTGATCGGTAAGGCAACCAGTGCTTTCTGGATTTGCTCAAAAACATTTGGCAGAAAATGGGGTCTAAGACCAAAAATGATAATGTGGATTTATACATCCATAATACGTCCAAAAATTTCGTAGCACTCCATCAAATGCGTTGAATGCAATGCTAAATCTGGTGCCTTTGCACGAATACGTGCAGTTAGAAGCGGAAAAGAGTATGCTTAGACTTAAACGGTTGAAAACTTTCATGTCTGGTGACTTAGTCGGTCACCTGAGCATTTTACAAAGCTTTCAAAATGGGCCAGTGATGTATATCAATGGAGACTGGATGAAACCTGTGGAAAACCATGACATCCCTTACAAGATATGTGAAACGTCACGTATAGAATGGGAAGTTGGAGGTCCCACTGTTCGTCATGGCTCCATAAAATTCTTCACAGATGGCTCAAAAATTGGAACAAAAACGTGAGCAGGAATCTTCGGCCCTGGGGTAAAAATCTCAGTGGCGATGGGAAACTATCCAACGGTTTTCCAAGCGGAGATCTTTGCTTTAATAAATTGTCGTAACGTTTGTCTGAAGAAAAAATATATGTATGCAAATATTTGTATTTTTACAGACAGCCAAGCGGCACTCAAAGCGTTAAGTAATTATATATCCACATGCGTCTGATAATGCATTCTTTCATTGCGAAAGGAGTGCCAAGAGAACTTGGTAAATTTATTCTGGGTTCCAGGACACTGTGGCATTGAAGGCAATGAAAGGGCAGACGAGCTTGCTAAACAAGGTTCAAATGCACAGTTTATTGGCCCAGAACCGATCTGCGGTATATCATACTGTGTCATAAAAAGGGAATTAAAATCTTGGGAAGAGCAAATGATGATGACCAATTGGTTGGTCACCACAAAGTATTTCAAGCGAAAAGGTTTATAATTCCAAATGTTACAATTAGTAAACCGCTTCTGGAGTTCAATAAGAGAGTTCTTTGTACCTATACTGGCCCAGTAACTGGACATTGCCCGAGTAGATATCGTTTGAAAAACATTAGCCAGGTTCAGAATGATATCTGTCGTTTCTGTAACATGGAATGTGAAACCTCGGAACATCTGCTTTGCGGTTGTGATGCTGTGTACAAGAGCAGACTTAAATTACTGTACAGTGGCTATATGCAACCTAAAAAAATGTGGACTGCAAATCCTGGAGAGGTGGTGGGTTTTATAAACTCAATTTTGCCGGACTGGGAGACGCGTCTTAGGCTGGTCACTTGACAAATGGTCATCTAGCTTTAAGATGCGAATTAGAATAGTTAACAGGGGTATGTCACAAAAGTTCAACTCAGTGGACGCAGTGGTTCTACGCCGCAACAAAAAAAATGTAGAAGTAAAAAAACCACGACCATGAAAGACCCATAACTTTAAAAATTGTAGAGAGCACAATGCTTATTAAATATTTTTAAAATTTTAGAATAAGAAAATTTAAATAGTGTACAAAATTAGAAAAATATATATATTGTAGAATGATGAAGTTGATCTTTCGAATTTTTTCCGCCTTGGAATCACTGTGCGCTGGTGCTTGATCCCTCGCTCTAGATTATTTTGTCCAACCGAATGCATTTAGCTATTCCCCGGTTGCTTATTCCTCGCAGATAATAGCTCCAAGCTGACCCGGGTCCAGTCGCCTTCGGGTATGTTTCAAAATCCATTTCGACACCTAAGAAACTGCACATCCGTCCGTTCAACTTTGTGACACGTTTAAGGATTTTTGACAAGCAAAATAAACAATGCAATATTTCACGCACACTTTGTTTTCTATACCTGTATGTACGGCAATAGGATTTCATCGGAAATTTGTCGGTTCGCGTCGGTTGTTGTTGACTAGGCTTTTACCGAAGACTACTTTATCAGAAAGACTTGCAGCTCTTCACGTTTCCAATACAAATGTCAACCGTCACTGCGTACAGCTCCTCTATCTAGCAAAGGTAGAAGCTCAGTATATATGTTAGTAATTCTCTTCGAACAAGAAGTGGTGTGCGTGTGACCTCATGTTACTGAAACATAACAACCATAACAAAAAAAAATTATCTGCCTTCAAAGTATTTTGCTGTGTGTTAATCCTTTTTGATTAGAAAGAGTAGTAGAAATCGGGAAAATATATCGAACTACTTTGCATCGCAGCAACACGATAAATTATGAGGATGGACGCAGTAAGCCAATGAATCGAAATAGCTGTTACAAATTGTCAACAACCCCGCCTAAATAAAGCATAATATCAGTCAAATCAAGAAGAGCAAAATACACCATCAGCTCTGTGATTTGGATGCATCTCGTTCTGGTTTTGTTCAACACCACTGTGTCTAGAGGAATCAACTTGCTTTACCCCGTCACTGGAATTTTTTGTGGACATGATCGAAAAGGAAAATAAGAAGATTTGTAATAGATGAATAGAGCAAATTTTGGAAAAATCATTACAGCATTCGTTAACAAATGACAAATGCTGTTAACCCTCTTCACTTTGCTGACTATCCAAACAAAGCAACATCATTGTGTAGAGGAAAACGGCTAACCCAAAGAAGTTAGGGATAAAATTCGGGAGATTGTCACACCGATTGATAGAGGATAGAAGGGATGTTCATCTCTGTTATACTGTTTTTATTTGTACGATGGATTAATAATTTCGATAAATAATGATTTACAATGTTGCTCATATTGTGAGATGCTTTCCTAGCGTTCAAGCTTATTACTTTCGCAATTAGCTTATTGGTTTGCTCTCAACTTAGAGTTCTAAATGCATTACCACAGTTAATAATTCGACAAGGGCCTAACTGATAAACGTAAACAATGACTTTTTCCGCGAATTTTTCGTCATTGAAAACTTGCCTAATCAATACACCACGATCATTTCTAGGAGGAAGAGTTTACCTATCCCTTAGAATTGGAGATTAAATGGGAATCCTTCGTGCCTCCAGAAATTTACGGAAGAAGTCATTTTTTACGTTTGTAAGTTAGGCCTAATCAAAAATCTTTGAAAAATTAAGAGTTTTCGATACCAGGTACCATTTTTGTATTAGTATGATTGTGTGGCAAGTACAATCATACCCAATGCCCAGAGAGTCGAAACATTTTCCTTACCGAAAAATTCCTAGACCAGACGGTGTTGCTTTGTAGGAGGACCCATTAAATTTAAATTGCTATAAAAGGCGTTCGAAGGCGTTCGATGCTATCTTTTTTTGCCTTCCTCGGGATTTGCATGTCGTTGCCTAAAATTTGAAAACTCATGTTTTAGATGTTGATTTCCATTGAAAGAAGTAATCACCTTATTTGATTTTGTTGCATCATTCCACATACACTGCACTGTTTGTAGCCCATCTCGAATGTTTTATTCCATTTTCTACAATTTCTGAATGCTCTCAAATGTGAAATAGGATTATTTGCTGGCTTAAACGACAAAAGACGAAACAATATTTACAGCTGCTGTACCTCTTTGTGTGTGTGTGTGTGTGTGTGTGTGTGTGTGTGTGTGTGTGTGTGTGTGTGTGTGTGTGTGTGTGTGTGTGTGTGTGTGTGTGTGTGTGTGTGTGTGTGTGTGTGTGTGTGTGTACTGATGAATTGACATGTACACATGCGTAGAGTGGTTCTACCTTTTCTCGAAGATGGCGTTGTGGTTACTGTCACCTGGCTTTTGGCAGAGTTGCCAGCCTTCTTGATAAAGTAGTCTTCGCTTTTACTCAACGAATAGGTAATTGTTGCATCCATGCTTTTGGGATCACGCAAGCGAGTAAACACAATCACACCAGTATGGATACCAAAGTGCACAAAGCCATTTAATTTGCTATGTGGTCGTTAGAATAAATATGAGATACGAGTTTAGTTTTACTTAGTTTTTTTCGCCGAGAATCCAACAGCCGATCATTTCGGCAGTTAAATTTACTGAGATTCAGTGAATTAATTACCGAGATTCAGCTAACAAACAAACATAGAACAGGGATATCAGCAAACATAACTGCCGAATTGATCGGTTATTGGACACTTTTGGCTATTGAGGGTGTGCGTGTATCTATCGTTATGATGTATGGATGTTTATCCTTCAGAAAACTATATAATTTTCTGAAAACTTTTTTTTCTAAAAAAATATCGGGTTAACATGTTTTTACCCATCAAAAACCGGTAAACTCTGGGCCGGTTTTTGATGGGTGCGATCACGTTTGAAACTCGTTAAACTTATGTTCGATTGTTGCCATTGAAGTAGGAGATTTCGCTGCGCGATTTGCTTTCAAAAACAAAAATCGAATCACCGACCGATACTGACTGCCCTTCCATTTTCTTAAAATTCGAGGATACGCCCGCATTTGATATAGTGCTTTTATTTGCTCTTCGCTAGTTTCGTCTCAAATACCATATGAAAAGAAACAATATAGAAACAATCTCAGCAACCGAAAATGACCTACCACAGTCATTCATACCAATACATCGCTAAACAGCACGTGTTCTTGCTACTATTGACGCAACAAAAACCAATTCACACCAAATTGCATAATTGAAAGAAAAAAAAAATCAAAATGAAGCACTTTTATCAACTCAAACATTAAGCACACTCGAACATTGCTAGACAGCAGAGAACATGGACACGGGAAGAAGTGAATGCCAGAGATTCTTCTTCCCGTGTCCATGTTCTCTGCTGTCTAGCAATGTTCGAGTGTGCTTAATGATTTGAGTTGATAAAAGTGCTTCATTTTGATTTTTTTCTTTCAATTATGCAATTTGGTGTGAATTGGTTTTTGTTTGGTGAATAGCAGGAAGAAATTCGTGCTGTTGCAGCGATGTATTGGTATGAACTACTGTGGAATGGCATTTTCGGTTGCTGAAATTGTTTCCATATTGTTTCTTTTCATATGGGATTTTTAACGAAACTAGCGAAGAGGTATTACAAATACTACAACGAAAGTTAGTCAGTATTGGTCGTTGATTCGATTTTTGTTTTTGGAAGGCAAATCGCGCAGCGAAATCTTCTCCTTCAATGGCAACCATCGAACACAAATTTAACGAGTTTCATACGTAATCGCACTTTGGGTTTTGACGAGTGACACCCAAGTACCCCAAGAATGGCTACCACGGAGGATAACGTGACAAAAATCCACAATCTCGTACCAGCAGACCACCGATTGAAGGTGTGCGAGATTGCTGAGACAGCGTGCATATTAAAAGACCGCGTAAAGGGTTGGGAAGACTGGTTTTACCATTACCGAAAACCGGCAAAGCCGGTCTAGAATCCTTTACTTATTTTACCGGTTTTTGGTGGGTAAATCCGGTATTTTTTTTTTAAAGTTTTCAGAAAATTATATATTTTTCTGAAAAATAAACATCCCTACATCATAACGATAGATACACGCATGCTTTTCTCGTTTCTCATATTTCTAGACAAAATAGTCAAAAAGTCGAGAGTAGCATTTGTAAACAATGACTTCTAGCGAATTTTTCTGGGATCGGCTTGCTCCTACAGACAAACAAAAACACCAGAAACAGATACAGGGAGTTAATACCTCCCCGTCGGCAGTGAATATAGATGTTAGGAACCTGGCATTTCCAGGAAATTTACGTTTTAAGTCATTGTTTACAAATGTTACTTTCAACCTTTTGACGATTTTGACTAGATTTGTGCTAACGACAATATAGCAAATTAAAAGGCTCTGTGCACTTTGCTATCCATACCGGTGTGAGTGTGTTTACTAGCTTGCTTGCTCTCATAAGCATAGATGCAACAATTTGCCTATTCGTTGAGTAAAAGCGAAGACCGCCAATACCAAGACACAGGCGTGAAATTTTCCCATAAACACCGTATACTTCATCTACGGTAGCGCCCCCGAACGACATGACATAAATATGTGTGAGTGTGATCAAGCAAAGGTAACAGTGTGTGTATTTGTAATCTTCTGCGCTCAAGATAAACGTCAAAAAATAAATCAAAACAAACTTGTACTATGCTTGCGGATGGAGTCGTGGAACTGGTTCGCATCGGAAATCAATATTTATTTGGAAAACTGTGTTTCTGATGTCCAATAAACACCGTCCTGGAAGTTAACTGGACCCATAAAAGGATCAAAGGGTGGTAATCGGTCGTCCCAGAGCTGTTCTTTCGTTAATGAAAATAAACAAGGACTGTGGTGAAGGAACGCTCCAGCGAAAGAAAAGGTAAGCCTTGTGTGCTGGATCGGATAATCGGAAGTAAATATTGTGTATGATAGTTTAACAGAGTTTATTAACCAAGTACTTCCTTTTCCAGTAAACGACTGTTTCCAACAGGTAAGCTTATTCCGGATTGTTTGAAGGTTGACACAACAGCCATCAGGAAATATTCAAATGCAGCAGCTCAACCAATTCAACACCTACTGGCAATTATATTTTTGTCAGTAGGTGTTGATTTGGCACCGAATCATACTGTTGTAGTGGTGTAACTGTGACCCGTAACGCTGGTAGATCACCTTTTCGTGGTGCGTTACGGGGTATCAGATCTACCACCGAACCCTAGTCTGAATTAATTCAAACTAGGGAACATATTTGTTTTTTGTAGTCAAAGGAACGTATAATAATCCTTATTACATTTTATGTCTTGTGAAAAGCGACAATACTCAGATTCGTCCACCAAGGATGAGCTTGGAATAAGGAAAACATGGTTAGTCTTCATTTATGTGAATTCTAATTTTCTATTTGATGTTCTATAGTTTGCATTGGTTAGGACTAGGGTTCTGATGCATGGTCAATATCGGAGTCATTGTTTGTTTTGTTTGCAATGGATTCGGTTTCGACTGATAAAGGAGCGCGCTTTTGAAAAGTGCTCTCACTCCTCAAAGGGTTTAAAGAGCGGAAACTTTCGAAAGAACTTAATTCATTACCAACAACAAAGAATGACAACTGTAACAACACCGAATATTTTATCATTTCTCAATAGTGATGAGGTAAATCGACATGCACTAAACAAAGGCTACGGGATATACTACAATAGATCTAATCACTGGTCGCAGTGGTTTATGTCCCGAACAGAGGAAAAAAAAACTGTAGCATCATTTCGACGATAAACATTCCTTGTGGATTTGAAAGTGTAGCATTTCCTCAACCGAAGAGTGCCAATCTCCACCAGCACCAGAATAATCTTCATCTCTAGTGGGACTCAAGTGAAAACAGCTGCTAACCACAAAAAAAATTCGTGCCCAGTGTTTTTAGTGTAAAACCATTTTATAAAGTTGTTGTTTTTCTTAATTGTAAGTTAATGATATAGCATGTTGCCTGTAATAATAGTTTATTTTAGTGCCTGTAATAATAGTCTTATATGGAAAAGTAGATATTGAGAAAATGGCAGTCAATGTAGATGTAGATAGGTTAGACGGGGCACCCTATAATCAGGGGGAGAACCTAGTAGAAGCAAGTGATGCTTTTCATCATACAGCATCTTTCTGTTAAGAGTTTGGTTAGTTTCGATTACAAAAAAAAATACTTTCGTGAAATTGGTTCTCCTTCTGATTTAAGGGTGCCAAACAATTAGGTTTTATTTTTCGATTTATTCTGAATGGATGGAGTTGGGCTAGGTTGTTCAATGCAAGTTTGCTATGTCCTCTGGATAGTGAATTAGTTCTGGGATTTTCTTCATACAGCATTAATCATTTCGGTTCATGGACAGTTTCTTTGGTTAAATAGAATCAGGAATGATGAGAGTTTATTGTATCAGCTTACATGGAATTATTAAATACAGGTGAAAACTTAGAATGTTTCTGTGAATTATTTAAACGAAAAATAAAGATAAAGTGGAATTTACTCATATGGAAGTGGTTGCGTATGAGATCCATTCAGTAGCACAAGGTGGAGCTTGTACGTCGTTACTTTTGGAATTGAAAAGTTTATTTTTAAAATTCAAAAGTTTAATTTATAAATTTACCTTTTTCTAAACAGGGCTCCTTTAGAATTGAATTGACTCCACGTTGATCCATGTTGATAACTCAACAATGTTAAGTTTTTTAGCTTTCTTCTTCGTTCTCTTTTTAGTTGTACTTTAACTTTTAAAGGAGCTGTTCATGACTCCCAATGTGCATGCTATTAGCATATTTATGTACTTTTTTTTGTGATTTTTAGTGCACAAGACTCACATAACACGTCCATTATATTGTGGTGCTCCTGGATTAACAGTACTTCATAATCTTTGTCAAACATATCGTATTTTCCAACGCTTGGAATTTCTAACAGGGCCTGAATAAAGTGGATAAAGTGAAAGTAATGCTATGAAATGTGTATCGAAAACATACTTTACACATCCTTGAAGTCCGATCCATAAGGTTTTTTCCAGGCATTACAAGTCTCGAAGAAGCACGATTTTTTTTCAGTTGAGTTATGAATGATGCGTCAGCTGGATAGCTATCGGCAGAGATAACTCATTCTATGCATGCTTTATGACTTAGCTTGCTGCAAACCCATCCCGTCGTATAATGAATATTAGCAAGTTGGTTCATGTCACATGTTTCAAGAGGATCAATAGGTTCATCAACTGATTTATCAACGTTTTTTTGTCGTCTATAAACTGGTTTTACGATCTGAAGTTTGGATAGTTCTTTTCGATTTACGATGAATACAAGCTTAAATCCGCTTGAACATTTCCTATCTTGTCGGATAATATAAGATGGTTTATAACGAGTGACTTATATGTCGAGCTGAAGAACGATGAATCTGGATGGTTGTTGTATCCGTTTTTCCATCTTATGACGGAAAAAAAGTGCTCCAAACAAGCTTGTGAAAGATTACTTGTTCTTAGAAAGACGAATCCGCAAATTTCCTTTAATTCCATGAACAACATATCAAGAGAAGATATGAAGAGTATCCAACTTTCAATAAAAAAGGGTGTACAAGAGTTTTTCGGCAATGCTTTAATATCATTTTCCTGAAATATCACAAAAAATATTAAATATATTTAATCGAATTTATCGTCTTACAGTTGATAAATCAATGCATGTCCTATCCATGAATCGCATCGCTTTTAAGCGTTACTTCATTTGCTTAAGAAAACTCTAATAAACCGAATCGACCTAAAGGGGCCTCATGTATGCCTGTGAAAATAGAGTAGGTATATATTGGAACTTCAAATTCCAAAAATAAATATGGTTCTCAGCCACATCTCAATGAAATTTGGTCCCCTTTGTCACCCATCTATAGCAAAAAATAGTTTTTGAAGAAACAATGAAAGAGTCTTACAACCTGATTGTTTGGATACTTAAAAATACGGAATGTTCTCAAATTCTGACCAGCAACAAATATTTGAATGTAAAGGCACTACTTGGCTATTTTTTAAGAAATACATTAAGAAAATATCAATAATACATCGTGTAACAATTAGGACCTGAATGGCTTAACAAGTAACCCTGGTTCTGTTAAGGGGGTTACCCCAGTACTCCCCATTAGGGTAAATCTGATTTTCATTGCAGAAGCGCTAATTTGCAACCATTTAAAACCAAGTGGACCAAAGTGCGTTGAGCACCATATTTTTGAAATTTGAAATTTTCATCGAATTGGAGGTTCTGTTCCGAAGTGTTAATGAATTGTGTATAATTGGACGTATACAAATTTACTTTTTTTTGAGTTGAAGTTGGACGAATTGGCACAATCGAAAATTAACACTTCATTTGATCACTTTTTAAAACATAAAACAAATAAAACATTTAAACACTTTTTCAAATTTTCGCTAGTAAACGCGAGCAAATTCTTTTGAATTCTATTACGAGCTAATCTTTTGACAGATAGGCCTATTTCGTCTTCTACACTCAGTAGCAAAAAAAAAGCCGAGTAAAATTTTGCTTCCAAAATACGCGTTGTTCAACCTTCTTTAACTTTGTCAATTATCAATATATTTGGCTGAAACTTTGACAATACTATAAAACCGAAGCGTTGTCATCATACAGATTTGGGCCAAATTAATAAGATGAATTCACCTCAGCTTTGTTTCTACACCGATAGTTCAGCATGGTAAATATCGGGTTAAAGCGAGAAATACTCATGTTGGAGCGTCAACTTTGACGCCAGCTGTAGTCCAAACCACTTAATGAAAACAGTTCAAATTTTGTCCACATTAATCTCTGTATTTTTTCAAGCCATGGAGAAATTTTTAATATCGTACCTAAATTTTTCACAGAAATACGGATTTTTGAAATTGGTATGTCAAAAACAAAAGCGCTTCGAACATGTCGACTTTAACGGAGAGGGAGCTGTGTGTCTTGTTACTGGCGGTCTTCGGTTAAAGCCTACACTGAACCTAAACATCCTCCTTTTATCGAATGAATCCTCCGTCGGTTGATATTGAAACATTGAAATCGCATTTTCGAATAATAGATGCAGGCGAAGGACGATTTTCTAAAAACCACATGATTATCTTTCTAATGTTGACCAACTAATAATACGAGAAGTAAATTGACCCCCCGTTCAAATTCAAATGCACGCTGTATGAAAAATTGTCATTCCAAAATCCTATGCGCATTGCATTGGAAAAGCCCTATAACGAGAACCATTAGAAATGAGGATGACAAACATTCCATTTTACATCATTCGGTAAGAACCTATCAATCGCTATCAGAACAGGTGCAATCACGAATAAAGGATCGAAACCCTCTCGATTTCCTACGGAGTTAAGGTAAAATATTTCCAGACCCCTTCATTATTTGAGCTTCCGTTGCGAAGTTTGCTCCACTGAAATTGTAATAAGAAATAATTCTATGTCATGGTTTTGTTTCAAATTAAATCGCTTCATAAATCGCTAATGCTCTACACAGTTTGGAAACAAACATCATATTGTTTTTGGTTGATTGTCATTCAAAACACAGATGATCGTCATACGGATCAAACCATAATCCGATTTCCGAAATGCTTTTCGTTAAAGGGCGCAATCGAATTACTTTTCAAACGATCTTGGGACGATGTTTGGGTTCAGTGCAGTCAACAACAACGGACGCGAACCATCAAATTTCCAATGAGGTCTTATTGCCGTACATACAGGTATAGAAAACTAAGTGTGCGTGAAATATTGCATTGCTTATTTTGCTTGTCAATAAAGCTAGTCTAAACTGCTAATCATTAAACGCGTCACAAAGTTGAACGGACGGATGTGCAGTTTCTGCGGTGTCGAAATGGATTTTGAAACATACCTGAAGGGGACTGGATCCGGGTCGGCTTGGAGCTATTATCTGCGAATAGCTAAATCACCAGTGCACAGTGCATAGGCGGAAAAAGTCGAAAAATCAACTATTTATATATATATATATATATATATATATATATATATATATTATATATATATATATATATATATCTATATATATAAATTTTTTTTTTTGTGCACTATTTGAAATTTCTTTTTCTAAAATTTTATTAAGATTGCACACGCATTGTGCTCTCTAGAACTTTTCAAAGTATGGATCCTACCTGATCGTGGTTATTCAATTCTGTATAAAATGTTTGAGAACCGGAAAAAAGCTTCAACTAAGTTTTCAAATCCTAGAGGGTTTGAGCTGTAGACGAAATACGCGTATCTGTCAAGATAAGCAAAGGTAGTTGGAATTAAATGGAAAATACTAGTTTTTCTTCTAATTTCTAGATAAGTTTTCAAATGTGAGCAAACGTCCGCACATTCATCAGAATAGGCTTATTTGGAATAATGTTTTACCAGCTTTCCGGAAATTTGGGTTTCATTTTACTCAAACTTGCGCAAATACGGTTCTGGGAGGCCAGCCTCCTAGATGTCCTAGAATGAAACCCTTGAAATAATGGTAAATACATAAATCTCATACAAGATTACCACGGTCTTACCCTTTCTTACAAGGAAATGTATCTATATATATAAGCCTTGGAGTTTTGTTCTAAAGCCTGGAAGACCGACAACGAACTCAACTCGATTCACTGAATGTTTGTGTGTAGGTGGTGTACTGCCGTTCTACGCATAATTGTCCCATATTGCTTTTTGAAGATTTGCATTTTTCTTAATAAAACGGTCTATTTTCACGTACATTTACAGCAAACACAAACAAAATATATTAGTTATTCGAAAACTTCTCTAAAAAGTACCAAGTCTGTTTGTCCCATTGTGAAATTCTACGCATAATTGTCCCACTAGCGAAGTATCCAAAAGCAATGTATTTAACTTCAATTTTCGCAAGCGTATTGTTCAGAATTATATAAAACTAGATGCTAAGGAATAAAAATCGATGTGAGTGGAAAGTGGGAGGGGGCAGAGCGTCTCCGTTCAAAAACGTAAGGATGAGATTTCTAACAGTGGGTTCACAAATATAGGTCACTTTAATTTGCACAGAATTATGGGCACTTCCATTTTATTTGCACAGTGAACGGATTGACCAACAATGGTTACTAACTGACACTTACAACAATGGTTACTACCTATTGTGAGGTTAAAAAATACTGAAGTTTTTCAAAAAACAAAAAGAAATTTTATTTAATTACAAATACATAAACATAGCTTATAGAAAAAAAAACATGGTACAGTTCCTTTCATTGTAGGCAGGTTCTCAATGAATTTGAATTTTTGTTCTGGAACATCTTTATGCTGCTTTGACAGCAACGCCTTCTTTACCGTCGAATCCCTCAAGGAGAATTCTACCATGAGACGTGTTGATTCATCGTGAAAATCTTATTTGCGATTATTTTTAGTTGCTTCTTTTAGAAGTTGTTGAAATAAATCATATGTTGACGTCTACGGAATTAGTGTATTTTATGTAGTAACGCCAGTATTCGATTTGGATGTTCCAGATACTTTCAATGTACGGTCGCGAGTGAATCTAGTTCAGTGTGTATTGACTAACTGTTAATTTCGTTCGAGTTCATAATGATGCCATTCGTCGCTTTTCGTTTCTTGGCAAAATTCTCCTCCTGGATTTCTCATTTGGGTTTCGTAAAATCTTCCATCAGAATCGTCACTTATTTCTAAAGATTTCGCTGGGAAGCTTTTCGCATTCGGTGCTCGGCACTTACTCGAGTTGCTGAATCGCTCTCCCGATCCGTCAATGAGATCGAACCCGTAAAAATCGCCATAACTATCATCACTGTTGTATGCAACACGGCAAACGCATCTATTTCCGATTTCGAGTAAAACTTTCAAAATTCTCAGTGGGACTCTTATGCGTAGAATTGTTCAATTTATTCCATATTTTTCGGCATAACAGTCCCACCGATCATTTTTCGTTAAAAGTAACATAAATTGAATCTACAAACGAAAAAAAATGATAGCATTCATTGGATATGATGGTTTCCAACGTTATTTTGGACACAAAAGCATTATTTATGGCGCCAATTCTTCCCCGATAACAAAAATATGTTTTAACTATAATTGCATTTTACTCAGTTGTCTATTTTTCATAATGTGACAATTATGTGTAGAACGGCAGTGTATATGTGTAACGAAATAGGTAATGAAATGAAAGGTACTATAGTCTTTTATTTTGCTTTTGAATTTAAAATTATTGGAATCGGATTACAAGTTCCGAAAATTTCCCCGGGGTAGCGGCAAACTTTGGATTAAAATTGAGACCCATCATGCGGCACCTAAAATCATGAGAATTCAAAACTAAGTTCTATGGTCATGATATCAAAATATTGTTGATGTTCCGGCTACTGTGGCTACTGTGAGGATCATCAATCCCAACAAAGCTAATAATTCATAGATTTGATGTCTACGAAGATGGTTGACTTATGACACAATTAGTAGCCGCAAGCAATGCATCCTGCCACCCATAGGGGAAGGAGAACAAGCAGAAAAATTGTTCCCCCTGCTTCCTTGTTCGTCTCGCGAGTAAGGTGTTAATACTTCCTACCGTATATTATCATCACCATCAGCTGGACGTTTGTTAACCTCCAATCAACAACGACCTACACAACCCTTACCCTCTGTAGGTTCAGTGTAGTTGACTCTTCATGTCATCCTCATATGTGCTGTTCCCGGCAGAGGCCTACCGAGAGCGGAGAGCAGGAAATCGTTATAAACAACCAAGCAAACAGCAACTGTCAGGACCATTCTCGCGTGGTCCTCCCTCGAGGCAGAAGATTACGGTCTCCATACTGGCGAAAACTTAACACGACCGAACCGGACGACGATAAAGGGTTGACGTCTATTTATAGCCCTTCGCTTGACCGGTCGTTCAGTCGGTTGGTCTGGTCGTCTTGTCTCGCAAGTGCCTCCCGTGGACGTTTCAATGCAAAAGGATGCAAAACATCGCGTTCAACCACCGCCGAGTGACTATAAATGACCTCCACAGAGGAGTAGTTGTCGTTGAGATTGCCTTCACCGTTCCGTTGGTTGGCCATCGCTGGCTGCAGTTGTGCTTCGTCTGCGATCATAAATTACTATTTTTCAATCCTGCTTGCGATGCTTTCTCCCTTGATGTTGACGATTATGGTCGGTAGTTGAACCCTGTTCTGCTGTTCTGTGTAAGATGAATGAATGAAAAATTTGCGGAGGAAAATTGCTTGTTGAGATCGATGGTCTTGGCTTGGTTTTTTGTTGGAAGTCCAAATTACCTTGTTGCTTGATAGAGTGTAAACTTACCTGTAAATGCAAAAAATGCTTATTATTCAAATGATAACTTAAAAGTTCTATTAAATAACTAGTGAAATATTACAAAATGTGTTTGTAGCATCCATCAACTAGGATATTTTCTTAAGAAACAAACAAATCTTCCAACGCCTTCTTAGTCAGCAAACTGAAAAAAAAACCGTAAGAGTGTAGCATACAAAGCCAAGCCACATCCCCTTCTATCCTCATCGTCCGAAAAGAACGCGAAAACGAAAATAAATGTACAAACCGCACTACTCATGTATCACACCTTCCACCCTCACAAAACCCCTCCCCAACTTCTTTCCCCCTAAGTAAAATCAAAGGATGGGTTAGAAGCTTCTAAGCGTGCAGCGTGGTAGCTCTTCTGGAAACCAGCAATCCAATTCCAACCACGAACTCCACAACTCCTACTTCAAAAAAAAATATTGCTGCACATACTACTGGGGCCAACTCAAAGCAAACGGAAGTGTGGTCCGCCATTCAGGAAGTTGTGAGGCGTGATGAAAAAATATCGTCATTATCCACTTACGGTCGTAAATCGTGGTAATCAAAAATTTGAGTTTATTCCTCATCGCCGTCGTCGTCGTCGTCGTCGTGGTGGTTTTTGCACTTCCGGCTGTTGAAAGGCAGAGCTTAGTTCCGCTTGAGCGGACATCCGGTGTTCTTGGGTGGCTTTTAGAAAGTGTGATTCATGCTTCTTACCCATCGGCCTGGAGCGTCCGGTGCGTTCTAGCCTTGCGGTAAAAGCGCAGCTAGTTGCGTCCGTGATTTCCTCTTCCGGTTATTTTTTCTCGGTCTAATTGCAACGATGTGCTCTCGTCCTTCACTGCTTCGCCATCACCGGATGAGAAGTTGAGCATCATCCGACAAAATTTATCGCCCTTTCATCGTGGCGACTTTAAAAACGGGCAAATTTATCTGCAATAAATTTTTACGACCAACAACACAAATACTCACACCGAGGACGGCGAGCGACGACGGAAAACAAAGTCCCAATGCGTGCAAAGACCCAGAGTGGGACCTGAAGTGGAGATGGGTTTTTTTTTCGGGGATTCCCTGAAAGCCGGGAGGGGGAGGCCAATCGAGTTCGCAGGAAGCAAACACACAGGGACGGTCATAAATTCTTCAAAATGACAATTTTTTAGCATCCTCCTGCATGCGTGTGCTGTCGGTTGTTTGTCCGGATGATGATGCTGATCGAGAAGCGCGGGACTTACGCTGGGTGGGTGAAAGCACATGAAATGGTCGGTTGGATGTTTTCGAGACAAGTGGAACTGACTAGGGTTGCCAGAATTAGGATCGTATGGATTTTGAACATTTTGATCTTTCAATGTCCGAAGTAAATGTAGTGGAAATAGAAAATGGAAACGTGATTAATGGCAAGGCAGGGAACCAGCTTGGGATAACTCAGTTGCGGCCCAAAGCTATCAGTTCAGCTTAACATTAAGAATGATACTTCAGTTTAAAGCCACAATATTATACCTCGATACTAGAGTGTCCTCAGAATAATTATTTTCAGAAACAGATTCTGCGCTCCTGCCGAATCCCGTTTTTGGGTTTCAAATGGTGAGTTGACAACTTCGAAGGAGAATGCGACTGACCTCTGGTCCTCACAAGTTCCTACTTCACGCCTCCACAAATCATATTATCACAAAAGACTGCCAGCTGAAACATGGTAATGTTGTCAATTAGACAATAGAGATGTGAGGGGTGCCACTGAAGATCGTGTAGCTATATAAATCAGATTGTTTATTTTCCAATCTCATTTGTTTAATAATTTCTAATCGCTTTGGAATTATATCAGTAATCCAAACACTGAAAATTTATTTTCGTAGAGTAGCTTTCACGCGTTTCGTAAACGAGGGTTTTTTTATAGAACAAATGCATCGTATATTGTATGAAACATACATATTGCTTTTTACCTGGTGAGATGCTATCATTACACCTTTTTGTAAAATGCACAAAATGAATTTCGTGAGGACCAGCCAATCGCTGTTTCAAAATCAAAGCGCTGTCGAGAGCTATAACTTCATGCTCATCGATCAAGCAGTTTTTCACGAGTCAGTATGGCCTAGTGAGATCAACCATGGATTCAGTATCAGCACTTTCCAAAAAATCAGGTTCGAATCCCATGCCAGAAACAGTTAAAAAAACGTAGAACAACTCCACGTGGTTGTGCGCTATTTTGTCAATTACATTTCCAGTCGATAAAGTAGATCTGTAAGTCCTTGTGCAACCACCAGAGAGAGGTTTTTTTTTTAATTTGGGACAAAATATTCGTAGTTCTTTGTATTATTTTCGTACAATCCACGAATGTTTTTTCTGTGTCCACAAAAGTTTCGCCGTTTTGACAGTTGGCGCAGTATCATTAATATCGAATGTATCTTCATAAAAAGTACCATTCAGTTTCGTTGCAGTAAACAACGAATGGATTTGTGAGTATTACCTTCAATTTAGTAATCTATGTATATAAAAATGGATTTCCGTCTGCCTGTCTGAACCTAATAGACTCGAAAACTATTGAACCGGTCGGCGTGAACGTTTGAATGCAGGGATTTTTGGGGCCGGAGAAGGTTCTTAGGATAGTTAAAAACCTCTCCCTTCTCTGGAAAGGGGCGCTCCCATAAAAATGAAACCCTCATCTCTACATAACTCGAGAACTAATCAAGCAAAACAAACCTTTTTCACATCACGAACGACCAATTTTCGGATACACAAGGGAATTGCTCTCGAAAGCACTGCGTTCTCCATTTTTTTCAATTGAATCAAATGCGATCACGTATACAAATGCACCAGGTTGAGCCGTTTGCTTCAAAACATGTCAAAATATCAAAACATAAACAATCGAGGGGTCTTCCAATGGAAACTTATCGAAAACATATCGATTTTTGAAGTGGGCACTTTATTTTGTCACTGTTTTTTTTTTCAACACAAATTGATTTTTTTTTTCTTTAAGTAAAACTCCTTTTTTTTCAGTATTCCATAAGTGAAACTTAAAAAGAATATAAAAAATAAAATAAGAAAAATAACTAAACTGTGTTTACTTTAATTTGAACCAAGTAAATGAGAGAAATTGAAAAAACGATGAGGTGGGCACTTTATTTTGCCTATCAGTGTAGTGCAATTAAGAAGAAAACTTGGAGTCTGGCTCGAGTATATTCCCTAGTACGGTTAGATCAATACGACGTGCAAAGTTGAAAAGGTAAGAAATTGTGTTGAATTAGCTGCTCATTATTTTCACGAAATTTAAGTCTCCGAAACGTTTTTGTAGTATTTAATTATATTCAAGACCTTATTTTAATTGCCAAGATTATATATTCTTGGTTACTGCATCCATTTATTGGAGAAATTAAACATCTTTTAACGTTTAAAGTTGGATGACTGCAGAATGTGATGAATATTTGTACTAAGGTGGGCATAGGTTCCGCTTCCCTTTTATGATAAGATAGGCCATTCATTCCAGAAAAAGCAAAAGTATTAAGAAAAATGTTAACAACATGTCTTTAAAATAATATCTTTCATTGACATTCATCCTAATTGGTGATTCAGACAGAGCTCAGATTTCTACAGAGGTTGAAAGATACATCTAATTTCGCGTAAAATACCATAAAGAATTGCTAGATTTGCAGACATTAATGGATATCTCCTGTGGAATACGCTTGAACTAGTCGCTTGGGATTATCCGACCCACCAGACGCTGATGGAGTCAGCGTCTTACGCAGTGGGACTGTCTGTGGTTACGAAAGAGGACTGATGTCGGCTTGGCATGAAGAGGCTTCAGTTCAAGCTTAAATGGCCGAACCAAGATACGTTAGTGTGAGTGTCAGTACCCACACTCTCGAATAGCAAAACTTGTTATTTTGGATACCTGAGAATACCATAGAGGTATTGTCTCACCTCAATTTGGTATTCGCATATCATTGTGGGAACAACTTTATGGTATTATCCTAAGGTATTTTCCCTCTCAATCTGAGCTCCTAAATACCAAGGCCAGTTATCAAGTTATTCGGTTCTGCTCGGGGTATGGATCAATCCAGAGAGTGCCAGGTGTATTTTGAGCATACGCATATTATGCTCTCGTATCTCGTGTCAATATTAGAAAATTACTATACAACTACATGAGCTTCGTGTAAGTGCTTCTGCTTACGAGTCCACACGTCCGTTTTAGGCCCTTCATACAACGGAATAGTGAGGATTACAGGTATGTACAGTTTGATCTTGCCATAAGAAGGAACTATACGCCATGGCAATGATTTTTATGATAAGCTTGCATGACTCTTTTGTTTTTAAACCGAATAAATCGGTTCTGAAAGATGCATCCGATCATTGCTGTGGCTATAACGCCCCGCCGCTACCTAATAACAGGAACCGTAAGAGGTTGCGAAAAACGCTCAAAACACGTACTACGCCTTCTTGCAATTCTAAAAAAATATCCAGTCGAAGCGAGGTAGGATTAATTCTAGGGACATTATGGATAACATTTTGAATGCTCTTGGTGTTTCTGATGCTTCACCGCTTCGAGGACTTATTGACCTGCTTATTCCTATACTTGGAAACTACTTCAAGTAATTACCTGTATCATGGCCCCTCATGGGTGAATTCATATCTTTCGATGAATAATTCATCGAGTGAGGATCAAGATATGATAAGCGTATTGCAATGGAGCTGTCGTAGTCTAATACCTTAATTAGACTCGTTCAAGTATTTGATTCACAATTCAGATTATGATATAACTGCTCTCTGTGAAACATGGCTTTCTGCTGAAAAAGTTACTACGAGAATTTTAATTGCAAAAAATACATGGTTCAAATGTGCTGTACTCAACGTTATTTTTCTAGCAGTGAATGGGCTCCAAACAGTGGTTTAAGGATACGATTTTTTTTACCCGTTTTTCATCAGCCGGATACAGATAAGAAAGATTTTTGGATGTCAAAATACAGATTGACCATGAAAATATTGTGGCAACCCTGCTTCCTGGGTACAGGGTATGATTGTACTTACCACACAATCATACTAATGCAAAAATGGTACCTGTCATCAAAAGCTCTCAATTGATAACTGTGGAAGTGCATTTAGAACACTAAGTTGAGAGCAAGCACTAAACTTTCTGTGAAAGAAAAGTAATCCTACATAATCGATGGTAATCAAATCAGTAAAAAGTTAGAAACTGAATTAAATGGCTTTCTATTTGACAATTGATCTATAAGTTATATATTATGTCAGAAGTAATGCGCTATATATCCGACATCCGACGCGCTGTACAGTACACAAACCAGGCTTTAGATACTATATATCAAGGGGTTTCCAACAGGATTGATTAGTTGTCAGTGATTACTCAGTGATTACAAAGATTATAGTGATTAGTCAGGATTATTCGTGAGTACTTATGATTACTTGCGTGATTATTTGATTACTTAGTGATAACAAAGATTATTGTGGTTACTGATGATTACTTATGGTAACATGCGTGATTCTTGATTACTTCCCTTGAATTGGTCATTGACACCCAAAATAAGAGTTATTTACATGACTGTGTAGGTTATCAATATTCACGGTCTTAGTCAAACCCAAATATCAAACCATCAAACCAAAACAAAATCGCAAGTAATTTTGCGCCAAATTTCACGTAATTCCGATTTTTAAGGTTAAAAGTAAAAGCGCAATCGGATGTACTCAAGAATCACTAAGATTGCGCTATCACACGGAAACAAATCTGTTTCTGTTTTTATGAATAAAAAATCATGTAACTCTTATTTTGTTTTATGAATTCATGTCTTTTATTCATTGTTTCATAAATAAAATGACTGATGATAGTCATTAACTTTGGAAAAAAAGTTTTGCCTTTACTCTAAAGTTATTTATTCAGCTTCATTTATCAAGAAGCTATTCAAGAATAACGATATCGTAGTAAATACATCCACCAGGTCCCATCACCGATCTTCACATCAACATCAGGTTCGAAACCCGACAGTGGATTTATTTTTTGTTGCATCGATAAAGTAGATTTGCCAGATTCATCAATATAGTTTCCAGTATCAGGAATTTAGCACATGGTTCTAACCCGATCAAATCCTGATTTCATTGCGGCGGAAAAATAGTTTATTATAACATGAGTATTGTTCATGGTCTATATTAATAACAAAAAAACACTACATATGCATGCAATATTGACCTGTTTTTTTTTTCATTATGAAGAACGATTTTTTTCCCGTGCAAACGCTACACTGAAAATTTATTATATTAATCATACTGGTGGGGATCAGTATCGCATCGCTTCACGGTGTTTCGCTCCGAGGTGTCTACGTCGGAGATGACGAGAAAAACTTTAGTGATCGTCAGTCGGTGCGAATCAAAACAAACCCAAAAAAGGAGAGAGTTCCTCTCCCATGTGCGCATCAATAAACAGAGTGCACACAATAGATCGCTAGAATAACTATACAAGCCACAGTGGTACATGAGCGTCTTTCCATGCGTCAATTTTCGCCTGTTGAAGTGGCGGACTTGTTCCGTTGCTACAACCTACCCCGCAGTGGGATGTTAGGCAAAGATTGACGTCCATGGTTTGAGTACCATTGGATACATGCCCTTTCGCTCAATTTTCAAAAAACATCTGTTAGATTTCCTACCTGCCGCACTCTGACGGAACTTTCAACACTTTCTCTTCACATCTTTCATTCTAGCCAAAAACATTAATGTTCACTCTCGGTGCCTCATGGTGATGAGCGAACATCTCCTTCTGCATTAAAAGACGCTGGACAACTCCACGTGGTTGTTTTTTTTTTTGTCAATACATTTTGAGTCGATAAAGTAGATCTGCCAGTCCTTCATGTAACCACCAGAGAGACGTTTCTTTCCATTATGTGACCAAATATTCGTAGCTCTTTGTAGTGTTAACGTACAATGTACAAATGTTCTTCTGTGTCAACAAATGCTTCCTGCTTTTGACAGTTGCGCGTGAGCCATTAATTACGAATGTATCTTCAATATAAGTACAAATCAGTTTCGCTGCAGAAAATAACGAATAGATATGTTAGTTCTACCTTCGATTTCGTAATATAAACTTAAATTAAATTCAAAGGTTTTGGTGTGAAAAATTCAATGTCGCGTAATACGGGTTTATTCGAGGGACAATGTGGTGACACTAGAGGACACACGCGTGGGTGTAAACATGTTCATCATAATTGCCTATTTATCGATAAAATGCAGCCCGTTGTTTGCAATTGACACCAAATGCTATTCTTGATCAAGGAATTTTTACATCTAACATCTCCAAAATATTCAAGACACTACCAGCACTCGTTTTCAATAACCACTGATCAAGTCTGGGCATCGTGGCACGGGTTTCCCCAAACGAGGTCAATTTGGTAATGATGATGAACTCCCTTAAGTTATTTATCAAAACATAATGATGGACAGCTAAATATTCGTGGATTTTTATGCCCGTAGTCATTTCAACACGGAATTGAATCACCGACCCTCTTGATCTTTAATGGCAACCAGAGAGTCTCTGAAGAAACCCATGATATGGATTAATTAGTTTTTACACCAACGCAAGTAATCGTCAAGTAATCATTAGTAATCATGAATAATCATGAGTAACTACGAATAATCATGAGTCATCCTAAGTAATCATCAGTAATCACAATAATGTTTGTAATCACTGAGTAATCAGAGTAACTTTGGGGAAACATCTTGACAATAAACTTGAAACGCTGAGAAAGAAAGAAGAAGAAGTTCTACATAATGTTACCTTCGGAAATTATACCAGTTCTAAAATAACAACCCGGAAGATTGCTCGTGATAAAAAACGAGAGAAGACTTGCAATATAACATCAAGCCTTCATCGGAATGAGCAGAAGTCGTCGCAGGCTTTAAAGGACTATCTGAAGAATTCTAAGAAAGTGGAACACAAGCTCATTTCTGAACTCAAAATCAAACAAAAAAAATGATGAATCCTAGAGGGTTTGAGCTGTTTAGTGGAATACCTGTAACTAGAAATTAGAAGAAAAATTAGTATCTTCCATTTAATTCCAACTACCTTTGCTTATCTTCGACAGATACGCGTATTTCTTCTACAATGTGCAGACTTCTTCAGTGTCTCGTACTAATAACTCGACGTGAGACAAGTCGAGTTATTAGTACGAGACACTGAAGAAGTCTGCACATTGTAGACGAAATACGCGTATCTGTCGAAGATAAGCAAAGGTAGTTGGAATTAAATGGAAGTTACTAATTTTTCTTCTAATTTCTAGTTTCAAAAAACATGGTTACGCAAGATTCGCTTTGTGAATGCTGTGGCAATTGCTTCAGTTTTTCTGATGATGTACAAAATTGGTCAATGTGTCCAAAGTGATTTTTATGGTTCCATGGATGTAAGGATTCACGATGCCCTTCGTGTGATCTTCTATAAAACCAGTTTCAAACAATTGCTTATGTTTGCTAAAACTTCATGGATTCATCAGTCTTAGTTGAAATAAATGAAAGTTAAGATAAGTATCTAACTTAATGGGGGGGGAGGGTGACCCTGGCGTAGTGGTTAACTCTCACGCCAAAGTCACGAGTTCGAATCTCATCCCCGGGCAAGTTACGAAAATACCTAAAAGGTATTTGAGTGCTCGAGCAAGAGCGAATAACTTGATAACTGGGCTTGGTATTTAGGAGCGCTGCATAAGAAGAAAAATACCTGAGGAAAATACCATAAAAATCCCACAATACTATGATTGTAATATTTGTATTCTCCGTAACGTGTAACGTGTAAGATTGTAACGTGGAGTAACGTGTAGTAACGACGTTTCCACAAGGTTATGCGAATACTTAATTGAGGTAAGACAATACCAAAATACTACCTCTCAAGTATTTCCAGGTATCCCGAATAATACGTTTTGTTATTCAAGAGATATTTTACTTGTAATTCTTAGGTATTTTACCTCTAACGCTGTGCTTTTAAACACCACGTCCAATTATCAATATCAAAATAAGGTATTAATAAGTTATTTTCTACTGCGCGAGTTGAACCAGCCCAGGGCTGAAAATCTCGATGGTAAAGGAATAAAGTGATATCAAACGAAATCTTTGAAAAAGGTGATATAGAAAAAAAAATGTATGTAAGTTTCTCATAAAAATTGGTGCTTCGGCGCACCTCTATGTGTGTGTGTGTGTATCTTGGAACACAGGCCTAATAAGTATTTTTAATCTAAAACACTTTTTTTTTTATTTTATCCATTTGTCTACCCATATTAGGGCCTATTTATAAACCACGTAGACTCATTTTTAAAATCTCAGACACCCCCCTCCCCCCTTCTACACTTTTCTTCATACACCTTTTTGAAAAATTTTATGCAGCGTAGACTTTGGTCAGACTCCCCAGAAAAGTCTACGTGGTTTATGAACAGCCCCTTATACAGTATTGTAGACAATAAGCTAATAATCACCATAGAATTATTATTAAGATTTAGTGTATTTAAATCACCCATCAACTAATGGTTCTCATTATGCCACTAATTCCCCTAAACAAACCTTCACCCAAGGGCACCAAACAGAGCTACATGTTAATAAGAGAGTATTTAAATACATTGATGAAAACACTTGGTTACTAGGCTACTAGGTTTGGCATTAGTTTGCGCGATATTTCAGTGAATACATCTATTATAATAATTTGATTATTATCAAAGCTTCACAGAGATTTTTTTTCATTAATGACACTCTACACCAGAAGAGTTCATTCGTGTCTTACGAAATTATTTATTCTAATCCATTTACTCATCTTCATGTATAATATTTCCAATATTTTTTCTCCAACATCTCTTCATTTCCTGCTTTCTAACTCTTATTGTATAACTGGTCTTATGTATCTTATACAGTTCCCCTTCTCATCCACCGCTGGTTGGATCAACTTTTCCTGCTTCTTACGTTTATCTTACTTCTCCTCGCTCTGTTTTTCTCTTCTTCTCTGACTTTACTTCCATCCACTTTTCTACTTCCGTTTTTTCTTCTATTTTTCTACTTTTTTGACTTTCTCATAGGTATGATTGTGTTACTTTACCAATTGCGTATGATAGTGAAACATTCACTAGAAGCAAATCCAATAAATAAACTATTTATGGTGATGATGATGAAATACTACCATCTATTGTAGCAGTGGAATAATCAGAAAAACGATTTGATCAGGATTATATTGATGTTTGTGATCATCAAGCCCCTGTATGAAGGGTCAAAAATGTTTGGACAGGCCCGTAAGCAGAGACACTTCCACGAAACCCGCGAATATAGGGAAGAGAATCTCCTTCCAAAAGCAAGTTCACATCCACAGCACTAGAATCGAGCCCTCGATTGACAGAATAAACCCAATAGATGAGGTCGAAGAGCCCGCCATCGTTCCGCAAAATGTTAACAATAGGGAGGAGGCAGTCCCATGCTCCCTTTCCAAATCGTTTCACTTGAGTGACCTGATGGTCCCTTCCTTTTCCCGTTATATATTAAGTCGTGGATATTCAGTATATTTTGCAGTGGTTATTTGATTGCTTACCTTGTGTTACAAAATTTGGCTGAAAGTTAAGTTGGTTAGGGTTAGGGTGAGATTTTCATGGTGATATTCTCACAACGGCCGTTCAGAATGGTTCAACGGATGCATATAAGAGATCATTCCCGATGAGTTTTCGCTGAAATGGAGTACATCACGTTTATTTATAGAAAACAAAAAAAAAATCCTTACTTGTTACTTTTGAGAACATTAGGGCGATGATCCTCCGTCACATTTTCAAATGACATTACAAGCTGTTCATTTGGTTCAGGCACTTTTGAACGTTGATGTGGCAGCCCTTTCACACATACAATTTGTCGCGACCAACTCGGCAAAACGCGCCCATACCCCTTTCTGAACCAAATGGCAGGGAAAAAGCCAATGAATAAACTATTGAGCAGAAACTAACAGCAACTCATTAAGCAACCACACATTTTCGATCAAACTTATACCGTCGTGTTTTGACGGGTAAAACAGACCATGGACATGTTTTATGAAAAATCCACCATCTTAACCAGGATGACAGTAGACATCGAGGAGTTTGATCTTGACGTGCAGTATATACGAAACACTAAAAGGCATGTTTGTTCTTATGGTAATGGCAATTTCAATAAGTTCGGTTGAATTATATTAAATAGAATCTAAAGGGTGATACGGTCAAAATTTGGTCAAGGGAAAACGCGTGTAAATCGGTGAAATCGTTTATTTAAAAAATCAAATTAAATTTCTTTTTCAAGTTCAATTAGTATAAAATTCAGGAAAAATATTCAGTTAGGCTTCCGCTTTTCCAAATCCGAATTGCCGGGCCTTACGCTTGACCCCTGCCATCAGATTTTGTACAGCCACCTTGCCCACCTTCTTCGCCGCAGAAAGCCACTTTGCCTTGAACTGCTGCTCGTCCTTAGCAGTTTTTTTGGTCTTCTTAAGGTTCCGCTTGACAATAGCCCAGTATTTCTCAATTGGGCGGAGCTCTGGCGTGTTGGGAGGGTTCTTGTCCTTGGGAACCACCTGCACGTTGTTGGCGGCGTACCACTCCATGGCCTTTTTACCGTAATGGCAAGATGCCAAATCCGGCCAAAACAGTACGGAACAACCGTGTTTCTTCAGGAAAGGCAGCAGACGTTTATTCAAACACTCTTCCACGTAAATTTCTTGGTTGACAGTCCCGGAAGCTATGAAAATGCTGCTTTTCAAGCCACAGGTACAGATGGCTTGCCAAACCTGATATTTCTTTGCGAACTTTGACAGTTTCGTGTGCTTGAAAATATCTGCTACCTTTCCCCTTCCTTTTGCCGTATAAAACTCCTGTCCCGGAAGCTGCTTGTAGTCGGCTTTGACGTAGGTTTCGTCGTCCATTACCACGCAGTCAAACTTCGTCAGCATCGTCGTGTACAGCCTCCGGGATCGCGCTTTGGCCGTCGTATTTTGTTTATCATCGCGATTTGGAGTCACTACCTTCTTGTAAGTCGATAGTCCGGCTCGTTTTTTGGCTCGATGCACGGTTGTAGACGATACACCCAGCTTATTTGCGGCATCTCGGTGAGATAGGTTAGGGTTTCGCTTGAAACTACCGGCAACTCTCTTTGTCGTCTCAGCGGCTTCCGGTTTTCGATTTCCCCCCGATCCAGACTTCCTGGCTGTCGACAAACGTTCCCCAAACACTTTAATTACATTTGTAACGGTTGATTTGGCAACTTTTAGCGATTTTGCCAACTTTGCGTGCGAGTAGCTCGGATTTTCGCGATGCGCGAGCAACATTTTGATACGCTGCTCTTCTTGCTTGGACGGCATTTTGACAACTGAAGAGTGAATTCCAAAATCAAAATAGGAGCAACATTCTACACACACACACTTCAAAATGAGGGGTGTTCAGGTTTTTTAAATGCAAAATTGAAAGAAATACGTCAAGTTGATATTGACCAAATTTTGACCGTATCGCCCTTTATGAGTGAAATTCCTCCTCTATTTGTTACAAGCCAAGCGTTAAAAACGAAATTGTTTTCAATCGTTAAAACAACAGACCTGATTTAGGTGAAATCTGGCTTGAATTTAAATGCAATATCCCATTAATCGAAATCTGGAATTCCCTATATTTGCATTAGATAACGCAGAAAATTGCACAATTCTTTCAATCTGTGTATGGTAAACAAACTTTCCCCCAAGGCCACCAATCAAAGCAACATGTTCATAAGAGAACAGCATTGAAATACATAGACGAAAACACTAGGTTACTAGGTTACTGGGCTTGGCATTATTCCAGGTAAATTCAAGCGAGGTATTGCTTTCCTCTATCACCAAAGCTTCAGAATGCTAATGGCAACCCTACCGCTCGTTGGCTATACACACTTTGCTCGAATACCATGCGTTCTTATACCGAAGCGTGTTTACGCGTCCCGGCTGATGGATGGAGGATTTGATAATGTCTTTGCATGGCAGATCAAGGGAATGATTGCCGAAAGCGAGCTTGCGCGGGCCAAATTGCTGTACATAGTACCGCATCACCCTGAGTCTGAGTGCTCTGGAGTTCGGCACCAGCCCGGATTGGACCAGCAGCGACGCTTGTTTACTATCAACACCATGATGTGCATCCGTCAGCCGGATGGATGCTGCTCTCGCTTCGTTCGGCGGTGGAATCCTTCGCAGAAGGCAATGGTCACGCTGTCAAATTTAACGACTCAAGAATGGGGCAGGATTTCGGAGCTTTGGTTGGTTGGGGCGCTGGGAAGTAAGATTGCGGCAGTTTTCTTCTTGCGCTTGGTGGAAATTTCGGGCTTTCAATGGATTGGTGGTTTAACTTGCTTTGGTGCTTTGGTTGTTGCTCGAAGTAAAATTATGGCGAACGCGATCGTTTGTTTCACGCGTCGATGATTAAGTTGATACTTTCAACCCGTGTACGGATAATAAAGTTCCAATTTTTACGGATTGCACCATTTTACGGATCCGATTTATGACTGAATCGGGTTATTCCAACCAGTGGGTATGGGAAATGTTTTTGAATGTTGTGTGCGGTTTACATTTGTGAATTATAAGCTTAATTTGTTAGCATAGTTTTGTGTTCTAGCATTTCATTGCATTCTCTATGTGTGTGTGTGACAATTGAGCAGACACGCAGGCTTCCACAGGATATGGAACGGAATAAAATCAATACCATTCATTTTGCGACTGGCTCAACCACCTATTCAATACCCTAATTACCCAGCGAGTGTTGTCGACTCGAAAACCACAAACCATTTTACACTTAATCATATCGATCAAACATCACATGTCGATTTACCCATTTCCATGCCATTGTCCTTTCCTATTCCGGTTTGGTGTGATGATATGCCTGAAACGCGCGTCCGCTCGGGTTTGCATACATTTCCAATCAATGAACACTTTTTGCCCGACCAATTCATCATGGCCCCATTTTTTTTTTTCATTCATTTTCACCACTCGCTATTGGGAGCCATCTGCAATCGCGTGCATCCGCAATCAAAATAACAATGAATCAAACTGAGCGAACAATAAATGTGTCCGCTTTGTTGGCTAGCGAGACGGGGGTGGAAAAGCAGCTCTCTGAATCGATTGCAAAAATTCAAACCGCAGATAACATGCAAAGTACTGCCAATAAAAGAGAAATAGTGAAAAGCAATGAGCTTTACTTGCTGCTTTTTTTGTTTTTGTTTTACTGGCACACTAGGCCATTTTTGAAAGCTATACTACGATTTCAATGATCGAAACCACCACAACTGGTGAGTACTTAGTGAAAGGTATTAGAGATGTGAAAAGCTGCATGATTCAGTAAATAAATTTTAAACTTTGAATATCCTTTTGTCTGTGTTGGCAAATGATAGAAGTGATAGTGCTGATGGTTTCCACATTGTGGCGAATAATCTTTACTTGTTATCAAAAAATTTACTACACATGGCGTGTGCTGACAAATAAATAAAGAAAATATGTTTTGCACAGTGGACTTCTCCCCGATTGGCATTAGAAGCTATTGCTTCGTTCAATAAACTTATTGCTTCTCAACTTGTGGTCTCGAGAGTTTTAGATGCATAGGGCCTGTTCATAAACCACGTAGACTTATTTTTGAAAATCTCAGACCCCCCTTCCACCTCGTAGCCTTTTCTTCATACAATTTTTTGAATTTTTGTATGGAGCGTAGACTTTGGTCAAACCCCCCTCCCCCCAGAAAAGTCTACGTGGTTTATGAATAGCCCCCTATCCACACATGTTATTTGAAAATTAACGATAACTTTGAAATTTAGTTTGGCAAGTACGATAATACTCATTAAGAAATTGGAAAGAGCATCTAACCAGCCGTCCCGAAACCCAAACGTTGTGACGACTTTATACTGATAGGCAAAATAGAGTGCCCACCTCATCATTTTTTGAATTTCTCTCATTTATTTGGTTCAAATTGGAGTAAGCACACTGTTGTCTTTTTTGAATCCTAATTTTCATATAATCTTTTCAAGTATCACTTATGGAAAATTAAAAGAACTATAATTAAAGTAAACACATTGTAGTCTTTTTAAACCTTATTTTTTAAATTATTTTCAAGTTTTACAAATGGAATAATACGAGTTCGACGTGAAGAAAAAATAATAAATACGTGTTGAAAAAAAAAACAGTCACAAAAATAAGTGCCCACTTCATTTTGGCTCCGGGTAAGACAAATTTTATTAAAAGAAACCTGTAGTTAAATTTATTGGCAACAATAGTTTTGACAACCCTTGCATCTAGAATCGCCTATAAATGGGTCTTCTTGGTAGCATACTGAGGGTCGTTGTCCAGGTGAAATACGAACTTCTCTTCAAGACCTGTCTAGATCAGCGAAACCTCCAGATTTTCTCGCAGGATGTTGATGTAGGAATCTGCCATCATTCGAAGATTTTCACGAGCCTACCCATGCCACTCTACGAAAAACAACCCCAGACCACCGCATCCCAAGCAACAATTTAAGTTTTATTCCAGCCGTGTAGCACTCCTTCCGGTTTTGTTGTTTGAAACTACATTCAAAACTGTTTTGTCCACCAACACCTCCTCTATGCATCTTCAAAGCCGAAATATGTACAAAGTCGCCCACTCTATAGACGGTTGTGAAAACAAATTATTAAAACCTTTTCAAGACCATAAAGATTTTGAAAATGTTCTAATGAAAGATGGTATGACCACCTCAGAAGCTTTATAAAACCAAATGGCTGCCACCAAAACCAGCATAGGGTCAAATGGCTACAGCTGTCAAACTTCACGGTGATAAGGCTTGCTTCATTTAGAATTGGAACAAACTTTTGCTTATATTGTGGCGCTCCTGGTGGACGAATTTGGAAGTTCTTGGCGCCCATGTGTCGGGAATTTTGTCAGCTTTACGTATGTATTTTTGACATTCCGCATATCGACTGTACTTTGTAAACAATCAACATGGAAGCCGAAAGAAGGGAAAAAATTTTGCACAGTTATTTGGAAAATCCATTGTGGTCTGCATCTAGGCTAGCTAAACAGCTGAAATTGCCCAGAAATACCGTATGGCACGTTATCAAACGGTATAAGGAAACATTGACGACGATTCGAAAGCCTCAAGCCAATCGTCGGAGTGGAACTGTCGACCGGAAACTGCGTGGTAAGATTTTGAAGACGATTAAGAGGAATCCCAATCTTTCGGACCGTGATTTGGCCAGAAAATTCAGTGCTGCCCATAGTACCGTGAGGAGAACTCGAATCCGGGAAGGAATCAAGTCGTATCGAGCTAGCAAACAGCCAAATCGGACCATAAAACAGAATAGTGTGGCCAAAATCCGTGCTCGGAAGCTATACGACCAGGTCCTGACCAAGTTCGACGGGTGTCTTCTGATGGACGATGAAACCTATGTCATTTGCTATTTGCTGACTTCGGGCAAATCCCATGTCAAAAATTCTACTTGGCAACGGCTCGGAGGGATGTTCCAGCCAAATTTAAATTTGTTTTTGCCGACAAATTGGCACGAAAATTCATGATTTGGCAGGGCATTTGCAGCTGTGGCAAAAATGCGAAAGTTTTCGTTACAAATAAGACAATGACGTCGGAACAATTCCAAAAAGAGTGTCTCCAAAAACGAAATTTGCCGTTCATTCGATCCCACGACCATTCCGTAATGTTTTGGCCAGATTTGGCAAGCTGTCATTACAGCAAAGTCGTTCAAGAATGATATGCAGAGAAAGGGGTCCAGGTTGTTCCGAAAAACCTTAATCCACCCAACTGCCCCCATTTCCGCCCTATTGAGAAATACTGGGCAATCATGAAGAGGAGACTCCAGGCAAAGGGAAAGGTTGTCAAAGACATCAATCAGATGAAGACCTGGTGGAATAAGATAGCTAAAACGATGGACGAAGAAGGTGTGCGCCGCCTAATAAGCCGTGTTACAGGAAAAATTCGAGAATTCCTTCGAAACCGTGACGAATAATTTTAGCCGTATTTTTTCTTGAAATTATGAAGAAAACGCTACATTTGTATAAAAAAAGATCTTGAATTCAATAATAAATAACTGAAATACAGGCAATTGTTTTTGTTCCAATTCTATCTGAAGCAAGCTTTATCATGGTTGGTTTTTGTTGTTCTGCTTTGTTTGTTCTTCTGCTCTTCTGATTCATTGAACAGTAAATAATATCTTAAAAAAAGTTCTAATGTTGCGAGAAATTTTGTTTGATAGCAAAATGTCCGAAACAAATTGAGTTTTTTTTTCAACTTATAATGCTCCAATCAAATGCGCATATAATTTTATGGTGAATATTGGCATGATAAGAGCCGAAGAGAATATGCGAGATAACATCAACAAAATTGAAACAATCATATTCGATAAGGTTTTCATGAAATTCCTGAAAATGGATGCAATTCTATAAGGTTCTCTAAAAGAATTCCAAAGCTGGTCTCTGATCTACAGTTCATTTGAATTGCATCAAATATTTGTTGTATATATTTTTCCACATTTCAATTATTTCATATCTGTTGATATGGTGATTGGAAGAACACAGCTTTGCCAAAAAGACAATTTATCTTCGCAAAGGCTACTATACAACCATTTCCTAATTTGGTGACTTTCGTTAATGCCAATTTGCCGTTCAATGCATTAACTTGAGGCAAAATGGTTCTAAAAGGCTTTTTCAAGTGACCATAATAAGATAATTTGAATGAGTACTAAAACGGCATTTCAAAACAGCATTTTTCGAGTTCATAATAAAACCTTTGCAAGGAGTAAAAGTAACTTTAGAAGACAAGGTTTTAAGATCGTTGTTAAGAAGCTGTGCAGGTTCGCATAAACATGACTATAATTTGAAAATTATTGGCACCTCTTACTGCCATAATAGAACCAAATTGATTTCTGGTGGCTTTTATAAAACTTTAATAAAACTTAATAGACATAATAAACTCCTTCATGCTTCACCTTGCCTTGGATGTGGCGCTCCTGAAGCTCGTCACCCGATCTGCACCACACACAAACCCATCGCTTTTGATTAAAGAGCTCAAATTTTGATTCGTCCGTCCAGAGAATCGTTTTCCAGAATTCTACGGGCTTATCAGCATGCTCAATAGCAAACCTGCACCGTTAGGCTTTGTTTGCCTCGCTGATAAATGATCGCTTCCGGGCAACTTTGTTAATCAGCCCCTGTGCTACAAGACGGCGACGAACAGATCGACCAGAAACTGATAGCTGAAGGGTTTCCTGGATCTCACGGACAGCTACTTTTGGGTTTTATCTTGGTGTCCGTTCGTGTATCCGTTTTATGCTTCGCCTGGGCGATCCACCACTAATCCGATCGTTTTTTTTGTTTCAGTAGAATGTTTCCAACTGCTACCTTGCTAATACTGTACTTCCTAGCAACAGCCCGGTGCGATTTGCCATTTTGCACATCACGAACCTCCACTTTTCGGATACACAAGAAAATTGCTTTCGAAATCAGAACTTCAGATCCACAGTAGTAACTATAGTTTTTTGTTACAAAGTTACGCTGCGTATGCAACCATATTTAATAAATATTTTCGAACTTAAAAAAAATTATAAGATAAAATATGATGAGCTTGGACATCCAAAATGTCCTCGAGTTCAGAAAATAAGATCTACAGTTGTAACAAAGGGTTTTGGGAGTATATAAAGGAACAATTTGTATCTAACAATATATATTGAATAGTGTGGAAGGTCAAGAGACATAATTTGAAAATCTTGGGATATGCTAGGTCATCCAAATCTGCTCGTTAAGTTCAAAGCGTAAGATCTACAGTTGTGACAGTAGTTTTCTGTGCTACATAAAGTTACTATATGTATTCAATCATATTAAATGAATTTTTTGGAAAGTCAACAATCATTTTTTTAAATTTTGTTATTCTCTAGGTAATCCAAACTGTCCTGAAGTTTAGAACTTGAAATCTATGGTAGTAATAGTAGATTTTTAGGCTATACAAAGTTTCGTCTTTAAACATATTCAAAGAATATTTTCGAACGTAAATACACAAGAAGATTAGCTCGAGATGGTCTTTTTTTTTTTTTTTTTAGACGGGTTGGAAAATCTGCAGCCAGACACCTGAAGAACTCAGGGTGTGGGGATGAGGGTGCCAACTCCTCGACCCACTAAAAACCCACCCGTGCTCTTGGTTTTCTCCCTCCCCGGAACCACCTTTCGGTATTACTGGGAAGGGGCTTGTGCTAATTGAGCACCCACTATGTCTAACTACTTAGGTCTTAGTAGTAGTTAGATTCGCCGACCTGACGCTGATTCGATCGAGATGCTCCTGGATCCAGGCAGGGTTCGGGACGTCTGTGGCGATACAGATCGTCCGCGATCTCCCTACCCGACCGCTTACACCTGCCGTCCCTCGCGTCGTATGGTCGTATGCTCAATAATAAAGATATCTAATCTAATCTCTAATCTTTCTGGGCGATGCAAAGCTATGATGTGTATTGAATCTTCTGTCAGATCACCAGTCATTATCAGAGATCTTGCGATGTTCAAGTTAATAAAAACTGACCTTGAGTTTGGAACTTAAGATGTACAGAAGTAACCGTAGCCTGTTGGGCTTTTCAAAGCTATGATTAATTTTCAAACATATTCAATGAATATTCTGACACGTCCACACACATCAAAAGATAACCTTGTTAGTTTCAGGTCATTCTAACTATCCTTCAAAACTTATGGTCTACAATTGTAACAAAAGCTTTATGGGCGAGAGAAAGTTAAATTTGTTTGTTTGGCATACAATATCCCAAGATTATCTCACAACACCTGCTGGTCTTCCAGGGCATTAATTGAATATGTTTGAATACATATCATAACATTCGATAGCGAAAAAAGAAAGGGTGTCCGCAGTTAAATTGCATCACTTTAAACTCGTCCTCAAAAACAAACCGATTGTCATGAAATATTCAGGGAATAAAATACAATGTATAATCTTGGTTTAGGTATTTTTATTTCACTGTATTTCTTTACCAAATCCAAAAGCCCGAACTTTCTTCTTAATACCACGCATAAGATTTTGCTCTTCTTTCGAAGCGATCTATAAATCTACCCAGTTTTATGGCCTCTTCGTAAGAACGGAAGTACTGCTCAGCCAGGCCATGCATCATTGATCGAAAAAGGTGTTAGTCGGAAAGAGCAATGCCTGGATAATACGGTGGATGTAGTAGAATGTTCCGTTGTGACGTTTGCATTCAAAAAAATGGATAAAAAAATACCGATTTTTCACGAGTTTACCTTCACCCGCACTGACTAAACTACCCATGCAGCTTCAATCATAGTAACCCATGAGTCAGCAAATAAAATTTGACAGCTCTATCAGTCGAACTCTAATCGTGATGTTAAAAACAACGCAGCAACTTCGTTCAGAATTGTGCACGTTCGAAGAACGGCACCCTGTCGCGTCGAAAACGGACATCGTGTGGCACTTTGTGGACGCCGGATACGCTCGTTCCGGCATCTACAACATCTTGGCACTATTAGACAACAATCAGAGCATCGAAAGAAAACCCGGTTCCAGCCGGCTGACGACCCTGAGCGACAAGAAGCTCCAAAGGATACTGCGTTCGCTTGGCCGGGAGGTCGGTTCAACCGGTCAAACAGTGAAATAGTAACTGACGAACATGAACATACATGTCAGGAAGCGGAAGTCACGTCCACAAGTTTCGCAGCTGCAGGCAATGACGCAGTGGCAGGAGCTGAATAAGATGGTCAATTCGATTTTCCCGGCGAATCGCGACGTGGCGATGGTGATGGACGACGAGACCTATCTCACCCTGGATGGCAACGACTGGCAGGGTACTTCGTATTTTTCTTCTCCCATGAAGGAAGTGAGCTCCGAGGTGAAGGTCATTTCACACACGAAGTTCCCAAGAATTTGCTGCTGTGACTGACAATCATCGAGAAGGGGATGTCAACGGGGAAATATATAGTACGAAATACCAGCCGGAAGTTGCGTCGTTCTTAAAGAAACGCGGCGAAGGAAATCACCGAAAACGCGGTGTTCTGGCCGGATCTGGCGTCGGCCCACTACTCGAAGCGATTGCGGAGGAGATGGAGTGGCTGAATATCGATGCGGTACCCAAGTCGGCGAAGCCACCCAACGTACTCCAGCTGCGTCCCATCGAGAGTTTCTGGGTCAACCTGAAGCGTAAGGTCTACTCTAACAATTTTGTCGCGAAAACTGGAGAAAGAATTGATAAATAAAATAAAGAAAGCACTCAAAAACATGCTGCATGCATGTTTTCGTCCGTGATGGCGAATGTTCCGGTTAACTGCCGGAAGGCCACTCGCAAGTGCGTAGAATTGTTTTGCAAGTAAGCTTAAATAATCAACCTACATGGGAAATTTATCAAAAGGAATTATCTGTCTTTGCTTTTTTTTATCATCATCCGAAAAAAGTCCATTTTCTTAACGCAAACATGATGTATGTAATGGACGTTATAGAATAAAATATATGTATTTACAAAATATAACACTGGTTTGTTACTGCAATAACTAAAAATTGGATATGTATCAATACCTAAATAGTCCTACAAAAGCTGAAAAAAATAGTCGATAAGTCCTTTCAACAAAAATAAGATTTTAGAGAAAAGATGTTTTATTTGTTTTATTTTTTGGAGAATCAAAAGACTTTTCTATAGGTTAAAAAAGCTATTACCTGGTTCGATAATATCTAAAATAAATGGAATATATTCTCATAATACAGATATATCTCGGTAGTACGTACATCAATTTTTTCACTTCAAATCACAGTTGCATAAACTACTGGTTGTATCTGAAATTCATTACTATCACAAAGAAAGAACAACCTTCTGCTCTTTCATCTGGTTATATTAAATTTTAGCTCAATCCATAGTTTTTCAAGCAACTGCGATTTGGTGGTCAAGTTGATGTAGCGTACCATCGAGGTATACTCTGTACTCACTAAACACATATATTTTAAAACAATCCTTTACTGTTTCTAAGCACAGGCTTGTTTTTTATGAAATAGTATTTGTAGTTGAGAAATATAATTATAATGAAAACGTTATACTGAATTTTTGGAAAACAAATTGAGCATAACAAGCATTTAGTTGTCTTGCTCAGAAAAGCAAAAAAACAAAGATGTCACAAGGCGTGCTGAAATCATTAATTTTATGGGAATGGAAAATATGCCCTGCTGAAACACAATTTTCAGTCGCAGCAACTCACTATCCTGTTAACAAGTTGACAACATTGACTAGGCGGAGCCGTAGTGGTTAACATGCATACCTCTCACGCCAAAGTCACGAGTTCGAATCTCACCCCCGGACAAGTTACGGAAATACCCAAAAGGTATTTGAGTGACTACGACGGGAGATGAACCAGCCTAGGCCTGTAAATCTCGATAATAAAGGAATAAAAAAACCATTGACAAGGCTACGCCAACCAGCTTCTTCATACTGAAACACAAACCAAAGGATTTTTTTTGTAAAGTGAATTATTATGTTTTAGTTATCAAATGGCTTAATTATCAAATGGATTTATATCAAATATAAATCATATGTGAAAATTAAAAAGGTGTTTCAAAGCAGTTTTGTCTTATTTTGATTTAAAAAATGTTGTGTCAGGTAAACGAACGCAGCTGAAGATTAGAAAACCAGAAAAACAACCCGTAAGAAGACTGCGTCAAATAATAAATGTATCAAATGGGAAGAAGTTGCATCCATAAATAGACTCGAATTGGTCCTTATTGACGAATATAACATCCATATCCCTTTCTCACTTTATAAAATGAGTTGTATAACTTATCGTGATAAATACTACCAAATGGGTTATTGAACTTATCTAAGCAAGTATATAATTAGCAAAATATCACTTTATGAGTTATAACAAAAAATGTAATCGATCGTTGCATATTAGGCTGAGTCAAGGGACACATACTCTATTTCCAAATGATGAGAGGTAATATTTTGCCGATTCATTGATTGACCATGAAACGGAGGTGATTCGTCTATTTGGTGTGATCGTTGTATTAGATCGTGTATTAGAAATACACATTCTAAACCAATTCACCCCTGCAGAGTATTGTTCACCCCAGTGTACAGTGAACCAGCTCTAAATAATGCATCAACAAAGCATGTCCCCTGTGGCACACATGAAATCCCATCGGACGCGACTCAATTTAATCCGTGGACGACGTAATTCAGCTGTTATCACTCTGTCAAAAAGTGCACCAACCAAATTGCTTGCAGCACCACAAGGCCACAAAAATCCCGCTATCATATCGCAAAACCATTCTTTTGGGACTAACTGGTGGCTGGATCCGGTGGGTGGATGTCGTTTCCGAACCGCCACCAGCGACAGCACGTTTTTTTTTGTATTCATTTCGTTGTAAATGCACAGCTGCTAGGGGGCAGTTCCGAAAACCTTGAACGGAAGTCCCACAACCGCGCACAATATGATGGTTCTCTGGTCATTCGAAAAAATTCACTCACTTCCCGGCAGTCAATTCCCACGAGCGAAACCCATTGAATTGGACCAGAAGATGATGCTTTGTATGTGTGTATATCGCAAGACTAGTTTGGCATGGGCGATTTCCTTCGGTAGAAGTGGTAACAACGCTCCTCCAATCCAATCTAAATGATAAAATCTGCTTGTTGATGTGATGGCAGTTTTTTTTTCTCGCCAAAGCTTTGAATGCGAATATTATGTTCGAAATAGTTGGGAGCTTTGGGAATGACGCGTAGCGGATGTAAAATTTGAAAACTGATTTACTCGGTCTTCTCGGTATGCTCCATTGTTACCTATATGAAAAGTTGCACGAGGTATTTGAATTTTGAGTTCTGTTTCGCAGATAAATTGAAACTACATTTCATCAGGAGAAAATTAAAATTGTTAAACGAAGCCGCTGAAGCAATAGGGATATTGCATTCAGCAGAATTGGAAATGATAATGTGTAGAATTTCTAAGCTGGTATCTACTAGGTTGGTTGAAATGTTTTGTAAGCGGAAATGAAAATATTTTTTTTTTGTGGGAGATCACTATTATTGCTCAGTATTGTCTCCCATAAGATCAATACACATGGTTCAACTATCTTCCAACGTTATTGTCCCATCACGGAAGTGGCTTTCCAGAAGGGCTGCAAAATACTCCACTACGGGGTCTTTTTTTACAATTTTTTTCATCCAACTGGTCCAAAACGTGACAATAATAATCAGAGTTGATTGTCTTACCAGTTTGGAGATAATCTATCGTTAAAATTCCTTTTGCATCCGGGCTTCAAATGGTGAGTTGACAACTTCGAAGGAGAGTGCGACCGACTTCTGGTCCTCACAAGTTCCTACCTTACGCCTCCACGAGTCATATGATCACAAAAGACTGCCAGCTGAAACATGGAGACGCTGGTTGGCGTAGCCTGGGCAATGTTGTCAATCTGACAATAGCGAAGTGAGGGGGTGCGACCGGTAAATCATATCATAATTTTCCATTCTCATATCTTTCAAGTCTTCCAGATCATCATTGTAATAAAAATTTCACATTGTCTAAGATTTCTGGCTCATAATTGTTCATTACCATCACCATTCATCTTTATCATCATCATTATCATTTTTATCATTACTTGTGTTTTCGTGATTTTTATATTACCATTAAAATAATTTTATAAATTTTATCAAAAAGGTTATATATACTTTTTATTACTATGTCTTAATTGTCCAATTGTTATTTTGATCCTTTCTCTTTCTCTTATGATTTAGAAGTATCTAGTGCCTTGAATACAGGAAGTTGCAAGGGAATCTGTGGTAGGCTTTTGTACTTATTACAGAATGTATTTTTCATTTCCGATTTGCGAATGGGCATATTACTAAATCTGAGCTGATCTGATTCGTTCAGCGCTGTGTGCCATTTGGTTAGTGTCTGATGTTACAGTTCAATTTTTGTCATTACTGTATCATAACTCACAATATCATTATATTTGGTGATATTGTTTTATTGATTTTACTCCAGATAATTTTAACATAACTTATTGTTTTTGTATGTCCATTTGTCTTTAACTAACTTTCAATCAATTCCCTGTTTCAGGAGCAACTCCTTACTCAGGAACAATAACTATTAGGTCAGCAAAAATAAAGCAAAATGAATTGCTGTTATAAAATCAACATCAATCAGCAAATAGTGACAATGACTAAAGTCAATTAAAATGTATAAATGTTAGTTCTGTATAATTTCAATAGATTTAACAAACTTTTTCAGGATTTTTTAGTTTATTGCTGCTTTCACTGAAAACGAACGCTGAAAACGGCGTGGACCCACAGAACTCCTCAAATTAATAATTTACAACATTTATTGCATTTCAAGATCAATCGACGCAAGAAGATCATATATAATAGTTACGAATGCTTGTAGTAATTTTCATTTACATAAATATATACACTTTTACATAAAAAAAAAAATCATGAGAATGGGAGGGACCATCAGGGCACCCGATTAAAGCACTCTGGATGGGGAGAGTGGGAATGCCAACTCCCCATTGCTAACAGTTTGTGAATAGAGGGCGGGCTCTTCTCCCCGCCCATTGGGGCATCCTCATGTTAGATAGCTTGCTCTTTTGACCAATTGTTCAATCTTGTTGTTGGAAGGAGATTCTTTATATCCCTGTGGATACGTATAGGTGATGTTGCCTATCTATCCACCCAGCCCCTTTTTGGCCCTTGATACGATGGCATGATTAGGATAATCAGTGGTTATTAAAGCTTGATCAAGTCTAACAGCGAAGAGAGCTCACTGCTGTTGGACTTAGTTTCCGTGCTACAATGGGTGGTAGTACATATCATACACATCATACATCATACGTTAAAATTCCTTTTGCATCTCAGGAAAACAGCTCCTTGAGCGATTTCTGGACACGATCTCGCTTCGGAGCCGAAGTGCTTGGTTCACACTACTCCCTTGCCGCTTGTTTTGATTCAGGATCCTGGTAGTAGGCCCAAACTTCATCCATCTTTTCAAAATTGCTCCAAATATTGCACAAAAAGTCGCATTCGAACGTGTATTTATTGCTTTGTTAGCAAATGCGGCACTCATTGCGCACACATTTTTTTCATAACCCAAAACTTCAGCCAAAATATGTCATGTTCCATGTGAAATGCCAGCTATCACATCTACAATCGATCGATGATCTTCCAAAATCATATTCTGTATTTTCGCCATGATTTCTGGTGTTGATGCACTTTTTGGGCGTCCTGAGCGTGAATCTTCTTCAACGCTTGTAAGGCCGCGATTAAACTCCAAAACCCATCGGTGAACGGTTGGAAATGAAGGAGAAGACTTCTTCAATACTTTCACCTTCTTTGCATGGATCTCAGTAGCCGATTAACCTTCAAAACCAAAGAATTTAATCATTGCACGATATTCGGACTTTTCCATTGTTCTAAACTGACACGTAAACTTCACATATCAAAACAAATAATAATTGACTGATCAGAAAAAAAAATTTGAGTACGTTCTTATAAAAGATAATATATTAAGATGGCGTAGAATTTTTTTTTACTGCTCCATAGATGTCGCTTTCAAAACATGTTGGCAAACCTAGTATTTGAAGGGTTTTCAACATAGTTGTTTAGAACACTTGAATCATGATAGCTACATATGTTTATGAATTTGATGTTATTCTGGAACATTCTGCAATATATTGAAATCATATTTACTTTTCATCGCTATTGAAAAAAAGTTTTTGAGCGTATTAGCAGATCGATTGTGATTGGGAAACTAGGAGAATTTAAAATTAACACTTCTTTTGATCTCTTCTTTAAAAATAAAAAATAAAACATTGAAACACATTTTTCAAATTATCACTTTAAAACGTATTCCTTTGATTTACACTAACGAAACCTTATATTTTGACAGATAGGCTGATTTCAAAAGATAAGCTTTTTCTAGTGGAATTTAACGGGATTTGCTCGCGTTTACTAGTAATAATTTGAAAAAAGTTTTTCAGTGTTTTATTTTTTATTTTTTCAAAGTGATCAAATTAAGTGTTAAATTAAAATTCTCCTAGTTTTCTAATCAGTATTTTAAAAAATATTTTCGAATAGTTATCTATTTTTATTATCCATCTACATTATTTGATATTTATTAAACTTTATATGTTTACTTACGTCCACGAATAAATGTTCACTTATAATTTCATGAATTATTACCACAGAGAACAGACATCGAGGCTCATACATTTTTTTCCCAAATTTACTGTATAAACTTTTCAAAGCAAATCTTTGGAAAAACAACGCCGCCTATTCTTGGTTTCACCAATCTAAAATTGACAGGCTATCAAATGTCAAGGTGGGCAAGTGGCGCCATCAACATACGATTCACCAATACTAACGGAAAGTAGCTCTAATTTTAAACTGGCAGTTACAGAAATTTACACACGGTGGGCATTCCAGCTTGGATTTCTGTTCTCTATGCTATTTCGACAATCCAAGCAACACAGCTTGTAATAAACAAGTTGAAAGTACTGTTAAATGACTAAGACAGGTAATCGATATAGGTGTATAATACTTTATTTCATACTTTCATATGGCGTAAAAAGTACAAAAAGTAAAGCCTTATAAAACATGAAATGAAAAAAAAATTAAAATCATTCTCATAAAAAAAACATAACAACGCCATCCGTGGGATTCGAACACTGATCCTGGGCGTGATAGGTTTGTAGCTTCTATGCTAAGCCAACTCCGATTGTTGAAAAGTGAATGCTGAGTAGCTTTGATATGATTCCCGTTGGTAGTGAAACCACAATCTTGTACAACAAATTCATCGTTATGAGAGAAAAAAAACACGTTTTGCAAAACATGGTTGGTGTAATGTAATGTCAACGGTAGTTAGAACTACCCATTAAATCTTGTCTTGTTCATGTTTTTAAAATGTACGGAACAATGTTTTCAAAAACAATGACAAAGTATTAATTACCTCCAGCAGTGAAAAAAGTATTTTTAGCATGATCGTTATTCAGATTGATATAAAGAATACGAGAGACCCAGACCGATCTGAACTAGACATGTTTTGCAATACATTTATAAAACATTTATAGAAGAAGCAATAATTAATAATTGTATAAAGATGTTTTGAGTGTTACTTGGGAACTAATTTCACCACGAGAAAGGACTAGTATGAATTCACTTAGGCATGCGAAGGATGGCTATCTGAATGGAAAACAGGATTGTTATTTGATTCTTGTATTTAAAGTCGTAAATTTTAACTTGTGATATGTATAACACTTGAAGAGTTTGGATGTGATGTGATGTGAACTACCATCTAGTGTAGCAAGGCCACTGCCTATAGCACTGGACTGTTTTAATTAAACGATTTGATCAAGGTTATACTGTGGTTTTTCGCCGACGACGTTGATATCGTAGCACGTAACTTTGAGACGATGGCGGAAACGTACATCAGACTTAGGGCTGAAACTGGTAGAATTGGGCTTGTGATTAATGCGTTGAAAACAAAATACATTAATGGAAAAGGCTCACGAGAAGACAATGTTAGTCTCTTACCACGAGTTCAGATCGACGGTGATGAAATCGAGGTAGTAGACGAATTCGTGTATCTGGGCTCATTGGTGACCGCCGATAACGACACCAGCAGAGAAATACAAAGGCGCATTATGGCTGGCAATCGTACATACTTTGAACTCCGAAGGACGTCGAACCACAAAGTTGACCATCTACAAGACATTAATTAGACCGGTAGTTCTCTACGGCCACGAAACATGGACATTGCTAGTGGAGGACCAACGCGCCCTTGGAGTCTTTGAACGGAAGGTGCTGCGTACTATCTACGGTGGAGTGCAAATGGAAGACGGAACGTGGAGGAGGCGAATGAACCACGAATCGCACCAGTTGCTGGGAGAACCTCCCATCGTACACATCGCAAAAATCGGGCATGCTGAGCATGTCGTAAGAATGTCGGACGACAGCCCTGTGAAAATGGTTCTCGAAAACGAACCGACAGGTACAAGAAGGCGTGCAACGAGCAAGGTGGATCGATCAAGTAGAAGGCGACCTGCGGACCCTCCGCAGACAGCGAGGCTGGCGAGTGACAGCCATGGACCGAATAGAATGGAGACAACTTTTGTGTACAGCAGAGGCCACGCCGGCCTTAATCTGATTGGTAAGGTAAGGTATACTGTGGTAAATGTTTCATAATGTTCCTGTTTGAAGGGCCAAAAACGTATTGTGGGACCGTAAGCAGATACACTTACGCATTACTCAAAGCTACAGGGGTCTAGAGAGAATCTCCTTCCAGAAACAAGTTCGCAGAAACCACACAAAAACCGAGCCCTCGCCCAGTAAAATGTCCCACTAGATGGAGAAAAGAGCCCGCCCTCTTTTCACAAAATTTTAACAACAGAAAGTTGGCAGTCCCACTCTTCCTATCCAATTCGCTTCAATCGGGTGCTCTGATGGTCCTTCCTTCTATCCCAATATATAGTGTTATATAATATGTGTCAAATAGCAGGGAAATCAATATGATTTTCTAACCTTGATTTAGAAATTATCTTACCCTGACGCTAAAGATTATGGTACTACTTAATTTGTTATAAAGTATATGGCTTAACACTTGAAGAGTTTAAGAAAAAAAGGTTGCGATAATTTTTCCTTTCTCTGACTAGGCAAATAAATCAATTGTTCACTTGTCACTTGTGAACTTATCAATCACTAGTTTGTTTTCTTAGAATAAGTAAACAAGCAGTCCGTATGCTAAATAGTTGTTTAGGAAAGGGAAGAACGGTCAAAAATTGGTCAAACATGATTAAGTGCACAATGATTAGTTTGTTATCAAAATAATCAATTGTTGTTTCTTTTTCAAATTATTTGATCAGGCTTCCGATTTTCCAAATGCGATCTGTCGGGCATTACGTTCCACAACTTCCATCATGTTTTATACTGCTGTTATATCTACTTCATTTAATGCTGAACGCCAATTTGCTTTGAACTGTTTTCCACTTCCAACTGTTGTTTGAGTTTGCTTGAGGGTTCTCCTTACGATTGCCCAATATTTTTCAATTGGGCGTAATTCCGGCGAGTTTGGAGGGTTTTTCTCCGTGAATACGATTTGCACACTATTGGCGGTATTCCATTCCTGAGCCATTTTGTGCCAAGTAGTGCCAAGAAGCGAGGTCTGGCAAAAACAGTACGGAACAACTGTGTTTCATTAAGAAAGGCAATAAGCGTTTTTGCAAGCATTCCTTTACATACATATCTTGGTTGACAGTGTCAGTTGTCACACAACCGAGTATTTTTTCGGGAATTTTGACTTTTTTTCTGCTTCAACTTTTTTGAAACCTTTCCTTTTCCGGTAGCAGTATAAAACTCCTGACTTGGGTGTTGCTTGAAATCAGCCTTGACTATGCTTCATTGTCCATTGCGACACTATCAAACTTGTTCAACCTAACTCGTGAACAACTTACGCGCTCTTTCTTTGGCTGTTGTGTTTGCTTATCATCTCGATTTGGTGTCACTGAAACCTTATACGTTGACAGTTGGCTCATTTCATTGCTCTTTGCACTGTTGTGTGGAACCCTTCCAATTTGTTTCCGATATCTCTGATGGAAAAGTTGGTATTGCGTTTAAAGATGCTGGCTACTTTCCTGCCGGTCACGGTAGCTGCCTGGTCTCAGGTTACTCCAGATTCCGGCTTGAGACGTTCTCAGAAAACGTTTGGCTTGGGAAGAATTCTGATTTTGCTTATGTGCGTACAATTTTTTCATACGCTGCTCTTCTTGCTTCGACGCTATTTTGACAACTGAAAAGAAAATAGCAAAAACAAAATAGATTCACCATTCCGTACGCACACACCTGCAAAATAAGGGGTGTTCAAGTTTTTAAATGCACGATTAAAAAAACTACGTCATATTTGAGTCGACCAAGTTTTGACCGTTCCATGCTTTATTCTGGATCATCAGTGGCGAACAGATGTGAGCAACTACTCTGGATTTGATGATTTCTCACCGAGCTTTAAGGTGAAACGTTCGTTTAGCAGCTGATGGAGTTGATGCAGAACTAGAGATGAGAAATCTGAGCACTGAATAGATTAATTTCAGTGAGCAAATGACAACCAGTTCTTTAAAAAAGAAATGCAGCTCATCAGCTCAACTGCAGGCTTTGTTTTCCCGTGAGCTGAATATTTCATCGACTTTGTTAAATCAAAATGCGAAAAATAATACTAGAACGAAACTGTGTGAGGTGAACTGATTTGCTTTTGTTTTTTTTTTTTTTCACTAATCGACCAACCGGAATAGACGAATCTAGTTCTACTGTTGTTGGTGCTAATATTTACACTAAATAATGTTAAATCCATTTTATTTTCGAATTCTAACCTTATTCAATCTAAAAATGTAGCCGCCGCATCCTTTTGTTTATGTTTTAATTGAAACCAATCTGAATTGACTGTTCAATATCATTGAGCAGTGCATCAACCATCTGGATTAACTAACTATATTGAATAAGTTCAAATGAAAAACGTGTCAGTAGGTACTGTGTAACCTCTGGCTGCTGATATGTTGTGTTCAACCTGTTCATGTAAATTCGTTTGCGGATGGGCCATTGAACATAAGGTGGTAAAGATGAATTGTTGTGTTTAATCCGGTAACATTTAAATATATGTGAAAGGTAAATAAATGTAAATATTAAGTACTCTTAGCGCCACTTTTGAGTGATCGTCAAGTAATATACTTTTTTATAAAAAAGAAATTAGATATCAAACGAAAGAGTGCTGCTGGATGTGGTAAAGTATTGGGACGAGCTGCTATTAACCCAAGTCCTGCTGTCACTTTTGATCCTGGTGCTGGTGATTCCAAAGAACCAGAAAAAGCTGATTCTGAGATTTAAGCTGAACATGACGTTAATAATCGGAAGGATGTAAGTAGAGATAATGTCGAAAATCTCAATTATGACCAATTGGGATGCAGTGCTTCAGGGGATGCTCGTGTTCTGCCCACTGATCGCGTTTGAGATATATCTCGACCAATAATAGAATAGAGCCTATCAGCATTTGTAACCAAACGCTTCTGAGCGTTTTTCCTCGCAACGCGGAAGCCACCCACCGAAAAAATACCATCCGAATGTAGGGGAAAGTTTTCTCTACACGATGATGCTGTAGGGTGGCGTGTGTAATCTACGGCTTATGAGGAAATAGGCCCAATTCTATTATTGGTCGAGATATATCTTAAACGCGGGCAGAACATTGTTGATCGAGATATTCGCTTGTGGTTGTGGTTGTGGTAGAACCTTACTAACGACATTTAATTGCGCATTATTTAGATATCGGGCAAGGTGCGTTTTGAATTTTTTGGAGTATCTATTGTTTGGCGGCGAGAGTTAACTAACGGTAAGGAATCCATAGTATCATCACATCACTTATCAAGGTGAATCCTGATCCATCGAGCCCTACTAACATTAGAAAAAAACCTCCCTCCTGTGACCATTGTTGGGATGCAGAGATAAACACAATCCTAAATAGAAAAGGTCACAGTGTTCCCAGTTGGATGGAAAACATCGCCACAAGGACGGCATAGCAATGTACGTCATCTTTTGTTAAGCCCATTTCTCTTAATTTGTCAGTGCAAACACAGTTCAAGAATCTAACTCAAACAATCTGTTGTATCCTAAAGTGTATGACCTAGTGGTGAAGATAAAGGGTGTCCACGATGAAATTGCCACACTATGAAATAGCTCTAACTTTTTAACCGTTGGGTAGAATTTAATGAAAATTTGGGTGGATTTAGTTCATAGTGCATTATTTACATCCTGCAAGTTTTAAAGTCCTGTGATCAAAACTCGCGGAAATGGAGTCGAAAGAACAGCTCGTGCGTGATAAAATCTTGCGCATTCATCCACGAGAACAAGGATCTCTCGCATCGTTCCATCGCTAAAACGTTGAGAATCGCGAATTCCACGGTGTCGCGGTGATTAAGCGGTTCGAGGAACGGTTGACCACCGATCAGAAGCCCAGAAGTGAAGGAAAAAGTATTCCGTACAACACCAAAAATCACAACCGCGTAGTTGGGGCCTTCAACCGAAATCCGAACGCCTCCGTTCGGGATGTGGCTCAAGAAGCTGCACCTAAGCCGAAGTTTTGTCCAGAAGGCCAAAACTAAGGCTGGGCTTCGAACGTTCAAGGTACAAAAGGCCCTAATCGCGACGAGAAGCAGAACAAGTCCGCCAAAACCCGTGCCAGGAAGTTGTACCTCAACATGCTGACGAAAGTTGAATGCTGCATCATGGACGACGAAACATATGTGAAGGCCGACTTCAAACAGATCCCCGGCAACCTGTTTTCACGGCCAAGGATAAGTTCAGCGTTCCGGAGCATGTCCGCACTCAGAAGATGTCCAAATTTGCGAAGAAATTCCTGGTTTGGCAAGCCATCTGCACGTGCGGGAAGCGGAGTGCACCTTTCGTGACCCAGGACACGATGAACGGACAGGTGTACATAAAGAGTGCCTCCAGAAGCGGCTGCTTCCTCTCCTGAAAGGCCCACAACGTCCCAACAATCTTCTGGCCGGATTTGGCCTCATGCCACTACTCCAGGACGTGCTGAAGTGGTATGCGGACAATAAGGTCAATTTCGTGCCGAAAATGTTCAACCCTCCCAACACTCCGGAGCTCCGCCCCATCGAGAAGTACTGGGCGATTATGAAGCAGCACCTTCTTAAACGACCTAAGGTAGTGAAGACAGTCGAGGAACTGAAGAAAGTATGGGTTTACATGCAAAAAACGGTTGATTCACAGGTTGTGCAGAATCTTATGGCCGGGGTTAAGGCCAAGGTGCGAGCATTTGCGTATGGACTGTAAATAAAATACGAGTAAAATGGTAAAATGAAGTTCAATAGTTATTTCTCAATCCCTGAAAATTTGATGGCAATCGGATGAAAACTCGAATTTTGCGAATCAATTTTGTGTGTGGCAATTTCATCGTGGACACCCTTTATATCTAATGTGAACGAATATTTTAAAAAGCAAGTGAAATTAACATACAAGAGTGAAGCAGATTGTCAACCAAACATTCATCTCAAATACTGTTTATCAATCATTACAAAAAGGGCGATTGGTTAGTTGAGGGCTTTGTAAGAGAAAAAAAATAATAAACAACATATTGAGTCTATTGATACTTTTAAATTATTGTATCACTAACTAAACACTATCTTAGCTAACAGATTTTGATGTAGAAGGCGATGTTCGCTCATCACCATGAGGCACCAAGAGTGGACAGTAATGTTCGCTAGAATTAAAGATATGAAGAGAAAGTGTTGAAAGTTCCGTCAGTGTACGGTAGGTTAGAAATAGAACAGATGTTTGTAAATTGAGCGAAAGGGCATGGGTAAAGTAGTACTCGAACCAAGGACGTCAATCTTTGCCTAACATCCCACTGCGGGGTAGGTCGAGGCACGGACGAATCCGCCACCTCAACAGGCCAGTCGATAAATTAGAAGAAAAATTAGTAATCTCCATTTAATTCCAACTACCTTTGCTTATCTTCGACAGTTACGCGTATTTCGTCTACAATGTGCAGACTTCTTCAGTGTCTCGTACTAATAACTCGACCGACAGTCGAGTTATTAGTACGAGATTCACTGAAGAAGCTCTGCACATTGTAGACGAAATACGCGTATCTGTCGAAGATAAGCAAAGGTAGTTGGAATTAAATGGAGATTACTAATTTTTCTTCTAATTTATAGTTACAAGTATTCCACTAAACAGCTCAAACCCTCTAGGATTCAGGCCAGTCGAGTTATTAGTACGAGACACTGAGGAAGTCTGCACATTGTAGACAAAGTACGCGTATCTGTCAAGATAAGCAAAGGTAGGTGGAATTAAATGGAAAATACTAATTTTTCTTCTAATTTCTAGATAGTTGGGAAGTATTTTCTTAAATTCATAAGAACTGGTCAAAAGTATCGATTCATTACGATGAGCTGATCGGTTCAGATCCGATCTATAAAGTGAGCTGAATTGCACATCTCTATGCACGTCAGGATCAAATGTATGATGTTTTTAAACATTGGTTGATGCAAAGAGAGGCTCACCCAGAGTTGTTTGAGGTTGCTATGGTGGTCTTAGCAACTCCGTCGATCCAAGTTTCTGTGGAGACAGCATTTAGTGCTCAAGCTCTTTTTCTGACGTCTCACAGAGCTGGACTGGAAAAAGGGTTTTGGAGGACATTTTACTTAAAAAATTGAATAACGATGTTTATGAAAGAGTGTCTTCTACTATCGACTGGGAAAACTTGGTTGATATTATTAATTTGACCTGATTTGGTATTTTTTACTATGTGTTATTATCTGATGATTTTTTATTTATATTGAATTAAAATTCGATGGATGGTTTATCTTCATGATACATAAAGGGCAGTTTAAAAACAGTAATAAAAAAGTATCATGTTTTCTGAAATCTGTGCAAACAAAATAGAAAGAAAAAGACTCAAAACATGGATTAGACAAAATAATCCGAAGCATTTCTAAACGCTTAGTAAGTATTTTCTAACGCTTAGGAAGCATTTCTAACGCTTGGGAAGTAATCAACTCATTCAACCTGCTCCAAGTACACACCACCGATTTCTACTTAGTGAATTGAGAAAAGTAACTTGCACTGACGTGACTGTTCTGAGCAAATCAAATCGAGAGTCACGTCAATGCGACTTAATTGCCTCAATTTTCCTAAATACATCAACACACTGTTTCTTTAAATAAACATAGTTTTGTCTAAATTAGCTCAAAACTCTATTAATTTGCAAAGTGATTAAGTTGCATATTTGCCGGTCCCGACGGGTTATTGATATTCATTGTGGTTTATTAAATTTCATTTCTTACATTTCGAAATTCATATTTACCCTTTTTACAAAAATCAATTTTGCATTTTGAAGAGCCAACGTTCATTCATCTGATAACAAGATTAATCATTTGATTTTCGCATGAAATTTATAGATACTCAATGTGTTGTGTTGCCTTCTGAGTTTAATGAGCATTAATTTTATCAAGACTGATCGTAATAATTCATTCTTTGAAAGTTTACATAACAGTTTTCATAAAAATTCCAACAGGCAGCAAAATTGTAAAATTGTTCTTAAAGCCTAATGGCGCAAACTTTCCCTCCTAATGGCCGAAAGTATCATGTTTCCTGGCTCTTGCAGGCACTTTCACTGCTACAATCAAAACTCATTTAATGGCCTAAATTTATTCAAAACTGTTTTTTCTTCCTCATTTTATTTCAAATAAGTTGAAAAAATGCCACATCCTACAATGCTTGGTCGTTTAACTCACACCTACGGCCTGCTACGAAACCAACCATTTGTTGCTCAGGTGGACAAGATGTATTCCTCCATCCAAAATCCGCTTGGTTTTAATAACCGCTCAGGAAGAAAGTTCAAACGGTGCTGTCGTTTTTTATTTCTTCATTTCCTATGCCTGTAGCAGGTGTTTGTGTCTCCGCGTGATTCACCCACCAGGACAACGGTTGCTATGGCAGGGAAAAATTTTCATCTGTATCCATGACGGACGCTTTGCATGCCTCAGAAATGAAGGAAAACATTGGTTTATAATTTGAATACATTACCATGGCCACCTACGATACATGATGGTGTGTCTAGCGGTGGATATTGTTCCTGTCCGTTGAATTTAATCAACGCAGATCCCACGTGGGAAGCCTCAATCAGTGGATCATTTTTTGGTTGGGAGGTAATTTTGCAGAAACGTCAACGGACAAGCCCACCACATTCCGTGGCTATCATTATCAATTCAAATTACACCAACTCGGCGGTGGCTTGCTTTTGGCCAGTGGCAAGGAGTTAAGAATTATTTCAAATACTAGTGGCCTGTGCTAACCCGGGATGAAATAGAAGTTTGTGTGTAGCCGAACCACTTCGGTGGCTCAAATTTATCAGGCTGCAGAGAGCGGCCACCAAATTTGGCAGCCAATAACTTTCAATCATCGTTCCGTAAATAATGTATCGGGTCGGGAAAGGCCCGCGGGAATGACGCCGGTTCCAGTTCCCCATCGTTGCTGTCAGTGTTTGGTGGCTTTAGCCATTCAGGATGCCAATCAGCAGATAACCAACAGCAGTGGGTGGGGTTTCGAAGCAGATTGTGTGAACTGATACCTGTTCCGGGGAGAGTTTAAAATCGACCACGAATCCGTCGTCGTGGCGAGTGCGGAAATTGCCAGTTTGATTGTGGTGGTCGACCGAAAATTTGCCCGGAGTGAGCTTCGCTGATAAGGAGTGTATCGAAAAGTAGTTATAAACTTCCAAATAATAAAATAGGCATGAAAACATAGTTAAAATTAACATACTATTTCAGTTTATCATAGCTTAACATGTTTACAAAAGATCCAAACGGAAAAACTAGTCATCATGTTCATTTCTGTAGAATGCCCGTACCTTTGATTTGACACCTGCCATCAAATTCCTGCACAGTGACCTTTGTGCACTTCCTGGATGCCGCTGCCCAATTTTTCTTAAAATCGGTCATGTTTTGGGACACCGTACCATCCTTCTTAAATATACGCTTGACTATTGCCCAATAGCGTTCGATCGGTCGCAACTGGGGACAGTTTGGTGGGTTGATGTCTTTTTCTACGAACTTGATGTTATTCTCCGTCAGCCACTGTAGAGTGGATTTGGCGTAATGTGCCGATGCCAAATCTGGCCAGAAGAGAGGAGGGGACTGGTGCTTTCTATACAATGGTAGCAACCGGTTCTTCAAACATTCCTTATGATAAATCTCAGCATTTATAGTTCCTTTTGTATAAAAATTGAAGAACGCAAGCCACATGTGCAAATAGTTTGCCAAATGAGCACCTTCTGACCGAATTTCTCCATCGCAACAGTCGTATCTGCGGTTGGCACACGTTCCCCAACAGATTTAGTATAAAACTGCGGCCCCGGTAGCGTTCTTGAATCTTCTTTAACGGTATGTTTCGTCATCCATCAAAATGCACTGGTCGACATTGTCCAAAATGCAGCTGTACAGCTTTCGAGCCCTGGTTTTGGCACGAGACTTTTGTTCCGGAGTTTGTTTGGGCACTTTCTGCTTTTTGTACGTCTTCAAGTCATTCCTGCGCTTGATTCGTTGAATCATTCCGATGCTGGTCCTGGAACTTCTTGGCTAGATCGCGAGTAGAGGCAGATTTGTTCCGTTGAATATAATCCACAACTTTTTGGTCCAAATCGGGGTTGCTGGAGCCGGGTTTCCGGCCACTTCTTGGTAAATCCTCGAGGGAGCACTCTTACCAAATTTTTCGATGATGCGTTTTACACTTGCCGGGTGAACATTTACTCTTTTCGCAATCTGGTTGTAAGTAACACCTCTTTTCGGTGCACCAAGTGTGCAGAATTTTCTTTTAGTCTCAAATTCAATTCGCGACATTTTGAATACAACTTTATCAACGGAAATGAATGAACCGAATAATCATTTTTGACATGTAAACAAAGCAAATGGCGCTTACACGCTAAAAATATATACAGTAGTTTATGCGTAATAACGCATCGAATGTTTATAACTACTTTTCGATACACTCCTTAAGCTGTTGATTTGTCAAAAGTGATATTAACTGTAGCTCGTTAATGGCAAGGTTTATCTGAAATTGGTTTGCCATTGATTTTCCAGCTGGGTGAAGTTATTTGTAATAAGTATTCTTCAAAACATAAATTTATTATTGAGCTTGCTGATTGATTTCTTTCAGCCACCTGGAAGTGGTTCGTCAGTAGAAAGTAAGAGATATATGCTAAAATGTGTTATTTTGATACACTGATTTGTCATAACACCAGCTTTTATAAAACCTGTACCGTTAGCTAAAATAACAAAATGTATAACAAAAGTTACTCTAGTTTAAACATAATTGTTACTCGATTAGTTATATATTTAACAAGAATGAAACTGAATGTGTTCCATAAAATATGATATGAAATAAGATAATCATAACTAATTATTTTATTGATTAAAAATAAATTGTTACTAAATGTGTTATTAATCTTTCAGTTTGAATGGTATTACATCAAAAACAATAATTTCGTGTGTATCAAATAAAAAAATAAAAAATGATTTGTTTTATTGCATACCTTAATGGTAATTTCATTTATCAGAATCTTCTTATTTCTAGTTATTTAAATATATTAATTAAATAACTAGAAATTAGAAGATTCTTCTAATTTCAAGTTACAGGCATTCCACTAAACAGCTCAAACCCTCTAGGATTCATATTTAAATAAAATAAAATAAAATAAAAGAACAGCCAATTCAAACAATACCGTATAGTAAAATTCAACATGAAAGGCAAATTTTACCTTCTTGTTTGAGTGATGTTGTATGATTACATTTCACGTTTATAGTTATTCTGAATTGATTTACATTTTTTGGAATGAAAGTTACTTATCGAATCAAACCTTTCACCTCTCTTTTAAATTAAAAATACTCTACTGTTTCTTCCAAACTCGTCTTCACCAAAAAAAAAATTAAAATATCTAGTGACATCCGTTTTAGTCTGCGGAGATTCCATCTGTCTTTCCATAGTATGCGATTACGCGTGTCATCAACCGCCTGCTTAGCGTTTACTCGCTACAGCTCCTGAATCACCTTGATATACACCGTGTCCAATATATTCTCATACACTTTTTCCTTACATTGGTATCGTGCAACTACTCAACATGGTTCACGTATGTGTTGGTGTAGTTTTTCACTATGTTTATATAAATGCTTTAAGGTTATGTCCGATTGTTTTCATTCGGTGTTTATCTCTTACCAGCGATGAAGAAGTTTCGTGCTGTGGTGATAAGAAAGTTTTTGGAAGGTGAGCGCCCGGGCGCTATTTTCAGAAATTTGAAAAGTGAAGCGAGCTTTTGTGTACCGAACCATCCGAAGGTACCATGACACCTGCTTGTTGGATGACCGGAAGAGATCGGGTCGTACTCGTACAATGCGGACTGCACGAGTTGTTAAAGTGGTCAGGGAACGGATTAGACGAAAATCACAGCGCTCTGTACGTAAAATGGCCGAAGATCTGAATGTTTCGAGATCGTCAATGCAAAATAAAAATGAATCTCGGATTCCAAGCTTTCAAGAAACGTAAGGTTCACGGAGTATCGGAAACTTCCAAGCAGAAATGATTCGAAAGAGCAAGACTGCTTTAATCGCGGCACGGTGGGGAAGAATTTATCTTTTCCGTCGAAAAGTTATTCGTCTTTCAACAATCCCACAATATCCAGAACGACAGATTGTGGGCAGATTGTGGGCAGTTCTCTTTGAGAACGGTTCCAGAGACTGATAGGAATACTCCACGGGTCCAAAGTGCTGCGTCAGTGATGGTTTGGGGAGGAATTTGCAAGCGAGGCAAATTACTACTGGTTTTTATCGAAAAAGGCGTTAAATTGAATGCCGTATATTATAAAACGGAAGATTTGGAGAAAGTTGTCAAACCATATTTACAAGAGGTGTTTGGAGATGATCACTATGTGTTTCAGCAGGACGGAGCGCTATCGCATACTGCAAATCTCGTTCAAGGCTGGTGCCGATAAACTTTGACCGACTTTTTGGACCAGAATGAATGGCCTCCCAGTTCACCAGATCTGAATCCCTTGGATTATTTCGTATGGTCATACATGCTGGCGAAGGTAAATGACCACAGAGCGTCTAACCAATTCAAAACCGTAATCAAACAAAGTCGTGCGGTTTTGAAAAACGTCTGGAGCTGGTCAAGAAAGTTAAAGGCGGTGTTATTCCAAAACATATGCTGTAGTTGATCAGTACGTGAACTAGTTCCCAATTACGAGAATCAGAAGATACCTTACATGTAAATGTTATACAAAAATAGTTATTCAACAAATAAAATAATAAAAAATAAAAATATATATTATATATAAAATATCTTAATATAATATATATGAAATGTATCATATAATATATATAAAATAATAAATATAAAATATATAAATATAAAATATATAAAATAATAAGAAAACAAAAATAAGAATAAAACATCATACCTAAAGTTTGTATTTTATGTGTTATTGAATATCTTCGGGATTTTGATAGTTGACCATTTACACTATATGAATCTTAATTAGATTTGGTTTAAGGACATAATATCAAGATGTTAGGGATCTGAAAATGTAAGTTTGAGATTCTTCATACTAATTCCCATACAAACTTTGAATAGCGTGTGCAAAGCCAAATTAAAACCAAATGTGTTCGAATTTTTTGGGGACTATCAGGACCCAAATTGGCGTCGATTAACCTTAGGGGAGCATACATTTCGAAATTTGCATCAGCCTATTGACCATGCCATAATAAAAAAAACAACAAACAACTTACCAATTGCATCTGAAATCACCAGATCGAACTGTCGACGGTTTGTAGCCAGATAGTGTTCAGTTTCAGGTTCAGTTTGACATACAGATTTCAAACGGGTGTAAGTTTTGACCATCTGCTTCAGCACTGTGGGCAAAAAACGAGCCAAAAAAACGGATCTTTCATGGTCGATAGTTTCAAACCCTTAGGATGAGCATTTCTAGTGTAAAAAATCATGAGAAACCGATTGGGGATGGTTTCAGCCACCGCACGATACGGGAAGATGTCCATTTTCCCGATTGTCCCCATGATTATACCTCAAACTCATATGTCATTTAGTTTTATACATTGATGTCACCAATATAACCCTCATTTGCACTGTACTTATACAAAATTATCCGGAAAATCGAATGAAGATGAAACTGCTTGGGTTTGACCTTTGAAAGTGGTCCATTTTACCCCAATTCCCCTCATGCTTGCGTAAACTTATATAACATACGGTTTTGAGTATTGTACCCATCACTATTATCCCCATTTGCACTGTACTTATGTAAAATTGTCCGCTGAATCCAATAACGAGGATACCGCTTTGGTTTGACCTTCGGAAGTGGTCCATTTTACCCTAATTCCCCTCATACATGAGAAAACTTATATGACATACGGTTTTGAGAAATGGAACCATCACTATTATCCTCATTTGCACTGTACTTATGTAAAATTGTCCGCACAATCGAATGAAGATTACAGTGCTTTGATTTGACCTTAGAAAGCGGTCCATTTCACCAGAATTCCCCTTATACTTGAGTAAACTCATATATTACGCATTCTCTTACGAACAAATTTTTCGATTAGTTTTAGAAATTGACTTTTTTAAATCTGTAAAGAACACGCATCGTCAATGGTTTTCTGAAATGGAATAAAAATAAATGATTTTGTTGTTCACTCAACTTAGGTTACCAAAGAACTTTATTGAACTAATGTTCTAATCTTCGTCACTGTCCTCGTTCACTTCTTGCCAACGCCAGACACTAATTGCCGCTAGTTTGTCTCTCCGAGATGGTACAGCTGAAAAAAATGATGAAAATTAAGTTATTTTTCTGCTTTATGGATCAAATATTACCTTGTTAAAATTCGAATATTCTGTTAAAAAATTCCATTTTTTTTTATTTGGCAGCAGTTCGAATTTTTGTTGCAGAAGCACTCGCCTGAATTTTTCCCATTTTTTCGATTTTCACAGCATAAAATAACTTTTTTTTTTATCAGATAAAACACACGTTGGTACGAAGAGGACGGTAGAATGACGGATTGGTAAATGATTGCCAACTCGATTTTAATAACATGTTTCTTAAGGCTTCACAAAAGCAGCACTCGTTCATTAGATATCACTCAATATTATCAACACGCTTGAAAACCAGAATTAACCAGAACGACAATGAGTTCTATTCCTAATCGAAACATGAATTTCTATCTGCCTGTTTGATCCTTTTAGACTCGGCAACTGCTGAACCGATAAGCGTGAACATTTGTATTGAGAGGTTTTTAAGGCCGGAGAAGGTAACTCCACATGGCAGGATTTTCAACAATTGTAAAACAATACAATTTATATTTATTGACTTAAGAGTCACGAGAATTCACGATGGCGGTCGGGAATGTAAAATTGCGTCACCGGGCGTCCCCGTGACACCGATTTGCTCGTTGCAGTCCCTACGTCCGCTTTGCCTACACCACCGTCTTCCTGCCGAAAAGCACAAAAAAACAAAAAGTCTAAAAAGGCCCACGTGCTGGACCTACACAACACAATTATTCTACCCGATCTTGACGTCACATCTATAAATTTCTATTTTTTTTTCTAAAACCACCGATATTTTATTATCAGCTCTGGAACCGACAGTTGGCCGAAAATTGTCGAAATTACTACAGTACTGGTGCACTCATTTTTTCCTTCGCCGACACTCGTAGGGCAATGACGTCTATAAAAGGTCGAGAACAACGCATTGCTTGCTTATATTGGAAGCAAAAATAATGTAAACATTGCTGAGCCGACGAGTGATGACGTAACACTATTGAATTTTCTATTGGCAGGCATAGGTACAGATAAAAAAAAATCCGTTCAAACGTTTATTATAAAAAGTGAATTGTGGAAGTAATCATGATACAAATGCTATTTATTGAGCAGAAGCATATTCTCCCGATCACATGGAACATTTATAGTGAAATTAACTGAGATAATTGAATTTTTGCCACATAAACTTTCAAACGCTGGAACTTGACAATCGAGTAGCGATAAAGAGCCAATTTTCCATCATCGTTAGACTGGAATCGGTTGAAAAATGAAGTTTTATAGCGCATACAATAAACAATCACGGAGCGAACGAATCAAAATAAATAGTATGACGTAGCACTTTCAGAGCTTTTGTGTAGCGTGCGCAAGGACTACAGTGGTATTAGTGTCATGCGCGAATTTTTCTCATTTCACTAATATTGTTGTGGCTACTGGGCCAGACCTTAGATATACGTCATTGCTCGTAGGGAACTCAGGCGGGGAAGTATTTTGCCCGTACGTTCAAACCACTCGACTTGACAGCACTTTAGCGGCAAATCGTGAGATGGAACAGGCTCATTGAGGTCTATACAGGTGGAGAAGAAGTGGTTAAGTTTGGATTAGTGTAATGCAAAATACTGTCATTATGTTCTTAAGATGATTCACAGCCTGTTATTTTGTAAACATGTGTCACGTAGATCTCCAAAAACAAGAATTTACAACAGCAGCAAATCACAACGTGGAATGTTTATTTTCTGTAATTGATATAGTTTTTAAAAGGTTTTGGCTGAAAATGCTTTTTTGTGCACTGAAAGGATATTGACAACCAATTAATTTGCTTTGTTATCATTCGCTTGTTTTTGGAGTTTTACGTAATTACCCGAAATCATGGATTGTTGACACATTTTTCGTTACTAATATCGACAAACACCCTGCTCTTCGCCAACTGTATAGACCTCATTGGAACAGGCTCAACTCACTCGCCAAGCATAACGGTGAGGTTACTGTTCATAGGTGTTAGTTTGCATTTTTTTTGTTTCTATTTATTCTTTTTCGTAGGATTATATTAAGGGAAAGGTTTCGTTTGACTTGTGGAGGAGTGCGGTTACAGAGCTTACCAGTATTAGAAGTTTTTTTTAATGTTTTGATTGCAGTTGAGATATCTACGTGTTAGATTTTTAATTATCTGGAATAGTTAACAAAAATCACAGTAAGTATTCTCTTAAAACCATTCAGATAAGTAGCAAACGTAGGCCGCGTCATTTAAATTTTATCGAGCCATGGTTTAATCAAAAATACACCAAAAAGGTATACATTTCCTAAGTTTGAAGATCCATACGATTTTAATTAAATTTATTTCAAAACATATTAAGACTAATCGTACTCAAATGAGCACTTCGGAGATTGTAAACGAGTCTTCCGGTTTATGCGAACATAGAACCAGGTAAAACAATATTTTTTTTTTACATCCTTGTTACAGCTGTTAGATTACAGAATCTCAATTTATATAAATGCGGAAACAATCCAGTTCGGATAATATGTCTTCCTCGAACATCTCTGAACACTTCCCAACCGATGAAAAAAACTCCTCGGCCAATTCCCCTCATTCCGAAAATGAATGATTTATTTGCACTGACCGCATTAATTGTGCTCCAATATGTAGTAATATAGACTGTTCGAGTTCTTCATCGGAGAGATCAGAGGACTCCGACTTCGAGGACCAGAACGAATACTACGAAGAGGAAGAAAGTGAATTGGTGAAATTTATAGAACTTATTTGAGTTTCGATCGATAACATACAAATCTTTATAATCTCAGACAAACAGACGTAACTCTGTCTACTGAATTGGATCACTTTGACGTTTCTATACATTTTATTGAACTTTTAGGTTGGCAATATTGTTCATGGCTTAGCTAACAAGCTTGTTTTCACCGAATGAAAACAATCGGACATAACCTAAAAGCGTTTGTATAAACATAGTGCAAAACTACACCAACACATACGTGAAACATGCTGAGTAATTGCACGACACCAATGCAAGAAAAAAGTGTATGATAATATATTGGACACGGTGTAGATGAAAAACATGTTTTGCAACGGCTTTGAGTAGCCGAAGAACCTTTTTATTTAAATTAACATTTTTATCTGAGTCCATTTACAATACATCATGCTGAGAAGGACAAGACAATAGCCCACGGTTTCACATGAAATTTTTATCATCAACCTTGAAGCCCTAGCCTACCATTGAATTAAAAACGCAATATGACTTCGGTTTTCATATTCGGTCTCCAGTTCTGGCAACCGCAATTAAAAAGGGAGAAGCTCATGATAAAAATGTAATTACAAAATTACCCAAAAGCACAAAGCACATAAAAATTACATAAACCAGTAACGACACTTCAGTTTCTTCCAGGAACCAGTGCCCGAGGCAACCATATTATGCTTCTTTTTATTTTAGTCTTTTAAGCTCCTGTGGTGAGTACAGTGCCACCGGAGTTCGACTTATTGTTTTGCGCTCAAGGGATAGTTTAATGAATATCTATGCAAATTGTACTAATCTCCCTTTGAAGCTTCTTGAACCGAATCAAGGATTTTTTCACAGCAAGAATCAATTGCTTCAAATCTCAAATATAGCACAGCTCAATTCAAGCAGCTTTCAACTCTTTTGATCAGTTATAGTAATTATTAGGAAAACAGGAGTATTGAAACACCGATCCTGAAAAAGGCCAAATTGAAGCGTTCCAGCTTCAAAACCCCCAATCAAGAGAGTTTCGTGGAAATGCGTGCCCCTGGGTGTTAAATCAACGTCCCACCATTCCTCCTGGTTCGAATATTAACAACAACAAAAAATCCGAGAGAAACACGTCCGCTGTCTCTCCTGCCACGCGTCGCGGGTCTAACGAGCAAATTTACATATTCCATTAAAATCACGCATTACGGTCATAAAGCTCGGCCAATTTTACACGCCCAACCCCCCCTTCCGATGGGCAGCATTATTGCGTTGCGTTGGAGAAGCTGGTATTAGCACCAGGGCGGAGCAGGAGTGGAATCATCTGACAGCAAATTCGGTTATGGATGCTTGATGTTGATTATGATTATATTTCACTTTTCAAGCTCCGGTCATGATTTTCGCCCACGGTTTCGGGTGAAATCATAATTCAAGGGAGCAAGTGCAGAGTGAAATCCGCACCCTTATGAACTCGGGGATCAGAGTGAAAGAACGGTGGGGAAGGGTGAGTGTTATGCGTGTCGAAGGCACAGGCAAAGTGTCAAAGGCAGATATCAGATGTTCCTTCCAGACGTCTGGCTCCTTCAACAGAGCTTCCGATTTTTCTGTTTAACAATGCTTTTTGTGGTTCGACTAGCGAGGATAGTCACGAAAAGCATTTTTTTCAGGAAGTTTGTCAATCTTTTTGCCTACATCGATGACCTTGATATCGTAACTTGCAAATTTGAGCCGATGGCCGAAACTTACATAAGACCAAATATACCATAAGGTCTGTATCCACATTAATCCGGACACCTTCAAATCATTGTAACTTTTGAAATATTGCACATAGGAATAAAAAAATTCACTGTAGTATAGCTGATAGTCTATGATGAAAAAGACTATGATTGATGTTTACATTTCATGTTTATTATTCAAGATGGCGACGAAAGAAAAACAAGTGCGTGAGCGAATTTTGTACGGGCGTACGGCAAATCCTGAATTGTCAATACGGGACCTTGCCAAAACATTGGATTTGCCTAAATCCACTGTTCAAGATGTGCTCAAATCATTTTCGGAATGTTTGACGGTGGAGAGGAAACCGAGAAGTGACACATCGGACGCGCTGATCCTGTCATGGACCGAAAGGTGAAAAGGATATTAACGAAAAACCCAAATTTCTCCATTCGAACGGTGCACAGTGGGGCGACTCCATACAAAAGCTGGTCATGCATAAAAATGTCTCCAAATCAATAAAAACACATGTTTCTTAACTAATTTTGGGTCGCTGAATCCAAAAATGAGGTTGTATTTTTATTAGGACGCGCTCAAATATTACGTTACACAAAAATTTTGCTTTTTAAAAGCGCTTTGATAATCCCATATTTTTTTCATAAAATATGGCGCGTTAGGTGATGTTAGATTTGTTTACACCATCTCTGATGTTATATAATATTTAAATGGACCCAAAAAACTGTTTTCTGCCTTATTAGCAATTTGTATAATTTCGTCATTTAAAAAAAAAAAATTTAAACAGTTGCATGACTATGTTGAGCATTAATAAGGTCATACAAAAAAGTTGTTTGAATCAAAGAACTCCTTTAAAACCATATTCTGTATGTTTTCATAGTGTGAGAATAATTTAGTATTTTTTATTTTATATAACACGGTAATACAAATAAAAATTTAAATCTTTTCTTCACTTATTGTTTTTTCTTTTATTTTTTCATGATTAAACACACATTTCTATATCCTTAGCAAGTTTTTGCAGTAAAAAAATGTGTTATTTATGAGAGACAACACAAATCGGTTACGCTTACTTTGCGAGTGCTGAAATTTCTTATTGAATGATTTCCAAAAACTATCGAACTCCTTATCTTTATTCAAAGGAAAACAGTTATTTGCTGCTGCCTTGATCTTTTCTAGCAAATCTTGAAGTTTCATTGCTTCATATACCTATTTTCTTTATTGAAATCTGTTTTCTTTAAAATTATAAAAAGTAGTGTTCATCAGAAATAGTTTAGCCAGACCATCACATATATTTTGAATAATTATTCTACGACTGACAATTATGGGGAAAGACCCATAACAACTTACTTGGGATTTTACCATCCATATCCACCATTATTTTGGGTACCACAAGTACTTCAATAATACAGTTTTACTCAGAATATAGCCACTATCAGCCAGATAAAAAATAAATATTTGATGCTAACAGAACGCTCTTTCAGTTGCTTAGTAATAACACAGAGAACAGACATCCAGGCTCGAACATTTTTCCCCAATAAACTTTTAAAAGCAAACCGTTGTAAAAACAGCGCCACCTAGTCTAGGTTTCACCAAACTAAAATTGACAGGCTATCAAATCTCAAGGTGGGCAAGTGGCGCCATCAACAAACGATTCACCAAAACTAACGGAAACGAGCTGTAATTTTAAAATGATAGTTATAGAAATTTATACACGATGGGCACTCCAGCTTGGATGTCTGTTCTCTGTGGTAATAAGGAACAGAGATGAATGAGAAGAGATGAGATGACGAATAATAGCGATCAGTTTGTTCAATCTTCACACAAAAACAAAATTCTCGGTCATACCAACACATGTTGACAAGCTAGGAGAGTAGTGCATACTGACAATAGGCTATTGTTGATATGATGAAGCAATTGAACATGATATGCTTGAAGCGCTCGCAGAAGAGATAAATCTTGTCAAATATTCAAAAAAGGTGCAAATGGCCGAAAACCCTATCTTTTCTTTAAAAAATATCAATACTCTGCGCAAGTCTGCGCTACATAAGGCAATGTCCATTTGAAAGCTAACATTTTAAACTAATATTTACAACTAACCACAACCCGGGCGAACCGGGGCTTCAAAGTTTTGTAGCATGGTTTTCACAAAATAATCACACCTTTTTCGTTTAAATTCAAATTTTACAAAACTTTTAACTATTCAAAAAAAATAATGACGCAGATTTGTTTTGTACTCTATTTCAAGGAACTTTCCCTTAAACACCATCTTAATTCAAGTCAATGGTAGAGCTCTAGCAAATTATGTAGTTCTTATAATTTTATTAAAAAAATCGAAAAAACACAAAGGTAACATATTTCAAAAGATCGCACAAATCTCAAATTCTGTCCAATCACTTCAAGAATTTGGATTTAAAAAGTTCAAAAGTGTATTATTACAGGAAAAATATAAAGAAGACGTCAACGTGAATTTCGTATTTTGGATTAATGACCAGCGATTCCCCACTGTGCGGTGGCTCGTAAAATAAGGATGTCGCCTGGTTTTGTCCAAAAATCAAAACAACGTGTGGGACTTAAGTCGTACAAAGTAAAAAACAGTTCCAAATCGCAACGATAAACATAACTTGGTAGCAAAATAAAAAAAAAATCGAACTCCAAGTGTTTCTCGCGCCTTTTCACCATTTCGCGCGCAGCAGGTATATAGGGACGCCTAAAACTTTCAACGCGTTTACCTCAAAACAGCATTTTCGGAGTTTATGCCGGTGATAACTCGAAAACTAATTAATCGATTAAGCTGAAATTTATAGGATTTCTTGATTGTAGTGTTACCTTCTATATGAATTGAAAATTATTGTAATAAATTATTATAAAATATGGTAAAATGTGAGAAAATGGCTGAAAAAGTGTGGATTTTTTCAAAAAAGTTACGCCAAAAGTGCAAATAATTTTTTTTTACTTTTTTTTTCAATTCATCTACAAACTGTAAATGTAATCAAAACTGCGACCAGGAGAGCCGGCACAAACAAAATATAACGACTTTTTCAACGCACTCCAACGGTCGCCATTTTATTGAAAAATTCTTGAAAACAATATTTTTGTATACTAGATGGATACACTTATAGTTATAAAAAAAAATTCGATTGATTTCAGAAAAAACTTCCTCTTGAATTCTTTTTCCAATTTCTCGTTCTAACTGTATCCCCCCTTAAATTTTTGTATTTTTTGTATGAGACCCCCTTCCTCTACCAGTGAGAGTAGGGGTCTTGAACCACAGTAGAAACATTTCTTGCATCCAAAATCCCAGCATGCCAAATTTGATTCCATTTTCTTGATTAGTTCTTGAGTTAAGCTAAAACTTTTGTTTCATTAGTATGAGAGCCTCTTCTTTTAGAAGGAGAAGGGGCCTCAAACAACTATTAAAACATTTCTTGCCTCTAAAAACTACCGCTTAATAAATTTGGTTTCTTTTTCTTGATTAGTTTATTCAGAAATTGGTTGTTCCTTTGACATGGCAGAACCTTCACTTTATACATATGAATAGATTGGCATTTCTCTTACTACCATATGTTTAAGCTTTCCGTCCACTAGACAACCGCCAAATCAATACAGAGAAACGTTATCAAATTTTCAGGAGACGTCACTCCCATTCTTTCATTTTTATAACTATAAAGGACGCATTTTCGTGTACAACTGGGATTACCCATTTAACGAGCCTTTACTCATTAATGAGTATACTGTTAATATATCAAAAAGAGTGTTAATCCCCCTCCCTCCTTATCACGTTTTTTGTATGGACCTTCAAATTGGATCGTCACGTTTTCCCCCTCCCCCTTTACTGCGTGACATAATTAATGGACTTTCCCTTGTTAAAATTTGAAAAATGCGTAGTTTTTGCACTCGTGAAAAAGTCATAAATGAGTAAATATTATTGTTAAAAAAGCTTAAAATGCGTATAAGGTGTTGATAATATGCTTAAGACCAGTCGGTAAAGGCACGGCTACAAAGTAACATCATGCTGGAGGTGGCTGGGTTCGATTCCCGGTCTGGTCTAGGATTTTTTCGTTAGGGAAAATTTCTCGACTCCCTGGGCATAGGATAATGATTGTACTTGCCACACAATCATACTAATGCAAAAATGGTACCTGGCATAGGAAGCTCTTATTTCATCAATCGGAAGTCCAATACGGCATCAGGATTCATCAGGCCGTATTAGTCACTAGGTTGTCTGAGTATACAAGAACTCATTTGTAAATAAATTGGTAATACTAGATTTGTAGTTCAAAGAAATGTACATAGTAGGTTATATGTTTCAGATAAGATTTGCGTTTCCAAATGGATTTTTGTCTTGATTCGTGTTATTCGATGTACATTCGTAGGGTTTCTTTAAGCATGATAGGTGGAAGCTTTTTTATAGCATGATTAGGATGGGAGTTTGTGTTTTTATGGGAGGCTAAATTTGCGAAAGCGGTGGAAATCAAATGAATACCTGAATACAATACAATGGCTGAGCCGAACATCATTTCTCGCGTCCGATTCAATTTTTTTGATTCCGTGGTTTCTTGGGCCATGGAGGTTTCAATCCCAGCCATCACACTAGATAATCGGCTGGAAAACAGTTGTGTTTGTCGTGGTTTTTAATATAGACACTGTATATAGACCGGACAACAATTGTCTTATGCAGCCAAACGACCTGTCAAAAAATGCAGCCAAACGGACTGTCAACTTTTGATTCACTTCAAAGGAGCAAGTATTGTGTTCAAGTAGGGTAACGGGATGTAATGTTAGCCTAGCTCCTTCATTCGGCCTATGTACCAAATATGTCATGTTGCTATCAGGATGACCGATTTATTTCAAAGCAATTGAGTCATTTTTAATCAATTTATCAATGTTCACTTCGGCGTAATTATCGATTTCCTCAACTTTTTAGACGCAATGACTTAAATCGTTCAGCTGAACAGATTATCTACACGATCTTCTAATGATCTAAATTTGCCGAAGTTGCACCTATAAACCGAATAATGCAGGCAAGATGTACAGAAAAAAGGCACACGTTAAAAACTAACAGATAACATAGATAAAATAACAATGATTTAACAAGAAAACCATAGACAGAATGTTAGGAACATATTTTTTTCTATGTTCCCAACTATGGCCTCTTGTATGGAAAGCGTGGTAAAAATGTTGTTATTGGTAGTATTTACAATAAAAATGTCTGAGTTTCGTTTAATTGTTTTTCACATGGCTCATCTAAACACAAACTAAAGGAACAAAATCTTTGTATAGTGACTTATAATGTTTTGATTGCCGAATGGCTGTGAAATCATATGTAAAATTTACTTAAGTGTTTTTTAGTAGTTTAAGTATAGTTTGATTTTTGAAATTATTTGTTGAGTGGAGCGAATACAGCTGGCAACGCCTTGAATCACAAAATCAGAAACGCATCGTACGTAGACAACATTTAAAAACAAATCTATCAAATCGGACAAATACCTATTGAGTTAGAATTAAAAATGTATTCGATTGTTGCATATTAGTCTGAGTCAAGGGACACATACCCTATATCGTTTTAAAAAAAGCCAATTATGAACAAATAAGGGATTTTCTACTTCCATATTCCGTAAATGTAAGTATTTTCGGTGCATTATTTATTGCCGTTTGGATTACTAAAAATCAACAAAATTCTTTCTCTACACAGTACCGAGCATAGGACCACCATTTCAACGTGTATTTCACAGCACTATCAATTATCGATTTTACAAATGCTACATTAAGTCACGAAATTGTAGTACAAACCATATTAGCTGTTGTTGAGGCTATGGCTACATCATTTGAGGTTATTACGAGTACCAGAATGTGGCCAGCGAAAAGACTTGAAGTTTATACCGGAAAACCTCTTGCAGCCTGCTGGCCCTCAGCAACGGATGATACTTGAACGCAATCTACGTTGAACTGCATCAGAACTCGACTTACAAATGCGACGTTTTCTAGCCATAGCGCATTTGATCAAAACTCGTTACTCTTGATTGTAGTTTTGTAACTATCGCATTGGACAGCTCGTTCGACGGACTTGTTGTATAATACAGGCTGGATTCATATTCCTCGTTCGGCGATCGTGGACGCTGAGCGGAGGTGATTTGAGCGATTTGGTTTATGCCGTCTGCAAGAATGACAGACTCGTGGCCCTGCTTAGGGCCGCGTATTTTAAGAAGCTAAACGGAACAGAGTAAAGTTCGCTTGAAACGCTAGCGAAGTTATTTCGACGGTCGCCAATAATCCGTCGTAGTTCCACTACCTGCTTCAACCCTTGTAGAAAGGTTACCGAGAGCGTAGTTTTGGTGATCCGTAGCCAAATTTCGGACACTAAACCGGACCAAGCCAGATATAAAGGAGTCTTCCTTGACCCTACTCGGCATAGAAGAAAGGTACGCATAGTCGGGTCGCTTGGAAAGCCGGTTTCTATATTCGAGGGGACGATCAATTCCGGACGTTCTCGACGAAATCCAAATCGGAAGCCTTTCGTCTAGCTGCCACTCTCTCCGCTACTCTAATTTCGGCAATATTGCGCACGGACGGATCCAGATAACGTTCGCATTAAAAAATTGACTTTTTTGGGATGGTAATAGAATTAAAAGCCAAGACAGATAATTGCTTTTGATAAATTTTCCATGCAAGGTAATTATTTAAGCTCACTTGCAAAAAAATCTACGCCCTTGCGAGTGACCTTCCGGCAGTTAACCGGAACATTCGTCATGGCGGATATTTTGAGTTCTTTTTTCGTTATATTTATCAATTCCTCCTCAGTTTTCGAGACATTGTTGAAGTACATCTTTCGCTTCAGGTTGGCCCAGAAATTCTCGATGGGACGCAGCTGGCGGACGTTGGGCGGGTCGCCGACTTGGGTACCACATCGATATTCAGCCAGTCCATCTCCTCCAACGATCGCTTGGAGTAGTGGGCCGACGCCAGATCCGGCCAGAACACCACGTCTCCGCCCTTATGGTATTTCTTGATGCACGACGCAACTTTCGGCAGGCATTTCGTAATATAAATATCCCCGTTCACGGCCAGTCCAGAGCGAAAGAAGAGCAGCTTTGACATCCCCTTCTCGCTGATTGTCAGCCACAGCAGCACCTTCTTTGGGAACTTGGTGTGTGAGACGAACTTCACCTCGGAGCTCACTTCTTTCGTGGGGGAAGTAAAATACGAAGTGCCCTGCCAGTCATTGCCGTCCAGGGTGAGATAGGTCTGGTCGTCCATCACCACCATCACGTCGCAATTCAGGAAAAATATTCAGTTAGGCTTCCGCTTTTCCAAATTCGAATTGCCGGGCCTTACGCTTGACCCCTGCCATCAGATTTTGTACAGCCACCTTGTCCTCCTTCTTCGCCGCAGAAAGTCAGTTTGCCTTGAACTGCTGCTCGTCCTTAGCAGTTTTTGGTCTTCTTTAGGTTCCGCTTGACAATAGCCCAGTATTTCTCAATTGGGCGGAGCTCTGGCGTGTTGGGAGGGTTCTTGTCCTTGGGAACCACCTGCACGTTGTTGGCGGCGTACCACTCCATGGCCTTTTTACCGTAATGGCAAGATGCCAAATCCGGCCAAAACAGTACGGAACAACCGTGTTTCTTCAGGAAAGGCAGCAGACGTTTATTCAAACACTCTTTCACGTAAATTTCTTGGTTGACAGTCCCGGAAGCTATGAAAATGCTGCTTTTCAAGCCACAGGTACAGATGGCTTGCCAAACCAGATATTTCTTTGCGAACTTTGACAGTTTCGTGTGCTTGAAAATATCTGCTACCTTTCCCCTTCCTTTTGCCGTATAAAACTCCTGTCCCGGAAGCTGCTTGTAGTCGGCTTTGACGTAGGTTTCGTCGTCCATTACCACGCAGTCAAACTTCGTCAGCATCGTCGTGTACAGCCTCCGGGATCGCGCTTTGGCCGTCGTATTTTGTTTATCATCGCGATTTGGAGTCACTACCTTCTTGTAAGTCGATAGTCCGGCTCGTTTTTGGCTCGATGCACGGTTGTAGACGATACACCCAGCTTATTTGCGGCATCTCGGAGAGATAGGTTAGGGTTTCGCTTGAAACTACCGGCAACTCTCTTTGTCGTCTCAGCGGCTTCCGGTTTTCGATTTCCCCCCGATCCAGACTTCCTGGCTGTCGACAAACGTTCCCCAAACACTTTAATTACATTTGTAACGGTTGATTTGGCAACTTTTAGCGATTTTGCCAACTTTGCGTGCGAGTAGCTCGGATTTTCGCGATGCGCGAGCAAAATTTTGATACGCTGCTCTTCTTGCTTGGACGGCATTTTGACAACTGAAGAGTGAATTCCAAAATCAAAATACGAGCAACATTCTACACACACACACCTTCAAAATGAGGGGTGTTCAGGTTTTTTGAATGCAAAATTGAAAGAAATACGTCAAGTTGATATTGATCAAATTTTGACCGTATCGCCCTTTATCTGTTTTTTATCTACGTTTCGTTTGTTAGTTGGCTCATTCATCATTTTCAATATTGCGTTTGTCTGTTTAAATCAAGCACACTCGTTTGAAATAAGGTTCGTTGGTTGGTATTGGCTTTAAAATCTAAAGAGACTACGGATCTTAGGGTTTTCCTTAAGTACCGTTCGGGTGGTTCCTCTGAGAATCCGGTTTCAAAATAAGTTTGGCATATTCAACACGACCGGTAGTCTTCCTTAATGCGAGTGGCCATCGCATTTGTCTGTGATTCAGCACCGTTACCCCGCATTGTTACAAACTAAAATGAAAAAGACTCAGTTTGGCATGTTAGCCAATTGAAAGTTTAATTTATGAAACAACATATCATGATTGTGCTGCCTCCTGCTAAATTTTTTTCTCTCTGTATTGCAGTTAATTATGAAAACTCAACTATGGTTCTTCATAAGCCTTAAACGGTTTTAAATACAAATATAAAATCAAGTTTTCGTGTGAATCCCTGCTAAAGAATAATGTTCCCCTAGGATTTATCTTTGCATTTTTTTTAGATGAGATTTTCAACGTTTAGCTTTTTTTAAAAGTATTGTTAGTAACTGTCCACAACTAAGAGGCTCTTTGGAGTGAGCGTTAGTGGTTGGATCTCATAAAAAACAACCTGAGCTGCTTAATACGGCCAGACATTTTGATTTTACTACTGATCTGTTAAAATTGAGCGCTCTGAATCATGTCCTATCAAGCCTAGATACATGAAATATCACTTTTCTCACGTGGAAAGGAGTCGTTTTTGAAAAAAAGTGAATAATTGGAGATACTTCGAGAATGAGATTTAATTGAGGGAAGATTAGTGAGGCTGCAAATATTGAAATTAATCACTCCATAAGGTCAATAACAACGTTTCAAACTAATCAATTTTATATCTCTTTCATTACAGGTATGTACATTGATGACGAATTGTGAACATTATGGCCCTTCCGATCAAACGAGTACTGCCATTCAATAAAACCAATCCGGTGACGACCATATCGGTTCAACTTTTAGAAACCATTCAATCGCAACGAAAATTTCTGCAACCCATGAGCGAAAATTTTAAACTCGCAACCGGATAGCAAAAATAAAAACTTTGTCCCGCTAATGGCGCCTTGAAGTCCTTGAGTGCAACGCAGAAAGTGGAAGAAAAAGTGGTCCACTATTATTATTGCCATTGAAGCTCCCTCAATCATCCACCTGCCTCCCCCGTCCCCCTACTACAACCTCCCTATTTTATTCCCCTTTATCATGATAGTGGGTATTCGGGATTTCGAAGACAACAACAAAAACAACAACAAAATAATGTCCGATTTAAATTCAGCGCAACGTTTTCCCACTGCAATCTATTTTCATCATTTGTCAAGCGGCGACGCGTACGCAGAAATTCCTCCTCTCCAGCCACCGCCAACTACACGGGCAGGGACAACAATTCGCCAGGGTGCATATTCAGCAATAGAAGTACCTACCTAGTTGACAAAAAAAATGAAAATAAAAACATTCATCTTCGATGGCAATTCCACCTCACGGTGGTGCTCCGCTCACTGTGTCTAACTGGACCTTTATTTAAAAACAAATTCGGCAGAACTCGACGATCACAATCGGTGAGAGCACTGAACACTGCTTGGCACTAAGAGAGCAAATTTCAACCGTCAGCCCGTGACGTGACCTGCATATTTCATGTGTGTGCAAATCGCTGAATGAATGCATTTCCTACGATATGATAGCAAAAACGATATAACAAATATATGTATGAAATATATTTGATGGAAAAGCTCGGATGTCAACGACTAACCAACCAGCGCGAAGAAGTGACGTTGGCGCTGCAGTTGGCAGGATCCAAATTCAGCTTCCTGCATAAGTTGACGTCATACGGCTGGTGTGGCATCGCTCAAAATGGAAATTTATTAGAAACGGAAGGCGCGGTTTTATTTTTAACTGATTGCCAGTCGAACCGAACGGTACAAACATTGCTGGGCATTGAAACCCTTCCGACAATGCACTTGATCAAAGCCATTTCTGCTCAATGGTTAACTTTTCGTATGAGCTCGAATAATAACATAGTCGGTGATATCGTGCTCTACAAAATACCTCGGCATTTTCCACATCCTGCACTGTCCCAGTGAAACATTAGAGACGAGGATATAACTCATTTCTAGATTAATGTTTGCTCTCCCTGCTTGGGCAAACAAATCTAGCGTGGTAACCAACCAGTCAGTGACCAGCGCGATAAAAAATTGCTTCCGAAAATCAAACATTGGACGGAAAAATGAGTTTCGAAATGAAACCGACTTCATCCAGCCGTTAGGTTGCTGGTGCAGGAGCAAGGCGGTAGACGGCCGAGTCGGTAAGGGGACGGTATGATCAAGCCATAGGCGGTGGATTTGCTTCCCGGTTCGGTCAAGGAAACTTGTTAGGTTAGAACCAGTTGCACTATACGTGACCTGTTTCGTTACATTTGCTGCATAGAATTTAAGTTTATATATTCCATAACCAAAAAAAATCAATGTGAATTTCATTTGAACATCATTCACGTAAAATGTTTCATATTTAAATTTCCTTTATTCTTCGTATAGAGTCTAAAGCATTGCCAATCCTTGAATCGTCAGCCATGAAATTTGTCTGAGCGAGTGCCTACAAAAACGTCTACTGCCCTTCCTGAAGCGACACAATTGTTCCGTTCTATTTTGGCCGGATTTGGCATCTTGCCATTACGGATAAAAGGCCATGGAGTGGTATGCCAACAACGTTCAAGTGGTGCCCAAGGAACCCTCCCAACACGCCAGAGCTCTTCCCAATCGAACAATATTGGGCCATCGTCAAGCGGAACCTTAAGAAGACTCAAAAAGCTGTTGTGAGTGAGAAACAGTTCAAGGCAAACTGGCGTTCTGTGGAAAAATTAAAATTTTGATGTATTTTAGAACCACCCATATAACTGCCTTAGCTTCAATGTAAATGGTCCAGATGCATTTTTTTCAGACAAACATCTTTGCACAAGACAATGTGTCGATTCGACTTCATCAGAAAAAGTCAAGACCGTTGGAAGGCAGACTATTTTAGCCTAAAACAACAGCAAAGTACAGTACAAGGTGCGGCAGAAAATAATGCGAAAATTTGTTCTATTTCTTTCAAATCCCATTTTCAACTAATTCAAGCAATAATATCAACATTTTCCAGTGCAGTTATCTTTTCCTCCATTTTTATTAATAACATCCGCGAGCCGACGCCGGAAGTCAGTGCATGCTTTTCGGACGTAGTCCTCCGACATTGACTGCCATGTGCGTGTTATGGTTGACTTCAGGGTTTTCACACTAGGGTGTGATGTTTTGAAGGCTCGTGCTTCAACATATGCCCAAATAGAATAGGGGGCCACAAATCCTTCGGCCAAAACTTCATGTTATCGTTCAGCCATCGTTGGGTTCGATTGGACGTGTGACACGGCGCTCCATCCTGCTGTAGGACAACGTTTTGGTCCTCGAGAGAAGTTGGCCTTAACCCAGGGAAGCACTTGGTCTTTACATACGCGAGTTCCCCTGATGGTGGTCTCAAGTGATATATGGGAAAATATCTCGTGATCCTTCGTATATAGGAAGTTACATCTCGAGCAAAGTTGTTAAGTAGATCAAGGCCTTTACGACGGTAAGCTTGGAACTTCAGAATTATCTCACCAGGGCGCTAATGGGCGTGTAAACTCACGATATTACCTGAATCTCAAGATCTTTGACATATGGCAAGTTGGTGTCTTCGATGAAGATGTTGGATTGATAAAAAACCTTTCAGATGGTGTTAATATTACTTCAGAACTCGTCCGCTACGTGGAAATAGTGTGCATGTAAACTTTGTGTATAACCTGTATTTTGAGATCGACATCGTGTAAAAATTCACTGTTTTCAGAAAAGTTATGTAGTAAAATTATGAGCGTTCAGACGCTGGACTCAACAGTTCAGAATTATCTCACTTCGTGGCTGCTAGTGTGTATGAAAACATGCTATATAATCTGGATCTCGAGATTATTGACATATATCAAGATGGCATCTTCAAAACAAATATTCGAAAGGTCAGACCTTTTTTTAATAGTATCCATATTAGATCAGAATCTTGGTAATCTAGTAATCTTGGTCTAACATAGGATCAACTTCAAAGTTCGGAATTATTTCACTGAGTGGCACTGGCCTGTGAACTTTGTAATGAATTTTTATCGCTAGTGCACATATGGGTATTTTTGGAACACTCTTCTAACAACTTCTGGTAGGTCCTTCAAAGAAGTTCTTCACAAAATTTTGGGTAATTCCTTCAGAGAATTTCATGGAAATTCTGCAGAGAACTTCAGCGAAGTTCTTCGAAGAACTTCATAAAGTTCTATAGTGAACTTCATGGATACTCTTCAGAGAACTTCAGGAAAGTTCATCAGAGAACTTTAGAAAAGTTCTACAGAGAGCTTCAGAGAACTTCAGGAATGTTTTTAAGAGAACTTCAGGGAAATTCTACAGAAAACTTCAAAAAAAATCGACATCAGTAAATTTCTGCAGAAAACTTCAGGGAAGTTTGTCATAGAACTTCAGGAAAGTCCATGAAAGAACTTCAGGAAGGTTCTTCAGAGAACTTAATGGAAGTTTTTCAACGAACTTCAGGGAAGTTTCTCCGAGAACTTCGCAAACTTTTTTGCAAAACTTCGGGTAAGTTCTTCAGAGAAATTCAGAAAAAATTTGCAGAGAACTTCAGAAAAGTTTTTCCAAGAACTTCAGGGACGTTCTGCAGAGAACTTCGGAGAAATTCTTCAGTAAACTTCAGGTAATTTCTTCAGAAAAGTTCAGGAAAGTACTGCAACGAACTTCATTGAAGAAATGCAGATAACTTCAAGGTTTTTCTACAGAGAACTTCAAGGAAGTTCTTCAGAGAACTCCATAACAGTTCTTAAGAGAACTCCAGGGATGTTCTTCAGGAACTCCAGGGAAGTTCTTCATATAATTTCTGAGAAGTTATTCAGCAAACTTCAGGGAAGTTTTTAGAGAACATTAAGGAGGTTTTTTAAGAGAACTTCCCCAAAGTTTCGCAGAGAACTTCAGGGAAGTTCTAAACAGAACTTCAAAGAAGTTCTGCAGAGCTTTAGGGAAGTTCTGAAGAGAACTTCGACAAAGTCTTTCAGAGAACTTCAAAGAAATTTTTCAAAGAACTTCAGAGAATTCTACAGAGAACTTCAGGGATGTTCTTCAGAGAATTTTAGAGAAGTTCTTCGCAAAAATTCGGAAAAGTTCTTCAGAAAAGTTCAAGAAAGGTCTGCAGAAAAATAAAGGTAAGTTACCCGGAGTATTTTAAGGAATATCTACAGAAAACGTCAGGGAAATTCTGCAGGGAACTACAGTAAATTTCTGCAGAGAATTTCAGGGAAATTAATCAGAGAACTTCTGGCAAGCTCTGCAGAGAACTTCGAGAAACTTCTACCGAAAACTTCCGGGAAGTTCTTCCGTGAACTTCAGGGAAGTTCTTCCGTGAACTTCAGAGAAGTTTTGCAGCGAAATTCTGGAAAGTTGTTCAAAGAAAGTTTGGGAAATTTTGCAGAGAACTTCAGAGAACCTGATGAAAATTTTTCAGAGGGCTTTATGGAAGTTCTTAAGAAAACTTCGGGAAAGTTCTGCAAAGAACATAATGGAAGAGCTGCATATAACTTCAGGGAAGTTCATAAGAGAACTTCAGGAAAGTCGTGCAAAGAACTTCAGAAAAGTTCTGCCGAGAACTCCAGGGAAGTCATTCAGAGTACTTTAGGGAAGTTTTTCAGAGACCTTCAGAGAATTTCACAGAGAACTTCAGGAATGTTTGAAAGAGATCTTCAGGAAAGCTCTTCAGAAAACTTCCGAGAAGTTTTCCACAACACTTTGGGTATATAGAACTTCATGGGAATTCGGAGAACTCCAGGAAAGTTCTGCAGAGAATTTCGGAGAATTTTTGCAAAGAAATTCTGGAAATTTCATCAGAAAACTTCAGGGACATTTATCAGTGAACTTCAGAGAAATTTTTCCAAGATCTTCACAGATGTTTTTCGCAAAACTTCGGGAAATATCTTCAGAGAATTTCAGGGCAATTCTGCAGAAAAGTCTTTATGACAACTTCAGGGATGTTCTGCAGAGAACTTCAGAGAAATTCTACAGTGAACTTCAGGGAAGTTACCCGTAAAACGACAGGGATATTCTACAGAAAACTTCAGAGAAATTCTGTTGAGAATTTCAGAGAAGTTCTGCAGAGAATTTCAGATAAGTTTGTCAGAGAACTTCATGCAAGTTCTGCAGAGAACTTCAGGGAAGTTCTTTTGAGAACTTCGGGGAAATTCTTCAGTGAACTTCAAAAAAGCTTTGCAACGAAATTCTATAAAGTTTTTCAAAGAACTTTTGTAAATTTTTGCAGAGAACTTCTGGTAAAGACTTTAAAACAACTTCAAGGACGTTCTGCAAAGAACTTAATGGAAGAGCTGCATATAACTTCAGGGATGCTCGGCAGAGAACTTCAAGAAAGTTCTTCAGAGAACTGCAGGGAAGTTCATCAGAGAACTTCGGAGAAAATTTTCTGTGCGCTGCATGGAAGTTCTACAGAGAACTTCAAGGAAATTCTGGAGAGAACATCAGGCAAGTTCTTCAGAGAACTTCAGGGAAGTTCTTTAAAACAGTAAAGAGAAGTTTTGCAACGATCTTCATGAAAAAACTGCAGGTAATTTCAAGGATTTACTGTAGAGAACTGTAACTGTAATTACTTAGAGAAATTCATGTTAGTTCTGCAGGCTCCATGGAAGGGCTCCATGGAAGTTATTTAGTGAACTTCAGAGAAGTTTTTCAAAAAACTTCAGGAATAATTTGAAGAGGAATTCAGGAAAGTTCTTCAGAAAACTTCAAAGAAGATCTTCACAAAACTTCAGGTAAGTCCTTAAGAGAATTTAATGGAATTACTTCACAGTACTTCAAGCAAATTATGCAAAGAACTTCAGGCAAGTTCTTCATAGAACTTCAGGGACGTTTGTCAGAAAACTTCATGAAAGTTATGCGGACAATTTCATGGAAGTTCTGTAGAAAACTTCAGGAAATTTGTGCAGAGAAACTCAGGGAAATTTTACAAAGAACTTCAGAAAATTTCTGCTGAGAACCTCAGGAAAGTTTTCCAGAGAACTTCAGCGAAGTTCTTTAAAGAACTGAAGAGAAGTCTTCAAAGAACTTCAGGGACGTTTTGCAGCAAAATGCTGGAAAGTTCTTGTTAGAACTTTAGGTAAGTTGTGCAAAGAACTTGAAGGAAGTTCTTCAGAAAACTAAATGGAACTTGTACTAATAACTAGACTGGGAATTAAATGGAAAATACTAATTTATCTTCTCATTGCTAGTTACAGGTATCCCACTAAAAACCTAAAACTCTTTAGGATACTAAATGAAAGTTTTTCAGAATACTTCATGGAAGTTCTTGAGAAAACTTCATGGAAATTCTGCAAAGAACTTCATGGAAAAACAGCACTAACTTTAGGGATGTTCTGCAGAAAACTTCAAGGAAGTTCTTCAGAGAACTTCAGGGAAGTTAATCAGAAAACTTTAGCGAAAATTTTCAGTGAGCTTCATGGATATTCTGCAAAGAACATGAGGGAAATTATGCAGAGAACTTCAGACAAGTTCTCAGAGAGCTTCAGAGAAGTTCTTCCAGAAAAGTTCAGGGAAGTTCTGCAACGAAATTCATGGAAGAACTGCAGATAACTTCAGGAAAGTTCTGCAGTTAACTTCAAGGAAGTTCTTCAGAGAACTTCATGAATGTTTCTCAGAGAACTCCAGGAGAGTTCTGCAAAGAACTCCAGAAAAGTTCTACAGGGAACTTAAGGGGTGTTTTGCAGACAATTTCAGAAAAAAATTTCAAAGAACTCAGGGAGGTTTTTTAAGAAAACTTCAGGAAAGTTCTTTAGAGTACTTCAGAGAAGTTATTCACAAACTTCGGGTAAGTCCGTAATAGAACTTCATTGAAATTCGGAGAACTTCAGAAAAAATCTGCAGAGAACATAAGGGAATTTTTTTCGAAAACTTCATAGAAGTTCTTCGCCAATTTCCAGGAAAGTTCTTCAGAGAATTTCAGGGCTATTCTGCAAAGAACTTTAGGGAAGTTTTTTCGAGAATTTCTGCAGAAAATTTCGAATAAATTCTTCAGTGAAATTCAGGGAAATTCTACAGAAAACTTCAGATAAGTTTTGCAGAGAACTTCAGTACAGTTCTGCCGGGAATTTCGGAGAAATTTAGCACAGAACTTCAGGCAAGTTCAGGGAAGAACTTCCGAAATCTTCATGGGAAGTTCGTTTGAGAACTTCAGGGAAGTTCTTCCGTGAACTTCAGAGAAGTTTTGCAGCGAAATTCTGGAAAGTTCTTCAAAGAACTTTTGGGAAGTTCTGCAGAGAACTTCAGAGAACCTGATGAAAGTTTTTCAGACAACTTCAGGAAAGTTCTTCAAGAACATAATGAAAGAGCTGCATATAACTTTGGGGATACTCTGCAGAGAACTTCAAGAAAGTTCTTCAGAGAACTTCAGGGAAGGCCTTCAGAGAACTTCAGGGAAGTTAATCAGAGAACTTCAGGGAAGTTAATCAGAGAACTTCAGGGAAGTTAATCAGAGAACTTCAAAGATAATGTGAGGTGAGCTGCATGGAAGTTTTGCAGAGAACATTCAGAGAACTTCAGAGAAATTCTCCAGAAAAGTTCAGGGTAGTTCTGCCCCAAATTTCATGGTAGAACAGCAGATAACTTAAGGGATTTTCTGCAGAGAGGTTCAAGGAAGTTCTTCGGAGAACTTCATGAATGTTCCTCAGAGAAATACAGGGGAGTTCTGTAAACAACTCCAGGGAAGTTTTTCGTAGAACTTCATAGAAGTTCTGCAGATAATTTTAAAGAAGTTTTTCAAAGAACTTCCGAAGAACTTCTTCAGAGTTCTTTTGGGAGGCTTTTCAAATAAATTCAGAGAACTTCAGGGAAGTTAAGGAGAGAACTTCAGGAAAGTTAATCAGAGAAATTCAGGGAAGTTAATCAGAGAACTTCAAATATAATGTTAAGTGAGCTGCATGGAAGTTTTGCAGAGAACATCAGGTAAATTTTGCAGAGAACTTCAAGCAAGTTCTTCAGAGAACTTCAGAGAAACTCTTCAGAAAAGTTCGGGAAGTTCTGCCTCGAACTTCATGGTAGAACTGCAGATAACTTAAGGGATTTTCTGCAGAGAGGTTCAAGGAAGTTCTTCAGAGAACTTCATGAAAGTTCCTCAGAGAAATACAGGAGTGTTCTGTAAACAACTCCACGGAAGTTCTTCGTAGAACTTCAGGGAAGTTCTGCAGATACTTTTAAAGAAGTTTTTCAGAGAACTTCCGAAGAACTTCTTAGAGTTCTTTTGGGAGGCTTTTCAAATAAATTCAGGGAAGTCTTTCAGAGAACTTTAGGGAACTTTTCAAGATAACTTCAGGGAATTCTACAGAAAACTTCTGGAATCTTTTTAAAAGGACTTCGGGAAAATTCTTCAGAGTACTTCAGAGAAGTTATTTACAAAACTTCGGGTAAGTCCTTAAGAGAACTTCATGGAAATTCTTTGAAAAACTTCAAGCAAGTTCTTCATAGAACTTCAGGGAAGTTCTTCAGAAGACTTCAGGGAAGTTCTTCAGAAAACTTCAAGGAAGTTCTTCAGAAAACTTCAGGGAAGTTGTGCAGCGAGTTTCAGGGAAGTTTTGCAAAATTCAGGTAAGTTCTGCAGAGAATCTCAAGAAAGTTTTTCAGAGAAATTCAAAAAAGTATTGAAGAGATTTTCATGGAAGTTTTCCGAAGAGCTTCACAGAAGTTCTACACAAAACTTCGGGTGTGTTCGTCAGAGAACTTCCGGGATTTTTTGCCGAGAGCTTCAAGGAAGTTTTTCAGAGAACTTCAGGGAAGTTCTGCAGAGAAAAGTGAGAACAAATAAAAGAGGAAGTTCTGCAGAAAACTTCAAAAAAATTCTTCAATGAACTTCAGGGAAGTTACGAAGTGAACTTCAGAGAAGCTCTTCATAGAATTTCATGGAAATTCTTCACGTAAGTTCTTCGGGAACTTCTATGGAAGTTTTGCAGTTGGTTTCATGAAAGTTCTGCCGATAACTTCTTGAAAGTTCTGCAGAGAACTTCAGTTCTACAGCAAACTGCAGGCATGTTCTTTCGAGAGTTTCATGGAAGTACTGCAGATAATTTTAGAGATGTTCTGCAGAGAAATTCAGAGATATTCTGCAGTGAACTTCAGGGAAGTTATGCAAAGAATTTCAAGAAAGCTATGCAGAGAACTTCAGGGAAGTTTTGCAGAGACCTTTAAGGAAGTTTTGCAGAGATCTTCAGGGAAGTTCTTCACAGAATTCCAGGTTAGAATGTAATTTGATATTAAGATACGAGGAATAAATCAAACATTTCAAGCAGTTCAATGTATATGTCATTTTTCATTGCAGCACCTATTTGGTCTTCAAAGATTCGACAAAATAATGTCATGCGTCAAATATGCTCACCCTGATAAGAAAAACAAGCAAAATTAACAACTCTTACCTTGAAGACCCATGAAAAAGGGATCATTTCAAAATCCCAATCCACTGCCCAACAATATTTTGAATAACACAAGAAATCCAGTAAGAGTTTAGCACTGTCAGAATTTTTTTCGGAATGTAATTGGAATATAAGGATGCTTATTTCCATTATGCAGCAGAACAGCTTTTAAACTTTTTGACGAGCTATCGATGAATACTCGCCACCCTTTCTGTTCGTGCTTAAGGCCTATTTCGGCAATCAAGACACCGACATCATGACACAAAAGCAAAGTCCATCCTATGTAAAAAATGATGAATAGGACTTATGCCGCTCCCATTTTTCGAGACGTGAAACTTCCTTGAAGTTCTCGCAGAATTTCTCGTATATTTTCTGAAAAACTTCTGTGAACTTCTCTCAATGAATGCCTTGAAGTTCTCTGGGAGACTAGTTCGTGAACTGTTCCCTGAAGTTCTCTGCAAAACTTTTCTGAAGTTCTGAAGAACTTCCGAAGTTATCTACAAAACTTCGCTGAAGTTCTTTGAAGAACTTCCCTGAAGTTCTCTGAAGAACTTCTATGACAGCTCTCTGAAGAACTTTCATGTAGTTCTCTGAAGAATTTCCATGAAGTTCTCTAAAGGACGTACTCAAAGTTGTGTGAAAAACTTCTCTGAGTTCTGTGAAGAACTTTCCTGAAGTTCTCGGAAAAACACTTCTGAAGTTCTCTGAAGAATTTCCTTGAAGTTCTTTGCAGAAATTCCCTGAAGTTCTCTGCAGAACTTCTCTGAATTTCTCCGCAGAACTTCTCTGAAGTTCTCTGCATAACTTCGGTGAAGTTCTTTAAGAAACTTCGGTGAAGTTCTCTGAAGAACTTTCCTGAAGTTATTACAACAGGCCCCTGGTTGGGTCCACAGAAAAAAAATTGGGTCTTCGAATTGCTAGGTGAATCATTGTTATGTTATCTATGTGAACTGTTAGTTAATAGCGTGTGACTATTTTCTGTATATCAAGGCTGCATTCCTCGTATGATTGGTTCAATTTAGCCAAACTAAGACCATTCGAAGTTCGTGGCATTAACCTGTTCAGCCTGATGAAGGAGCTTGGCCAACAACACACCCAGTTACCCTAGCTTAATTATCTCGAGCCAAAACATAAGTGAGCCTACTTTGATCCCAAAGAAAACCTTTTTTCACGATGCTCAACACCAACCGAAGTGTTCAGCATCCTAATTCTATTCTAAGTTAAATATTGATCCTGTTCACTAACATCAAGGGCGGAGTTCAGGATACTCAGGTAAAATAAATAGAACACAATAGAAAGCAAAAACCGCTTCAATGTTGTTGACTTCAATTATTGTCTCTTCAGCAGCCACCTGAACACCGGAAACCAGGCCATCGTTCACTGTACTTTCAACGCCAGAGAAATCTCCCATTAGTTCGGAGCCCCCACTTTGCTCCCATTCAAAGTAATATCATTGCTTTGAATCGCCATTAACTGGCACCTCCCCTCATGCCCCCATCCCCCCATCATCACCCAACGCCCATCATTTAAGCAACCAATATCCATCGCATTAAAGGCTGCAGTGAAGCTGTTAAAGTTTACATTTCCATTTAGCCAAGTGACGCTCGCGGATGTATGGATACAATCAGCTCCCCATCTCTGCTGAGAGTAGGATGACGATGATGGCGGTGGTGGCATTTGCCAGAAGTGCTCTAAATTTAATCCGAACGTTTTGCCTTTTTTTTTTTGCTTTGCCCTGCGGGAAAATTAGCAATTTCAGACAACATTAGCATCATTAGCGGGTGTTCCAATTTTTCCAGCTAGAGAGTGCGGCACTGTGAGCGGAAGCTTTCGGGCCGCGCCAAACCCTTAATCGCTTCGAATGAAAGAAGATTAAATAGGAGTGAGGCACACTCTGCCCGACCGATAACTGCGAGTGTATTGAATGGTGCGTATCACGACTTGAACAATGAGGGTGGCTGCCTTTTTGGATGGTTAATTGTGTAGACGGGGCTATTTGCTAAATTGAATATTCAACGATAGGAGATTTTGCAAATTGGAAAATTTGCTTCAATTTCTCTGGTACTGGGAACCCACCGATGTGAAACCGATCCATTTTAAGTGGATTTTCTTCAATTCTTCCGATGGTGGACGGTTCTCACGCTTCGCCTTGAAACGTTAACTTGAGGTCAATCCAATTCTTCGCCACCGAGCCCCAGTATTGATCCCTCTGGATTTTCAGCGAATTATGGGCAATCCATTGTGATGGTTTTCCGAGCCACACTCGCTGTCAGCTGATGGAATAAACTTTCGTTATGGGGGATACGTTCTGTCAACTTGGCAATTGAAATGTCCATAGGTTCCATTGATTTCGTCTAACATTGCCATCGTTCGTGGGTAAGGATGGAGAGCTGAAGGAGGCAATAATCATAACATAAAATTCTATAGACCTCTACATAGAATCCAAGTCGAGCGAACGGTAAAAGTCACACACCAGGGACACCGACCAAAGCCAATAGCAACAAATTCTGATTGCTCCAAATGGCTTTGGGTCCCGTGTTTAGCTATGCCCTGCCGTGGCCACCCACAAACTTTTCGTCTCGGAAACAGCAAGGAAAGGATGCAAAGATACACATTAAGCCCGGAGAGCACGCCTTCTCCGGAGGGAAAAGATTGACTCGCATCCGGTTCTTATAAATTTTAAATAATTACGTTAGCCATAACCAAGGCTCATTCCGGAGCCCATTTGCCATCTTCACGATCTCACGTTAGACACAGGGATGACTTTGCAGTCGCGTTAAAGGTCTAATTTAAGAGGCTGCGGTGTGGTTGCCATCTTGGGGACTTTCTTCATAGCCATGTTTGGAGGCCCCTAGGATACAATATATAAAGAGTATGCCATTGATGCTCAAACTTTCGGCGCTAGCTATCCATTTTGAGGTAACACGTTCGTTGTTGTTTATGCCTGACAAAATTTTCAATTTAGCGTCTAGGGCTTGAATGGCTCTTTATATTGTTTCTAACATTAGGCTTTGTGCACAAATTACGTAACGCAAAAAATCGGGATTTTGGACCCCCTCCCCCCCCCCTATGTAACAATAAGTAACGCGAGACCAGACTGCCCTCCTTTAATTACGTAACGCTCACGGACCCTGCCCCCCTATTTCTCAATTGTGATAAAATCATCACAAAAACTGTTATTGTTGTTTTTATGTTTATTTCTAATATACTTGAAATAAGTAAAGAGTGCAAACATCATTCAATTAATTTTATTTAAGTATCTTAAAGCTTATATAAAGATTACGAAAAACATTGCACTCATTGTACTGCATTTATTCAGGTGAATGGATGTTCTTAACACTGTTACAAATATTAGTGCAACAAATTTATACAAATGTCTTTAAATTATTTAAAATATCACAAAAAAGTGTTATTCATATTACTTAAATCAACAGTATTTTATACGATGCATAAAATTGACCTATTGCAATTAATATAATCTAATTATTATTAATTAAACTTTTTTATATAGGTACTATTCAGAGTTTTCCTTTTGATCCGGGCAGTGCATAATAAAGGCACGCTATGTACGACTAATTCATGACGGCAGAAACAGAGAACAACATGCGCAGCAACAAGTTCATTTGATGTAGGCTACATACAGAGAAATATTGGGTGATTGAACGCAATGTTTAGAATCAAAATTCCAAAGTTTTGGCTCAGTTTCGTATTTTTTACTTCAAAATATAGATTGCAACCTTTCATTTGACGTATTGAAAATGGGGTTTTCCCAGAATTTTCAAACATAGTTCTCAACTAGTATAAATCAACCCGTTTCTACTTGATATAGAAGGAGATGTTCGCTTATCACCATGAGTCACCAAGAGTGGACAGTAATGTTTGCTAGAATGAAAAATATGAAGAGAAAGTGTTGAAAGTCCAGTCAGTGTACGGTAGGTTGGAAATAGCATAGAAGTATTGAAAATTGAGCGAACGGGCATGGGTAGAGTAGTACTCGAACCAAGGATGTTACTATTGCTAAACATCCGACTGCGGGGTAGGTCGAGGCACGGATGAATCCGCAATCTCAACAGGCTTTTCTACTTGCTACTTGCTACTTTGCTTGGCACACAGAAATTTAATTGATGCAAATTGGTTATTCACTTTTAATTTTTTTTTTCAAATTGGTTATTAAGTTACGTAACGATTTTAAAAACCCCCCCTCCCCCATATGTCACAATAAGTAACGGTTGCTCAACTCCTCCCCCCTTCATGCGTTACGTAATTTGTGCACAAAGCCTTATAGGACATACAACCAAATTTAGCCTAACGACTACGAAAAATTCACGAATAACGAATAGTTTCGTTGTAGTTTTACCTTATGCTTTGTTAAGCGTTATTTCCTATTAAGGCCTCACCCAACTGCAGCGTTTTTTTGCCGCCGTGGAAGTGAAATCGCGGCGAAAATATCGCCACGGTGAGATTACATGGCGGCTTATGGAAGCGCACCAACAGACGCAATGCGTTTTTAGCCGCGTCGGTTGTGCGTTTCCATAAACCGCCATGTAATCTCACCGTGGCAATATTTTCGACACGATTTCGCTGCGGCGGCGGCAAAAAAACGCTGCAGTTTGGTGAGACCTTTAATCGAAACCTCAAATCAAATTAGGATTCAGTAACAAGTATATCAATTGAAAACTTAATTTTTAAAACTGTCCGTATAAAAAAAAGTGTTCAACAAGTTCACAATGCGCAGAGAGGGCACACATTAGAAGCCCTGAAAAATAGCTTATCTTATAGAAAAAATGCGAAAAATCGAATGGTGTTGATCTCATTAAGGGCATCCTCAACGGTGGTCCAAATAGTGGTGTAGATAAGTTATTTTGGACCAAAAGCAAAAACATCGCTGCACCGGAGTTGTAAATTTTGTGTTATACCGGATCCATGTTGCATCATTTTAAAACTGATGTATGTTTTGATCTATTCGTGCATCAATTTGGAACAAGAAAAATACCGTTCCAAATCACTACACGCTACTTGATCATACCAATTAATGAGTAAAACTTCAGTTTTTACGGAACAAGAACTCATATCTCTAATCTACCGCCATGTACCGAATGTCTGTTATTTTTTAAGTTGTTGCAGAGATTGTTCCGTTATTTTTCGTTCCGGAAAAGCTTCGAGGCTGGCCGAGGTATATTTAAATGGCCATGTTTGGTGTGGGTGATACTGGTGCCGGACAGAAAATGTTGGCGCTCGCCTCGGATGCTGATAATTACACCAAGTTGCTCCCGGTGCTTGCGAATTGCCATTTCGTTTCATTGTTCAGTATCGAATGGTTCTTTAAGTGTTTTACTGCCACTGCATTTTCCAGGAAACGATGACTTCTTTGAAATGAGGAGACTCCCGGAAGTGTGACTAGCGTATATTTTACGACTAATATGGTGGCAAGCTTCGATTCCGAATAGTAATCCTATTGCTTGGAAATGCAAAGTAATGAAGTCTTCAAAGTAAACAATCGGTTTATTGGTGGATTGTTCATGACTAGCATTCACAAATAGCTCATCCAGATACATTTTAGAGAAGCCCCCAGGTTAACTGGAAATCATGATTTCAGGCTCTTCTGAGGGAGAGGATACATTTCAATATAGCAATTTTGATAAGCTTTCTGGGGGAATCCGATGATATCTTGAAGATAGATTCAATTCGTATTTTGCGGAGGGGAAGTTCAAAAGCTCTTTGATTTATCAAGGAATCGTTTTTAAATAAAAGGTGTTTCGATCAAAATTTGGTCGACTTAAACTTGACGCATTTCCTTTCATCGTACAATCACAAATTTTGCACACCCCTCATTTTGAAGATGGGTGCATGTAGCATCATGTCTCTTTTTCGATTTTAAGATTAATATTAATTAATAATAAGTCATCGAAGGAAGAGCTGGCCAAACTGCTAAATCAACTGTAACAAACGTACTAAAAGTGTTCGGTGAACGTTTGTCGACAGCCAGAAAAGCTGAATCGGGGGAAAATCGAAAGCCGGAGACCACAGCGACGTCAAAGAGTTGCCCGCTGTTTCGAGCGGAGCCTCAACCTTTCCGTCCGAGATGTCGCAAACAAGCTGGGAATAACGCCTTCAACCGTGGATAGAGCTAAAAAACGAACTGGACTGTCGACTAACAAGAAAGTTGTGACTCCAAATCGCGACAATAAACAAAAAATTTCGGCCAAAGCACGATCGCGCGAGTTGTACACGACGATGCTGACGATGTTTGATTACCTGGAACAGGACGATGAAACTTACGTCAAAGCAGACTTTAAACAGCTTCCTGGACAGGAATTTTATACGGCAACTGGACTGAGAAAGGTGGCAGATATGTTCAAGCACATTAAACTGTACCTGTGACTTGAAGAACATCGCTCACATTGCAACCGGAACCATCCACCAGGAAATTTATCTGAGCTAGTGCCTACAAAAACGTCTGCTGCCTTTCCTGAAGCGACACAATTGTTCCGCTCTATTTTGGCCGGATTTGGCATCTTGCCATTACGGAAAAAATGCCAAGTGGTATGCTGCCAACAACGTTCAAGTGGGCCCAAGGACAAGAACCCTCCCAACACGCCAGAGCTCCGCCCAATTGAACAATATTGGGCCATCGTCAAGCAGAACTTTAAGAAGACTCAGAAAGCTGTTGGAGCGAGAGACAGTTCAATGCAAGCTGGCGTTCTGCGGCGAATAAAGAGGACAAGGAGACTGTAAACATCTAATGGCAGATGTTAAACGAAAGACGCGGCAATTCGTATTCGGTTAAAAGGAAGCTTAGCTGAATATTTTTTCTGTATTTTGTTTTAACTGAAGTTGGAAAAAAAAAACAATTTGACTTAATAATACAAATTTTGATCGACTCACACATATTACTGTTTGACCAAACTTTGATCGGCACACCCCTTATTATATTATTCAATTGTATATTCTTCAGCTTTTGAACAGTCTCGGCAGTGACATGAATTGGCAAACTCTTTTAAAATTATTTTAGAAATTACTACGAACATTGTATGGAAATGTTATGAACTTGTTTGAAGTTGATTAAGCTTTTCGCAAGTTGAAAAAACTTATTTCTTAGTTTCAAAATAATCATGAAGTTTGCCAACACTCTCTTTTGAGAAAAGAGGTGGTGGAATTTCAGAGAAGTTCATTGAATTGTCGAGAAATTCTCATCGTTTCTGGAAACTTGGTTGATTTCCAAAAAATATGCTGATCATCCATGGAATAGTTATCACTTTCTGGAAATAACTGAAACTTTGAGAAGCAGATAAAGCTTCCCAGGAGTTATTTGGACTACCAGTTGGGAGATTTTTTATGATAAAATGGCAGAATATCACAAATATTCCAATAATTTACGAGAAATTGTAAAAAATCCGCGAAGTTGGTCAATTTGCTAAACTTTTAATAAGTTGGTAGAATTTTTGTGAAATAAATAGCATTTCCGAGATGTTGTTAACCTTCAGGCAAACCAAAGAGCAAGTATATACGTTGTTTGCTAACGACGCACTACTGTCAGTAAACATTATTTGTTCAAACCAATCCATTGCACAAAGTTTGCAAAAAATCTGAGATCTCCGATAAAAAAAACTTCTGATCTCTATCATTGAATGATTGAACAGTATGACAGATGTTGGCGGGCTTAACAACAAGAAATACAACACCGGTGCGGGAAACGCAAACTTGGTCTATTTTAGCTGGATTTAGTTAAGTTTTGCTGATGCCGATTAGGTATAAAGTTATTCCAAAAATAGACCACCGCTGAAGATGCCCTTAGGATTTACCGCAGTAAGTGTCCCATTTTGACAATTATTCCCCTTATGCAGGGTGCAAATTAGAATTATTTCCCAAAAACTAAACTTGGTGCTACTATATTGAACCCAAATGCACTGAAAACTTGTAGAAAATGGCGATTTCTCGAAACCATGTTTTGTAATCTAAACTTCAAGCCCCAGGTTTGAACTATTATCTGATTTCCTCCATCAAATAACTGTTTGAAAGGTTATAATTTGTACGGCTTGAACTGAAAAGTGGCATTAATAATAATTATTTATAATTTTTGAACCCGGTTGAAATGAAAAAGTAGCGAAAAATTAAACTTTTCAGTTCAAATGAGCACTTTGCAATGAGTTTAAGTTTAAATTGTTTGAAATTCAATTCAAACCGTAGAAAATTTCATTATCTTTCAGAAATAATAACTAGTATTGATTTTTGTCCACTACAAGAGGCTGCAGGCTTGAAATTTGTTTTGTGCGCAGAGGCTTACGGAAATCGCCATTTTGTAGCCGCCATTTTGAATTTTCACAATTTTTTATCTCCTTGAAATTTTGAATAATTTTAAAATTGATTCGTCAAAACCAAAAGTTCGTACGCCTTTTCAATCTCCCACAAAAAAATATATACTTTGTCTTATTCCGGCCCAAATCCAGGGGAGGGTCCCCTTAATGAAACAAACACCATTTACTTTGCCGTATTTTTTCCCAAAAGATGCACTATTTTTCAGGACTCTTACCCTTTGCCGTCTAATTGGATTTTGGATCCATTTTGGCACACTGTGTATTGGCCGACAGGGTACAAATGTGCCTTTTTCGATTTTAAAACATTATTTTTCAATGTGTTTTCATTGAAGAATATTGAAACTTTGTGACATCTCATATCTCGGAGATCCTTAACATCTTGGATGAAAATAATGATGGCAATGGGTGAGGGAGGGGGCGTGGAGGGATCTGAGTTTTTTTTTGTTTATAACGTAAAAAGCCGACAAGGTCTATTTGTACCCACGAAACAAAAATGAACATTACTTTGCGTATACTCAACCGGTTCAGAATCTTTTGCAGAAACTCATAGATTTTTTAAACATTTCCAAATACGATCAATAGACATCTTTCTTATGTGGGAAATCCGGATGTCTGGAACCATGTCTCCAAAAAGGGATATATATATATGAAAGATGTTAACAGAACATAAGTATATTATACTTGTTTATATTTCGTCAGTCTAGAACGAGTGTGATGCACAACTTTTCATTGTTTCCGGATCTTTGGATTATACGGAGCACCATGCAGTGGTCAATTGGAATCACAAATTGGTTACTACAATGAACTCGTTCTCACATAACATGTAAATTTATTTGAAAATAAAAACTTTATCCACCTATCGTGAGATCTGACCTTGTTAACACTTTCGTGGGAGAAATAGGAATACGAACCTAGATGTGGTCATTTTGATACTGAAAATTTTATATCATCACTATTCGACTTATTTTTTAGTTATAATGTTATTTGATGTGTCGCATGATGAGTTTTGGTTCAAATTCGAATCTTGACACTCCTGGGAGTAGCCGGAACATAATCCCAAATGTGGTTTTGGTTGTTTTATATTATTAACATTGGACTTATTTTTGAATTATCATGTGTCATTTGAGGTGTCTCATGATTTTATCCAAGTCAGACAGTGCACACTTCTCCGGAACCAGTGAACTGATTCCAATAAAATTCAAAATCGACGTCTGGGACGACAGTACTCAAATCGGATCGATATATAAACTCTCCTTTGTTAGAAAGATAATCTAGTATGAGACTAATGTACAGGGTGTCTCACAATAAGTGTCACTAAAACAAAAAGGGATTGCAGCAAAACAAATCAAGCAAATCATAGCAATTATTTTTCTTTTGAAAGATGCACGTTAAAGAAATAAACCACATTCATTCAATTCGAATCTTTCGCCCTTCTCCTTAATAACTTTGCTTAAACGCTTTGTAAACCCATCGCAGCTGGCACGCACGATTTCCTGAGGAATTTGGTCCCAAATATCTACCAAATGTTTCTTAAATCGATCTCAAGTCAGCCTTTTTGTCGGCCTACATGTTGAAGCACATAACCCCAAACAAAGAAGTCAAGTTGGTTGAGATGCGGTAAAGATGCAGGCCATTCTGTGCTTGTAATGAGATCGGGCAAATTTTCTGCACACCACGTTTGTGTCTTCTTTTCCTTGTGAGCTGGAGCTGAGTCAATATGGTGTATCCCTATACAGCGTTGAAGCATGTTGAAGCAGATGGTTCTTCAAAACCTGCCCGATGTAATATCAGAGTTGATTTTGAAACAAGATGAAGTTTTCCTTCTCGCAAAACGGCGCCACGTTCCAAGATTTTTGATACATTCTGATAGCGTTCTACAGCTAGTTAATCTCTTGGAATGTTGGCAAGACTCTTGTCATACACACAATCATTTTGTTGATTATGACTGTCCTGAAGGAGGAAGAGCTTTTCATCCGAAAATAAAATCTCACAGGCACCGTGCCGAACCAAAAGATGTCTGCTTCTTTGAACCCTGGTTTGCTTTTGACGCTCTTTCAACTCTTCAACACGTTGTTTCTTGTACGGATTGCATTCCAGATTATGTCTGAGAAGCCTGTTCGTTGAAACAAGGGACATTTGAAATTGTTTGCTCAATTAAAGGCCAGATATGGCCGGATTACGTCTTATTCGCTCCCTCACACATTTGATCTTTTTCTTCGTTCTGGAAATTCATCTGGCACTTAATTTGTGTTGAATATGGACATTTTCATTTTCCTTGAGCTGTTTCAAGGTACGAAAAACAAACGCTACTCACTCCAAACTGCTTAAGGCTATTGAATATCTGACACAGTTTAAGCTTTGGCAAATGTTCTATTAAAACTGACTCCCGTAGCTGATGAATATAAACAAACGAAATCGCTTATTTATCATGAGCTGTCAAAAAAACACACTCAAAATGGGTATAGTCAATTCTGCTGTTAAACTTACCCAGACTGAAAAGAGGAGACACATATTGTGAGACACACTGTATTTACCAATTATTTGGGTTTCCCAGACATTCCAGATTTGTCACAGGACCAGATTCGTGGAAATCTTATAAACAAATCTTCAGAATAAGCCCATTGTGGTGCATGTGCGTGTGCGTTCTCAGATTCAAAAACTTAGTTTAAGTTTGTTTTACGTTTTACGTATCAAGGACCCATACTTTGAAAAATTGTAGAGAGCACAATTTTCATCCAATCTTCTTCAAATTTTTGGAAAACGAAATTTAAATCAATGTACAAAATTACAAAAATATATTTATTGTAAAATGAGGATGTTGGTTTTTCGACTTTTTGATGCTTTGGAATCACTGCACTTCTTGCTTCGACGCCACTTTGTAATTGAACAGAAACTTCCAAAAATAAAATAGAGTGAACAACCTACAAAGTGAGGTGTGTTTTTTAATATATATATAAAATTAAAATATTAAAATAAAGTACTTTAAATGCACGTCGAAAAAAAACTTCGTCATATTTGAGTCGACCAAGTTTTGACCGTTCCATCCTTTATGACAGCTCTAAATAATGGAGAAGTTAAACGATTGGCTGGTTCATTCTCAACAATTGGCAGTGGATTAGATGTGAGGTGTGGCATATTAAGTAGGATTTTTTTAAGATTCAAAGGTAACTAAAACAACGAATTACCACAAATTCTCATCAAGTAGGAATTTATAGTTTTCGAGACACAAAACAAGTTCGCATAACAGATACATCTCTTAGGTATAACGAACAAAGACATCACACACATTTTAGGAACACAAAAATCTTCAATAAATACTAGACCTACAGCGATGTTTTATTCCAACCGAGCACATGACTCTGAAAAAGTTTGTAAGTTTCAGACAAAGTAGGCCTATCTGTCAAAAGATAAGCTCTCTGTAGTGGAATTTAACGGAATTTGCTCTCTTTTACAAGTGATAGTTTAAAAAACCGTTTTAGCTTTTTTAAAGTGATCAAGTGAAGTGAATTTAAATTTTCCTAGTTTTCCAATAACAATCGTCCTACTCATACGCTCGTAGAAGGGTTTTTCAAAAGTGAAATTGACATATATGCAGATAATCAGAGGACGTGAATGGGGTGTTTCATGCCAGCTCAATATCCCCTTCCATAGTGCCCACCTTAGCAAGCGAGCGATCATTCTCACTATCCGGAATCATGATTTGAGACACACGCATAAGTCATGATAAAAATTTGCTGTATGTGAATACCATTTGTTTCTCATAATTATTGAAACGCTTTGTTACATTTCCTATCCAAGATGTTAAAATTCAAATGACACCACTGTTAGCAGGAATCATTGTCATCTCCACATTGTTAGTTTCGGTCGATAAAGCTTGTTTACCGAAAACATGGTCACTAATTTAAAAATCCCAAGGCCATGTTTCCCCTAACAGAATACCATAACCATCCTGAGGAAGCAACATTTTCAAGATCATAGAACGAAACCCAGCAGCTCGGATCGGTTCTTCAGTATTTTTTAAAATGACACCCATCAAACACCACAAAAACATGCCTCGGCACTAACGAAATCGCTGTAAACGGAGCAAATTCGCATGTTTAAACAATCAGCTGCTGCTCTTGCTTGATGGCCTACCACCACCACCAGTCCCGTGGCATTCAACCATATCATCCTGCCCCTTGGCCCATCGTGGCTAGGTCGAATCGAGGGAGAACAAAGAACCGACCAGGCCCATAACCTGACAACCGACGGAAAAGGCAAACCGCACAAATTGCCGTCCATATTCGGAGTGTGTCTGTGCTGCTCGGCTACGGTTTGATTATGGAAAAGTATGTTCTCTGGGCCACTCAGTCTTCTGCCTTGGAACAAATTTGGAAATTTCATATCAGACATACATCGCATAACCATATGATACGGGACGGCTGCGGTCGTTGGGGGGGGAGGGGTGACTGGCTGGGTTCGTCTCATCATTAGTTATGTTGTGGTGAACAATAAGTGGAATGTTTGATATTGAGAATTCCTCCGTTCATTGTTCCGCTGCGGTGTGTTCATGGCAGTATTTCGGAAGCTTTCTCCCGACAGTGATACAACGTATTCAAACAGTGGAAATGCGACGAAGGGAATTGCACTTTTCGCTTGGCGATTAAACGAGATCAAGGATTTAATTTGACTTATGAAAAATTCCGTTGATTGTGTGGACTGCTTTGCAGTCCAAATACTGGCTCAACTTGTTCGCTGATTACAGTAATGTCGGTTGTGTTCTTCTTTTTTTAAATTACACATGACTTTTCCAAAGCAAGCTCATTTCGAACAACCCCGAAGCAGTCGATAAAACCAATGGCTGTAATCCTGATGGACCTGAATGTTCCGGTTGGTTGGTTGGCATCGGTTGCGGTAACGATGCCCTCATGGTCGGGTTTTCTTTTCTCAATGTCCTTGTTACCCTCTTCCGGATTTTCCCACACTCATTTGCCCATGCTGACGCCTGGTTCGGTGTCTAGGTCAAACGTCCCGGAAATTGGCATGCGGCATGCCGGTGAGGGAGAAGTCGCAATATTTGCCAGCCTGATTCTCGTGCTCGTACTTATGAAGGTGCACACACACACACACCATAAGGGCGGACGATTCCTTGCACCTTTTGACGGCATTCGTATATTCGTTTCTCACAATTCCCCCGAACCCATCCAAACCAGGAACTCTGTCGGTTAAGGCAAATGGGAGAAAATCTCACTCGATGCAATGCAGAAAACGTTTCCACAGGCTATTTGGTTAGGTCACCGGTTGATCCTGTTTCAAAAAGTATTTCAAGCTTGTTTCACCCTATTTCTTTTTTCCTTGTTTGGCATAAAATAAAATAAAAAAAAAGTTCGTCGGAAAGTATGTGCGGTCTGGTTCTTGGTCGTGACCGTGTTTAATGATTTAATTTGTGAAGGTTTTTGTTTCGTTCCTAGGTCCGATGAAGAGCGGGACGTAGACGATATGTGTGCAGAGTCACAGTTGGTTAGAGATTAACATATTATTTAATTCATATGACTGTAAGCGAAATCAAGCTTATGCATTTCAATAGCATTGTTTTCCTTACAATTCAATCTAGACATTATCCTTCCAGCAGGGCAAATAGTTATCTCAGTGTCTGTACATACAGAGATGTACTTTTATCACAACGTTGATGTCCAACCGCAAGCAAATCGCTTCGGGCAAAACATTCTCTACACCTGTAGATTATTAGTTCAGCTTCTGTGTTACAGGGATTACAACGGAGTACATATAGAAACACGCGCTGCATTGATAACCTAGATTCTGCATTGAGTTTGTTTTTATAAGGGCTTCATTAAACACTTGCATTGTTCATACATCCTTCATCAAATGGTTTGATTAAGTGCGTTCAGCTAACAAACTTCTAATTTATTAAGCAATCTGATGAAGTTGAAAACTGAGTTTGGTCGTTTGTTGAAAAACAGTTCAAGATATCATACATAAAATTAAGATGAATAAGTGGCCAAGGTTTGCTCATTTCCTGAGTAAAATCAAATTAAAAGCATTTTGTGGCAATGACCAGCCATTGTCACGTTATATCGCTAACTTGGATCATTATTGTTATTGGATATTGTGAAAGATTCTATGGAAATCAGTAGGATGCTGGATAATCTGTGTTCAAGGAATTATGCTATCATGATTGAACAAGGTCTGTCCAAACGACTGAAACATAATATCCGTTGCTTAGAGGATGAAGTAGTTTCGTGAAAGAGTCTCATTTGAATAATTATATTTGAATTGAAATTTGAATTGACTCATTTGAATTGATATTATCCCATCTTAATTTTCATCCCATTTCACTATGGTACGAATGGACAAATTTCGCAACAAAAATCGATAACTCGAAAACCATGAACTTTAGACAGATGATGCCTTCGGGAGATTTATTTTAAAGAATAAATCTATCTTTTGATGTGAGTGGTGACTAGGGTGGTCTTTCTATTTCCATTATAAAAATTTCAACTTTTTATTTTTATAATTTAGAGGATTTTTTGCTTCCACTGAATTGTAGATATTTTAATCAAATGAAACTTTGTTGAAAAAATTAAAATTCTACAAACAGACAAACAGACATAATGCATCGAACATTTTTTTCTACAAATCATCGTCATTAAAAAAACGCCATCTGTTGAGCACACTGTCATGGGTATTTAAGCTAAACAAATGGCAGTAGTGTTAACGTCAAACGTAAGAAAACGGTTATACTGATTAGCCTGTGGTGACTCTACCACTAAAGAAATCTTGATTGACCGTTTAACTGGTTATCGATGAAGGTTTCTTCATCGATAACCAGTTAAACGGTCAATTCAAAGGTTTCTTAGTGAGTAGAATCACCACAGGTAGTAACCCAAGCAGCACATGCAACATCGTTTAAAAAATATGCTTAGTTTTCTTGTTTCTAATATGATTCTAAACAGGCACAGAAAGCATACACTGTTGCATCAGAGCTTTTTTAATGTTGCAAGGGGTACAATGAATTGCACTAACGGTGCCAAATTTTTATATTTGACACATGCATCAACTATCTAATATGATCTCGAGTAAGATGGAGTTTGTTTGTTTCAAATAAATTTTCCTTTGGATATGTGAAACTTATAGTAATCAGGAACTACATTGCAACATATCCTAAAAATGCAATTATGTTTCATTTCAGTATTATGCGCCTACAAGTTATCAAAAGCCATTTTGTAACTAACTCTAACAAATTGTTGCTGAATCATATTGAAATAGATTTGCAACCATCTAGATACTTGAATGGCTTTCAGAAAAAAAAAATCACAGTGACATCTGGGTTTTTGTTGTCAATAGCTGACACACAGCGGAGAAGTATGATCGTAAAATATACTTAGATTCACGACATTTCGAGAGAGTCTCCAATGTTTATGATTTATTGCGTTTACGACGGTAGGTCATATATTTATATAATGAAACTACAAAATTTTAAGAGCTCATGATAAATCCAATCATTTGAACCGGTAGTGGATTGCATCAAATTCTGCCTTACACTATTTATTTATTTAAAATAATGGATGAACAGCACCTAGGTTAACCATTTCTGGCTTAACCTAATTCATTCACCGATAAATTTTTTAAAAACTGATTTTATAAATATGATGTATGATAAAACTGTTGTCCTTGAATCCAAACAAATTTGTTCAACTGGTCTAGCTCTAAACACCTTAGGCTTGTTAGCGAAAATTTATGTAATATTTGATAAATATTCTAATTTCACCCTCGGAGATTATGTTCTCTAATGCTTTGCATACTAAATAACAGCAATGCAATTTCATTTATAGGCTAATATTTCTACAACATTAATTCATTGAACATTTTCCTCAATAAAATGGTATAGTTTCCAATAGAATTGAAACCATCTATTATTACATATGAAGAAATTCTATGATCGAAAACTCAGGCATAACTGGTGTTGTTCACTCTATTTAAATTATAAATAATGCGATTGCTTTCCTCCAGAGCGATTGCTTACAGCTTTGAATTCAAAATGCGCTACCAGTAATATTAGAAGATCTGAAGAAGAACTCACTGAAACAGGAGGGAATTTTGCCCTAAAATGAATTATTTTTTCTCAATCATCCCAAAACCGCACTTCCTCCTGTGCGTTTTCATTGACAACTGACGTTTTACATATTCTTTTTCTAACACTATACGCATGCTGTGCTTGCTTTAAATCATGCATTTGCAACATAATTTCAACATAATTTCATCATAACAGATCATAAACTGGACAAAGAAATACATATATGTTAAAAAACCGTTGCGTTATGGTCGCAGTTTGATAGGCAGAACAAGGATTGAGATTAAGAAATCTGCAACTTAATTGATACATGTTGTATCCTTTGCTCGGTCCTATAATGAAATGCTACAGTATTGCGACGTTTGAATGAACATGTTGGAAACAGATTTGTGTTCTGACATTTATAAAAGTAAACCGTACACTTCCGGTTAACTTTATTGAAATATGGTTATTGGAAGTGAAAACAATTAAATATGATTTTTTTCTACCTATTTTATTGATGTAGATATCTTTGATTTGATGAACAGTCACTATTTCTACTTCTATCCCCAAATTTAAAGTAGCTATCTTGTAAGAGAATTACGAGGTTTTGAGAAAAAACGCTTCATAAGATGAACATTTAACAACGGTTATTCATTATTATCAAAACACCATCATTAATATCAAACGGGTAAACCACTATTGTACTAGGATTTCAAAGAGTAAATCAAACATTTCAACAATTTCTTATAGTTATTGATATGTACGGGTGATGTAACTGTGATGAAGTTGAGATTAATATATGAAACTTAAATTAATAGCACCTCAAGCACCTACCCAAATCAAACAAATTGTAGTTTTACTCATAGGCTTATGTCTATCGTTATAAGTTTAATCAAATTGAGTTATAAATTGTATCAAAACTTATACACCACATTTATGGTCCGTATTACATGTGATTGTGATTGGGAAACTAGGAAAATTTAAAATAAACTTTTCATTTGATCACTTTTAAAAAATTAAAAAATTAAACATTGAATCATTTTTTTCAAATTATTGCTAGTAAACGCGAGCGAATTCCTTTATATTCTACTAGAAGCTTATCTTTTGACAGATAGGCCTATTTCGTCTGCTACTTACAGACTTCTTCAGTATCGAATGGTGCTCGCATTTACTAGCGATAAATTTAAAAAAAGTGTTTCAACGTTTAGTTTTTTAATTTTTTAAAAGTGATTAAATGAAGTGTTAATTTTAAATTCTCCTAGTTTCCCAACTACAATTCATTTACGAAAGCATAGTCCGCTGGATTAAAAATTCAAAAATTTATACTTCACAAGCATGAACGCTTGTCCTTTCATTCATTCAAACTGACTAACACATTTTCAAAACAGTCTTCCACACATTGTTTCTATGCTTCATTTTCTTTGGCTAATCATTAGCACTGAGTTCTAAACAGGCGCTTACTAACGGAAACTTGACTACAATTGCGATGTAGATACATTGACAACCTGCTTAACAATATTACTAGCCCAGAAAATATAAGTAACTTTAAACTGAAACACTACGGTTTCAAAAATATTTGTACATATTTTGATGTAAGATGTGAATGTCTACATTTACATTCAAAATATGGAATGCATTTCCATCTAATGTACATAGGAAAAAGCATTAACAAAAACCTGTCAATAAACTTTCAACCTGCGGTGTTGTTATTTTATGCTCAGCCGCCATGGTTAAATATATTACCAAATTATGGCTAGAAAAATGTATTCATATATTTTCATTATGATTGATTTACGATGACTCAAATTTAACAAATTTTTGTTCTGCGTATCATACAAGCATATGACAAAAAAAATTGGAATCTTTGCTACGGAATAACATCAAAGAATTATTTTGCTAGAAAAACTGAAAAGTCTATTTTTTAACTTATTCCCGAGCGCATTATATTAAACGAAGTAAAACAGCGTATTTCACCATAAATCTGAGTTGGTTGGAAAAAATCAGCTTTGAGATGAGAATATTTAAAACCATAATATTTATTTTACAGGTTTTTCAAGAACAGCACACCAGCGAGATAAAAGTTCATGTCAGAAAATTAATTGCTTCTCATCTGCAGCCGGTCATAAACTTAAAACGAAACCTAAGGATGTGCGGAAGACTGGAATATTAATCTTATAATACAAATAAATTCATGAAACGTATTAAAAACTTGTTAGAAACATGATAATCATTTGACAATTCAGTTAACGGTATCGAATCATAAAGTTTCGTTATTCTTTTTGGCAACACTTTTGAAACTCAGATAATATGTTGCAAATTGGCTCCACCTCTTGCGCTTTTTGGGTTGCAGTCTAGTAACGTATAACGTCGTGGTTGCCTAAAAATTCTACCAAATTGTGTCTCAAAGAAGCCAATTTTACTTTATTGCAACAAATTGTGTTACTTGGGAAGTATAGCAATTGTTTTTGTATGTTTGTTAGTTTTAACATGTTTAAGTTTGTTAGCTTACATTAATTCACATAATTATGTGTAAATTTTTCTATTTACATTTATATTTTTACCAAAATACATTTGCATTTATATATTTATATATGCGTACTAACATTTATTTATCTACATTAGCATATTAACATATACAAACAAACACATGCAAATAGCTGAATAAAAATATATCAAGAAAAATATATTTATGTAATAGAATGAATGTAAGTAAACAAATTTGAATTTGTCAACACCGACAAACAGACGTTACACTTGCAGTTTCTTTCGTCGATTACGCATTTAACGGTCAATTCAAATGTTTCTTAGTAGGTAGTATCTCCATAGATAGTGCGTATACTCGATTTTTTTATGTTTAACGTTAACACACTACCGCCATCTGGTGAGTTTAATCACCCATCACAGTGTGCTTAACAGATGGCGTTATTATTTTTTTTTTAAATGATGATGATTTGTAGTAAAAAAATTTCGATGTGTAATGTCTGTCTGTAATCTACATGTTAATAAATACACGGAGATGGATTAATATAAAAGTATCAACATTTTCATTAAAAAAAACTCGCGTTGTTACGCTTTTTGATGATAATTGTTAATGCTGCTGATCGAAAATAATGCAGAAAAAATGAAAAACTACCAATTTAAAACGAGTTTTTCTCCTAAAGGGGACAAAAGGGCACAAACAATTTTGCATTTGTCTCGTAGATGGAAGTTTTAACTTTCACAACAGGGCAATAGAAAAGACCACCCTAGTCACCAAAAGATAGATCTATTTTTTAAAATTAAATCTCCCTATCATCTGCCTAAAGTTAATGGTTTTCGAGTTATCGATTTTTGTCGCGAAATTTGTCCATTCTTACAATAGTGCATTTGTAGGAACAAACAAGGGAAAAACAGCATGAAATAAAGTTTGAAGCTGTAATGCAATAGAAAAAAGCTTTTTTAAGTCATTTGAACACTCTTTTTACCCTTCTTACATGAATAGAAGGGTATTAAGATCGCTTGAAAACTCGAAAACTTTTTATCCGAGGCCCACAGGGTCGAGTGTCTTATACCATTCGACTCAGCTCGACGAACCGAGCACATGTCTGTGTGTGTGTGCGTGTGTGTGTGTGTGTGTGTGTGTGTGTGTGTGTGTGTGTGTGTGTGTGTGTGTGTGTGTGTGTGTGTGTGTGTGTGTGTGTGTGTTACAAATAATGTCACATCGGTTTCTCTGCCATTTGTGAACCGATTTCAGTTCTGTTGACAGCAAATGGAAGCTACAACATTCTCATAGAACACTATTCTTTTTTTTTTTCATTCGAACCTTTCGTTACGAAGATATGAACGAAACAGTACTTGACGGCCTGTTACCGTAACAAGTAACAAGTAACAAGTCCATGAAGTTTCCGGATATTTAACACTCGATTTATTATTCTTCTGCCAAAGAAAGTGTTATAATTTCCCTGCAAGTGCAATCCTCGTTATAATTATAGGGTTTTGGTTATTTAAGGTTATCTTACGTTTAGTGTTCTGCTTAGTGCCGATCTCTGTTTCAATCTGTCCAGGTTTTTACGTATGTTACCTGTTACGTTTAGTTTTAATTTAAGTAATTTCATTCATAGCAATAGTTTAATTCAATTACCTTTTCCTAACTTAAGTAGTTGTAAGCAAATTAACTTTTGATCATCGGCATTTTTTTGTTTACAACCTGCAATGCCATTAGAATTGGTTTCACCATAAAAAATAAATGCCAATTATTGCTAACCGTATTTATCCAATTCAAATCCTAATCTAGTTTAGACTTAATAATAATTTTCAATATTTCCACTTATCCTAGTATAGTTTTATTAATGATAGATGTAATAGGCAACTAACTAATATTTCGCGCGATTCGATGTGCATTCACTTCCAGTAGACTGGTGTTGTTCTCACGACGTTTCAACAATCCTCTTGGTGATCGCTGAGTGCGGTTACGTTGACGGAGGTTTCCTCGCCAAAGGGCGTAACACGGCCTATTATAATAGCAATCAAACAGTTTAGTCTCCGATAACATACTGAGCTATTTGTGTTCCGATTTTAGTTTTGTTGGTGCCAAATCAAAGCTATAAAATCTCAAAATAACTGGTCAAAATTTCATCATGATTGTATAATCCTTCATGGAGATATTACCAAAACAATACCTCAAAGCACATAATTGTGAGATGAAAATATACTCGTTGCAGTGCAAAACCAAACAAGACCAATCACACCAATCGATGCCGCTTGCATTCTATTGTGTCGCATCTTATGCGTTGTATAGCACATACAGCGGACTAGCGACACTCTGCGACTCTATAGAATTAGAGCAGGATCGATTGGCTCGAGGATCGAAATAACACAAAGTCTCTATTTACTATAACCACACAATTTTCAACGAACATCTATTTATTGAGCATCTTGAATCAATATCAATAATCAAAATTGACGATTCGGATTGTCTAATAATTCATTCTATGGACTAATTATATGATATTTCTAATATATATGTAATTTTCCCTTCTATATAACTAACATAAACAGGCTGTTAAAGACTATTAATGGCAATATGTCAATCACTTCGATGAACAATACGTTCAGGATTGACAAATAGTTAATTTTATGAACTGAATGTATGACATATCGAATGTTCCTGGATCTTCCTGGGATTTCGAATGTAAATATCTATCCAGTACATTATTGGTCACATTTGAGTTCATAATTCTGATGAAGTGTAAGAAGTATTCATTTTCACCATCGGTGGATTAATGCGGGTTTTTATTCGCAAATTCGCTCAACAGTGAGTTTATATTTGCAGTGACGCTTGGTTCTGATTTTAAAATTGGCTATCGAAATGAAAAAAATTGTAAAAATTGTTAAAAAAAATGGTGGTGAAACCTGAAATAAAAACGAAGGCTCCTTTTTTTTTAAGTCGATTAAAATCAGGGTGGTCTCCATTTTCACGGAAATACAAAAACCAACTATTTTATTTTCAGAAATAGACGTTTACATTCTTGAGCAAAGTTGTAACGCAGAAAATTTCATGAAATTTTTATATAAACCTTTTTTTTGTAGCATGAAAATTGACCGATTTAGGGCAACTTCTCGCTCGTCAACTTAGGGTGTATCATAAAAAAAAAGTTTTTCTGTCCTTTCTTTTTTATTTCAATTTCTATCATAAAGTTTTGTTCAGTTGAGTTTTAGAACTTTTAATGTCGCGTATTTTGATATATTAATTTTGCCGCTAGCTTCAACCAATCAATAGTTATTGGAGTTTAAAGTTCTAAAACTCGTTAGAACACAACTTTACAGTGGAAATTGAAATAAAAAAGTAAGGGCAAAAAAAAAATTTTTTATGGTACACCCTAAGTTGATGAGGGAAAATTGCTCTAAATCGGTCAATTCTTAAGCTACAAAAAAAATTATACATGAAAATTCCATAAAATTTTCTGCGCTAAAGCTTTGCGCAAGAATGTAAACGTCTATTTCTACAAATAAAAAAGTTAGTTTTTGTATTTCCATGAAAATGGGGACCACCCTAATTTTAACTAACATAAAAAAATGGGTCTTAGTGATACAAACCATGTTGTAGAACATTACTTTGCTGAAAGTTTCAAGTTTAGGCGCTGGGAGCATGTTTCCTCGTAAATTCGTGATCTGGACCATAGTGCACTGATACAATTGTAGACCTAAAACTAACAATATTATTCATTGAATATTTTTGAATAGTTATCGTAGCGTTGTACAGCCCAAGAGGTTACGGTTAATAACTACTGTATATTTTATGCTGTGAACTCAAGTCAGTTTTAATAAACTTCAACATCCCAAGATAATCTGATAAAGACTGATGACCTCACAAAAGATTCACCGAATGTGTTTGAATGCATATCGTCACCATTCAAAGGTTAAAAAGCTAATGTTACGACTGTAGATCCTAACTTCTGAGCTCAAGGGCATTTTTGGTTACCTAGAACATCCCAAGATATCTCATTCTTTCAGTTTATCTTCCAGAAGACTCACATAAATTGGTCAAATACATATTGTTTCTTTGTTTGGTCTAGAAAGCTAAAGGTACATTTGTAGATTTTCAGTTTTGAATTCCTAGATATTGTGGATAACATAGAAAATTATCTCATTAAGGTCTATCTCCCAAGATATTCAATGAATATGTTTCAATACACAGCGTAGTTTTGTATAGCCCAAAAATCTACTGTTACATTTTTAGATCCTGTGTTCTGAACTCAAGGACATCCCAAGTTTAACCCAAGCCCCGAACATCCCAGTTTAAATCATAATGTTAACATACTCTAATTGTTATGTTTTGTATTCTCCGTGCGTGGAGTAACGGTAGTAACGTGAAGTATTGTGATACTGGTGAGGAAGTTAGAGATGAAACTTGAGTGAAACTTGAGAAAAAACTTGAGTGATGTCAGACGTTGCGAATCAAAACAAACCCAAAAAGTAGAGTGTTCCTCCCCCATGTGCGCATCAAAACAGAGTGCATACAAGCTACCGCTAGGGACTATCACAAAGCTATCAGTGGTACATGAGCGAGTACTAACACGTTACTTTTGCCTGTTGAGGTGACGGATTCGTCCGTGCGAACATCTCCTTCTACATCATAATGTTGGTTTACGATCTAAGATATTAACTGTATACGGTTGAATACGTAGCGTTACTTTGTATAGCCCATAAAGCTATAGTCACTACTGTAGATCTGAAGTTCTTAACTCAAGTGCATTTTGGATAATCAAGAACATCTCAAAAGAAACAAAAATATTTTACGTTTATCACCAAAAATTTAATAATACGCATGCATAAGTACCATATTCTAAAACAACGCTTAATAATATTAATACGGCATTTATTTTTGCTTCCTGAACTTCCTTATATTCAGCAAGGTCTAGGTCGTCAATTAGGCCTTAACCTCAAATGTGTTTTTATATTTTCCTGACAGAAAAAAAGGTGCAGAACAAATTTGCCGAAGACAGTGTACACTTTTATTCAGTCTATGATTTAACGTTTGTATTTAAAAAAATGGACTTTCGAATGGTGATAAAAAAAGCTAAGACAGATAATTGCTTTTAATAAATTTCCAATGGAAGGTACTAATTTAAGATTACTTGCAAAAAAATAAATAAACGCCCTTGCGAGCGACCTTCCAGCAGTTAACGGGAACATTCACCATCACGGACGAAAACATGCGTGTAGGCATGTTTTTGAGTGCTTTCTTCGTATTATTTATCAACTCTTCCTCAGTTTTCGCGACAACATTGTTGGAGTAGACCTAGCGCTTTAAGTTGGCCCAGAAATTCTCGATGGGACGCAGCAGGGGGCCGTTGGGTGAGTTCACCGACTTGGCTACCATATCGATATTCAGCCGCTCCATCTCTTCCAACGATCGCTTTGAGTAGAGGGCCGACGCCAGATCCGGCAATAACACGCTGTCTTTGCGCCTTATGGTAATTACCTAGCCCGAAGTGAACGAGCGCAACAACAGGGTGGTACTAAATAGCTCTAAAAGAAAAATAATAAGGAGCGCTTGAATTATCGCCGCCCAGTACTGTGTATACGCAATGGTTAATTTTATTAATGCAATGCTGGAACAGAGCAACGATTTTCTCGAAACTTTTTTCAGTCGATAGATTAAAAGCAAAAGAAATCTTACGAAGGAATCACTGAGTTATCATTGGAGCCTCGAGTACTCTTCATGACGCTCTAATTTCTCGAACTCGTAAAGTGAACCCCTATATGCAGAACGATGACGTAGTTATAAAATTGGCACAAACATTAAAAAACCGCTCGCATCGAACAGCTTCAACTATCAAAAGTCTAGTTCCGTTTGCGCCACGTTTCCACCTGCTTTGTGCACATCCAAAGTAGAAGCAATATCATGTAAAAATACAACTGCAAAAAGGATAGGGTACGATTTTGCACACCATCATCCATACACATTTTCCCCCAGTCCTAGTCCCGCATCATCCTCATCATCCTAACCCGGAATTGGGACAAACTTTCAAATTTTGCTTCTACATCTCCTGCTTGCAAAACCAGATGCAATTCCCATAACCGCCCATCAACCAACCTCTTTCCCCATCTTCTTAGAAATGGGATTTCTCCATATGGTGGCCGGACACCCAAAATGCAGTCCTCCAGTGTCCAGCGTCCGCTGTTCTCGGGCGTCCACCATAATCGTCACAACGGGGGAGAAGGTGCGATCGGTATTTGCTTTCTCGCAATCCCCGATTTTAGGTGGACCTATCTCAACCGGATTTATATTTGCGCTTGGTTTGCCCTCATCGCCCCCCTCCGAACCACCCTCCATTGCCATATGTGGGACACACAGCATCCAGAAAAACAACAATCCTGCTGAGAGGAGGGGTAAGAGAGCGAAAGCGGAGAGCGAAAGCCCAATATCCGAGCGGAAGCCAATGCTGACATCGTCGTTGTTGTCCTACTGTTGCACTTGCCGAGTCCGCTGCATCCGCGTCTGCGCCCGTTAGCTCGACGAATTTTCCCGAGTTTTCCCTTTGCAACGGCGGGCTTCGGAAGTGAAAAGCTCGCTCTCGGGATGGACGAGGTGAGAGTGTTTTGGGATCGGCACTAGCGAGATGAAGATCCGGATGATGCGTCTCAGTTTGTCTTTGACCGCGGTTGGTGAAGGTTGACAATTTTGGAATAACTGTCGGTGAATTTCAGGGATAGTCCCTTCTTGCGGATAGTAACGCGGGACGCATTCGGGCAGTTTCCGCGCGGGTTTCGAAAGCATACTTCTACGGGAGTGCAGTTTGCTCTAGTTGTTCTGCCAGGATTGTCCGGAAGAAACAAATCAAATCCACCTCCGGTGCCCGTGGGAGTTTGGGCTTTGGTGGAAACCTCCGGGTTATATAATTCGGCAGATTAAAGGCTTACCTGAGTAGATCTCGCGGGTTGTTTGTGTGTTATTTCTGTGTGGTGCGCAAACATCCTGTCAACTCAGCAACTTTGTGCATCGAAATATCTGCACGGAGGATATGTGAACAGAAATCCTTCGGCTACAGAGGGCGAAAAGCTGTACTGAAGTGCAGAGAAAAAAAAGGAAAACATCTCAAAAGCCCTTGACTTTGGAAGGTTTTGTGTTTGCACCTAGCGCTGGCTGCTGTCGACGAGTTTCGTGGAGTGTGCGGTTCAAAGCCAGCAGCAGCAAGGAGCATAAAAGAACCATCCGGATAGAAAGTTTGTCGAGTGTGAAATTGAAAACAACAACTTCTACCCGTCCCAGCAGCGTCATAGAAGTTGCGCGCATATGAAAGTGCCGAGCCGTCTGATCCTGCCCAAGCGGAATACTCGTAATAAATGGATTACATTCGAAAAAGGGCAGTCCAACGCTTTAGTGCAGGAAAAGCATTAACACTGGAAGAAGTTGTGTAATTATAATTGCATTAACGTGAATACAAGTGGATTTCTTTTATTTTTCGATCGAGCTAACCCCCTTCAGAAGAATCCCGGGGGAAGCAGTCAGAGTCGGGAAATGATATTAGCTTAAATTTTTCTCATTGCGACATAATACCTAGAGATACAGATCCGCGTGTGTCGGGCAAATGCCGTTGAGTGCGTGCGTGTGTGTGTGCGTGCAGTGAAAAGTACATGTTTTCATCGTCTCTGACATAATCTGCTTGGCTTGGTCGGCGGTGGTACGCACAGCCCCTCCCCCTGCTCCTCCCTGTGTATCTTGTTAATGTGGATCTCTTATCGAGCGAAGTGCGCTTCCTTGGAAAAGCACAAAAGTGAAAAAGTTGTTGAAATTAAATAAATTAAAAAAGTTTCGGTTTCTCCTGGCGCACTGGGTAAGCCTTTGTAAGAGTTCTGGTTTTTTTTTCTCGGATAAAATTGTGAGTGAACCATTGAAAGAGGCAAGGCAGACGGTGGCGAGAGAAAATTACGTACAGCCTCTTGTCTGCATTATAAATTTTGTGTTATTTTTCTGGCGGTGGATTGTGCTTTCGGATGATTCGTTCCAGCAATTAGCCATTATTGTGGATCAAAAGAAGATTAAAATAAAAGTAAGTTAAGCCGTACACGGATAGATACGAGCTACCACTGCCACTGCTGGTGCTGCTGCCTCCATGTAAAGCACGATGTGCATTGAGCCTGATCTGTGGTTTTGACTAGTGGTAGTACAACTGATTGCCGTCGTTATGGTGGACCCACTGAAGATATTTTGGGTTCTGACAAACAGCACTTATTTAGGTAAGTCAGAAATGTATTTGATAAAAACATAATATAGCAACAGAGTCAAAACATAGGAATTATCCCAGAGAAATGAGCAGCAGTTTTTTTTAAGAATTTTTGGTTTAAGGAGGTATTACCGTGAATATGGTTATGTCATGAATTTGGGTGTTTTTCGCTCAAATATTATAAAATTTGTCTTGTTGAAAATCTGCTTGGAATTGCCTTGAATAGTTTTTGACTATGTATTTCATAGTTTCGGAATCAGGTCACAAGTCTGAAGTAAGTTAGACTGAAGTTCGTTGGGCCAAATGATCAATGGCTGAAATTTTAGCCAAACTTTCAAATCTCTGATTCAGAGCTTGTCCAGTATAACTCTTTAAGAGAAATTTTTCGTTCTTTCAAATGATTCATTTTTTATCATCCAGAAGCAAACTTCTGGTTCAAGCGGTTGTCCGGTCTATCTCTACTAAAAGCATTTGACTTCTTTTAAAAATAAACAGTGCATAGAGTTTTATTATTCTTCGAAAACTATGTTAAGGTCTGTATCCGCAATAATCCGGACACCTCAAAACATGAATAAAACATAAATTTCGCATTATATTTCCATCGTAGTTGTTTATTTCAGATTCATGGGATGTGTTTTAACAATTCGTAAAGACAAAACATAGTTATTCGGTATTTGCATAAAATTTTCGAACTTTGCGCTTAACTCCGTCCATTAGGGTTTGTACAGACTCTTCAGAAATCGTAGAAGCCGTCTTTGTCCAAATTTGCTGGAAGTGTTTGATGTCTTTGATTCCTTGCTTCTTTCCAGAAAGCTTCCGCTTCATCAGAGCCCAATATCTCTCGATTGGTCGTAGCTCTGGGCAATTTGGCGGGTTTGAGGTTTTTGGTACAATGTTCACTTGATTTGCTTGGTACCACTCCATCACAGTTTTAGCATAGTGGCATGATGCCAAATCGGGCCAGAACAAAGGTTTTTCTTTGTGACTTTTGATGAAGGGTAGCAATTGCTTCTGCAGACACTCTTTCTGATAGATCTCCTTGTTGATTGTGCCTGTAGTGACGAAAGATTTACTCTTTTTGCCACACGTGCACATTGCTTGCCACACAAGGTATTTTTTGGAAATTTCGATGCCTTCTTCGTTCTGAAATGCTCAGCTGTAGCATTTCTGGCCATAGCAGAATAAAAAGCCAGCCCTGGAAGCTGCTTGAAATCCTCCAGGACATAAGTTTCATCGTCCATAACAACGCATGAAAACTTCGTCAAATATTCGCAGTACAAACGTTGAGCCCGTGATTTTGCTGCCAAGTTCTGTTTGTCGTTGCAATTTGGAACTGTTTTTACTTTATACGACTTAAGTCCCAAACGTTGTTTTGATTTTTGGACAAAACCAGGCGACATCCCTATTTTACGAGCCACCGTTCGAATGGAGAGATTTGGGATTTCTTTAATATTCATTTCACCTTTCGGTCAATGACAGGATCAGCGCGTCCAATGTTGTTGTCACTTCTCGGTTTCCTCTCCACTGTCAAACGTTCCGAAAATTATTTGAGCACATCGTGAACAGTGGATGTAGGCAAATCCAATGTTTTTGCAAGGTCCCGTATTGACAAGTTAGGATTTGTCGTACGCCCGTACAAAATTCGCTCGCGCACTTGTTTTTCTTTCGTCGCTATCTTGAATACTAAACATGAAATGTCAACATCAATCGTAGCCTTTTTCATCATAAACTCTCAGCTATACCAAAGTGAAATTTTTCATTCCTACGTGCAATATTTTAAATGTTACAATGATTTGAAGATGTCCGGATTAATGTGGATACAGATTTAACACTGAAAATTTAATTCGTAAATTAGCTTTCACCTTCGTAAACTTACTACACTGTCACCCTTAAGCAATGAATGCCTCTGCATCTTGTCCTAGTTGGAGTTTAGGCGAACACTATTTTGGAAGGGCTATTTTCCGGCCTTCTGATGACGTTCCCAGCCTATCACATCCTGTCAGCCTTTGCCACTCTTTGGATGATGGGTTCACCATATAAAGGGTGTTCCGACCAAAATTTGGTCAAACAGTAATGTGTGTGAGTCGATCAAAGTTTTTATTAATAAGTCAAATTATTTTTCTTTTTCATGTTCAGTTTAAACAGAATACAAGAAGAATATTCAGCTAATCTTCCTTTTTACCGAATGCGAATAGCCGGATCTTTCGTTTAACACCTGCCATAAGATTGTGTACAGTCTCCTTGTCCACTATATGCGCCGCAGAACGCCAGTTTTCCTTGAACTGTTTCTCGCTCAAAACAGCTTTTTGAGTCTTATTAAGGTTCCGTTTGACGATGGCCCAATATTGTATGACTGGGTGGAACTATGGCGTGTCGGAAGGGTTCTTGTCATTGGCACCACTTGAACGTTGTTGGCTGCATACCATTCCATGGCCTTTTTTCCGTAATGGTAAGATCCCAAGTAACATTGCCAAAACCATCCAGCTGTATTAAGTTTTACTAAAGTTTTATAAAAGCCACTAGAAATCAATTCGGTTTTATTATGGAAGCAAGAGATGCCAAAAGGTTTCAAATTTTAGTCAGGTTTATAAGAACCTGCACAGCTTCTTTACATCTATATTAATACCTTGACTTCTAAAATTCCTATTACTCCTATCAAAGGTTTTATTTTGACTTTGTAAACTCAAAAAATGCTGTTTTGAAATGCCGTTTTAGGACTCATTCATATTATCTTATTATGGTCAGTTGAAAAAGCATTTTAAAACCATTTTGCCTCCAGTAAATGCATTAAACGGCCAATTGGCATTGTGGAAAGCTACCGAGCAACCAGATACTTTTATAGTAGCCATTGCGAAGACAAATTGGCTTTTTGGGAAAACCGTGATTTCTTGCAATCGCCATATTGAAATATATGAAATAATTGAAATGTGTAAAAGTAAATTCACCAAATTTTTAATGTAATACAAATGAACTGTAGATCTGAGACAAATTTCGGTTTTCGTTTAGATAACCTTGTTGAATTCCATCAATTTTCAGAAGTTTCTTGATTAATTCATCGAATATATTTCTTTCAATTTTGTTTTTGTTGTTGTATGCTCGCATAATATCCGAGACGCATTAATTTTCAGCTATTATCGTGCCAATATTCACCATAAAATGAAATACGCATATGATTTGGAGCATGATAGGCTATAAAAAAACTCAATTTGTTTAATATATTTTGCTATCAAACATAATTTCTCGCAACACTTGAGCTTTTTTCTTAGCCATTATTTACTGTTGAAGGAATCAGAAAAGCAGAGAATCGAACAGAGCAGAAAAACAAAATCCAACCACGATATCGCCGTGACGTTTTACAGTTGTCGCCGTTTGGCCCTATACTGGTTTTGATGGCGGCCAATAGGTTTTATGATGGTTCTCAAGAGGTCATAATATCTTTCACTTGAACATTTTCAAAGTCTTTATGGTCTTGGAAAGATTTTCTACATTTGTTTTCACAACCGTCTATAGAGTGGGCCACTTTGTACACATTTCGGCTTAGAAGATGCATAGAAGAAGTGTTGGTGGACAAAACAGTTTTGAATGTAGTTTCATCAACAAAGCCGGGAGGACTGCTATACGGCTGGAATAGAACTGAAATTGTTACTTGGGATGCCAAATCCAGCCAAAATAGGACGGAACGATTATTTCACTTCAGGAAAGGCAGTAGACGGTTTTATAGGCACTGGTTTACGGTTCCGGTTGCAATGTAAACGTTGCTCTTCAAATCACAGGTACAGATGGCCTGCCACCCCAGATATTTCTTTGTGAACTTTGACAGTTTAATGTGCTTAAAAATATCTGCCACCTTTCCCGTCCGGTTGCCTTATAAAATTCCTGTCCAGGAAGCTGTTTAAAGTCTGTCTTGAAGTAAATTTCATCGTCCTGTACCACGCAATCAAACTTCGTCAGCATCATCGTGTACAACTTTCGCGATCGTGCTTTGGCCGACGTGTTTTGTTTATCGTCGCGATTTGGAGTCACCACCTTCTTGTAAGTCGACAGTTCTTTAGCTGTATATACTGGCTGGCGCCACTTCCAGCTTCATTGCGACATCTCGACATTCATTCCTGGCTGTCGACAAACGTTCACCGAACTCTTTTAATACGTTGGTAACAGTTGATTTAGCCTTATTCAAAAATTTCGCTTTTCCTCTTTTCCTCTAGACCCGAATAATTATTAAAAGGTCTATAATAAAATCAAAAAAAAAATCGCTAACTTGGCGTGAGAGTAGTTTGGATTTTCGCCATGCACGTGCAACATTTTGATGCGTTGCTTCTCTTCCTTCGACGGCATTTTGATAACTGAAGTGCTAATCTCAAATTCAAAATAGAGGCATGATACTACATGCACACATTTTCAAAATGAGGGTGTGTGCAAAATTTAATGCACGATGAAAGTCAAGTTTAAGTCGACCAAGTTTTGATCGAAACACCTTTTATATCACATAGCAGCACTAAGTTGAGAGATCTGAAGTTCCATGTTCCGTGTTCCCAATCGATGGTTCGTTTTCGTTACTTTGATCTATGCAGAATAATCCGGTCCGAGTCTTCTTTTAGAGTATGTGTTGTGTATACTTAGTTCGATGTCAGGCCTCACAAGGCCTTCATCAGAACCCCATTATCATGCCAAAGGACCATCGTACATGGGCTTATTTATGATCTTCCCGCCTACATGAAAGACACTAGTTCTTAGAACAGATGTTGTTTTGAGCCATCCCTTGAATGGGATACAAATGTTCTAATAGGCTAAAACGCGCGCATCTGTCAAGATAAGCAATAAAGGTAGCTGGAATCAAATAGAAAATACCAATTTTTCTTCTCATATCCAAGGCTGTGTGTACTCACATCAATGAAACCCAATATCACTATCAAAATCAACAATAAGCTTTACTAATTAAGCAGGAAGCAAATAGGAGGTGATAAAACAAATAAATCCCAACCTCTCTATTGGTTGCACGCCATCTACCTCTACGCCATCTAGACGCAAGCTCATATCTAGTGGTAGAATAATATTACATTGTTCAATATTTTGTGTAACCACTAGGCTGATGCGAATTTCGACACCAATTTGGGTCTTGATAGTCCCCAAAAAATTTGAACACATTCGGTTTTAATTTGGCTTTGCCCACGCTATTCAAAGATTGCACTGTGAGACGAAACGCAAAAAACATGAACTTTTTACAATAACTCGTAAAAACGTGTTCTTAACATTTTGGTGTCTTGAGATGAAAATTTTCAAAAAATATAACGCATTTAAAGGTGATAAATATTAGTTCGCAGCTTCACCACAGGCGCCGCTGCAATCTTGATTTTTTATAAATGATGAGATAGAAAGTTAGTGTCTTAGACAAAGTTGTAGATAAGTTTAATACAAACAACATTGCTCAAAACATCAACCTTCTATCTGGTCTTTGTGCTGAGGTACGTGTTTTTTAAAATGGTGGGCCTTGGAAACTAGTTTTTTGTGATTATTTAATAATTGGCAGTTTTAGGGCAATAGGGTTCTCAATAGGGAATATTAGCATTTATGATAGTTTTAATGGTATATTCGCTACTTCATAGAACGCATAGTTCACTCTTGAGGATAACCATGGATACACATGAAATCAACATAATATGCTAAAATACATCCTATATTTTGAACCCTATGGGGTTTCTTGTGCATCCACTTGCATCCCTGCCAGCTAAAGGGCTATGACAAACGTATATTTTTAACAATAAAACTACTATAACTTCTCCCATAAAGGTTTTAGACGTAAGGTGAGTAAAGAGAAAATGTATATTTTGATTATTTGTACAACTTTGTAGATTATTATTTTGACCTAAAACTGCACATTTATTAAATAATCACAAAAAACTAGTTTCCAAGGCCCGCCATTTAAAAAAAAACACGTTTCTCGGCACAGTGACCAGATAGAAGGTTGATGTTTTCAGCAATATTGTTTGTATTAAACTTATCTACAACTTTGCCGAAGACACTAACTTTCTATCTCATCATTTAAAAAAAATCAAGATTGCAGCGGCGCCTGTGGTGAAGCTGCGAACTAATATTTATCACCTTTAAATGCGTTATATTTTTTGAAAATTTTCATCTCAAGACACCAAAATGTTAAGAACACGTTTTTACGAGCTATTGTAAAAAGTTCACGTTTTTGGCGTTTCGTCCCACAGTGGATTGTACGGAAATTAGTATGAAGAATCTCAACCTTACATGTCCAGATCCTTAACATCTTGGTTTTATGTCCTCAAACCAAATCTAATTAAGATTCATATAGTTTAAGTTGCCAACTATCAAAATGCCCAAGATACCTGACATGTAAATTTTATTCAAAAATAGTTATTCAATAAAACATAAAAAATACAAACTTCAGGTATGATGTTTTATTCTTATTCGCAACACCTTAATTCTCACAATAGACCACAGATGTTTTTTTAGGTCAGGTGACCGTGCTGGCCACTTCAGAACGTCGATTTTTTGTTCGTTGAACCATTGCCATACCAGTTTTGACGTATGCTTTGGGTCTCTATTTTGCTGGAATGTGTTTTTTCGGCATATTTTCAGTTCTCGAATGGTTGTTGGAAGTTTTTGCTTCAATATGTCTAGTTAAATTTCCTTTACCATTCTTTTGTCAATGAATTCAAGCTTTCTTACACCAGATGATGCCATCGAGTACCAAATCATGATCCTATCTGCATAGGCGATGACAAATCTGGCTGAGTTATTTGGCAATTAATGATGTAACAAGATTTTACCTCCACCATGTTTGACTGTTGGCTTTAATCACTTCTTTTTCAAGCTTTCACCTACCTTTCACTATTTTCTTTTGATACCATAAGACCCAAATAGCATTATTTTAGTCATTATTAAGTCATTTTAGGCATTATTGGTCCTCTTCCAGTCATCAATTGTCCATGAATTGTGCTCTTGTGCCCACTTAAGCCGTTTTTTTAATGTTTTTCGCGGATACCCATGACTTTCGAAGTGCCACTCTGCCCTCAAGACCATGTTCATGAAACCGATTTTGCACTGTGACACCTCAAAACTGAAAACTCTTTTTCTATTTGTTTTACAACTTTGGAGATGATAAACCTCGGTTTTGTTTAACTTTGTTTACGATTGCCCTGTCAATCCAATGACTTGTCTTCGATGGACTTCCTGATCCTACCGCTGGTAAGATGGAACTGCATTTTTTAACCTTTGTACTGTTTTAGCAACCGTATCTTTATGAACCAGAACAATATCAGCAATTTTAGTATAGCTTTTACCGGACTTATGATGTTCTATTATCAATTTTCGGACACTCAACAAAATATGTGGGTTTTTAGAAATTTTTAAGCGAAATAACTTAAACGTTGATATACCAATAACGACGGAATGTGTGTTATTTGCAATGTTTAAATTCAACAAAATGACAGGTACCGCGTAACACACTCTTAAATATTATTAACTATATTCAAGGTGTATAAACTTTTTTGCGTATTTTTTTCTATTTCTCTACGCCAGAGGAAGAAAAATGTCATGTAAATTCGATGGCAGTATTATAAGCACATAAAACTGAATAAATCATGTTACAACATTCAGATAAACAGCTCACTTTTCAACCACAAAACAGGAAAATTGCGATTTATCAGCAGGGGTTGATAAACTTTTTTTACATACTGAATGGGCCCAAAGAAAAAAAGAGCCCCGGAATACACTGAGAAACAGATTTCGACGCTGAAATCCCACAAAGGTAGTTGTCATCCGTTACACATCAATAGTTTTTAACTATTTTTCTATACACTCTTTAAATTGAGAAGCAGGCTTTAAGCTAATTACGATAAAAATAGTTGGCTTGAAATGCCACGAAGGATGAAGTTTTAAAAATCTGCATACAAATATCTAATGTCGTGATGAGACGATGGCGGAAACGTACATAAGACATAAGGCTGAAGCTGGTAGGTTTGAGCTTGTGATTAATGCTTTGAAAACAAAAAACATGAATAGAAGAGGCTCACAAGAAGACACTGTTAGCCTCCACGAGTTCAGATCGACGGTGATGAAATCCAGGTAGTAGACGAATTCGTGTATCTGGGTCCATTGGTGACCGTCGATAACGACACCAGAAGAGAAATACAAAGGCACATTATGGCTGGCAATCGTGCCTACTTTGGATTCCGAAGAATGCTAAGATCGAACAAAGTTTACCGAACTGAAAATTTGACATCAGACATTAACTAGACCGGTACTTCCCTGCGGCCGAAAAACATGGAGATTGCTAGTGGGGGATCCTTTGGTGTCTTTCAACGGAAGGTGCTGCGTACGATCTACGGTGGAATGCATATGGAAGACAGAACGTGGAGGAGGTGAACCACAAATGGCATCAGATGCTGGGACCACCTCCCATCGTACACATCACAAAAAATGGTCGACTACGATGGGCTGGGCATGTCGTAAGAATGTCGAACGACAGCACAGTTAAAATTATTCTCGAAAACGATCCCACGGGTACTAGAAGGCGTGCAACGAGCAAGTTGGATCGAGTCATCTAGAAGGCGACCTGCGGACTCTCCGCAGACAGCGAGACAGGGAAGGTACAGCCATGGACCGATTACAATGGACACAACTTCTGTGTACAGCAAAGGCCTCATCGGATTTGGTCTGATTGATAAGATAAGGTAATGACGTGATAAAAGCGACAAGAAATTCTTAATCAGGATTATTCCCACTGGTCCCAGCTTACCACAAAAAGTGTCAATAGGTTAAATGTCTATTACTGAGATGGTCAACACGGTTTTGAGTCAGCTGATCAATATTTTAAAAAAAAAACCTTCTAATTCACAACTTTCACGTTTTCTAATAAATTACTGCTAATGAATCCATTCAAAACTGCATCAATTTACATTCACAATATAAATATTGCATTCTCAAAGCCAACCTTCGAATCACAGCTGTTTCCATTTTCATTAAGAATCTTGCTTCCCGAAATTTGAACAAAGCAAAAGACGCCGTGTTTTACAGCGCCCCTTTTTACCGGGAACCGAGGAGTTTTAATTGAATTTCTTCAGGTCACCCTTGGCTGGAGCCTTCCATCATCACCGGGTGCAGAGCATTTTTTTTTATTTTTCGGCGAAAACCTTTTCCAATTACCGAACAGCTGGTGCTACAGTTTTTTAGAGTTGCGTACTTAAGCAGCGTGAGAAAATTTCTCGGAATCGTATTCGACACAAGCAAACAGGATTTTCCTTACACCAATGCTCCTGTAGCAACAAGCATTCACAGTTCCTAACAGAAGTTTCTGTTGTACCAACTTAAGAAACAAACAAAACTTTGCGATTAATCGAACGACTCCGGCGATGGATCTTTGTTTGAGAGGATGGTGTTTACTCAGCGTCGACTGTGGCTGACTGTTCTCGTCATCATTAATTTATTTGGGCTTCCTAGTTTTGTGAAAACGCTTTGGTAGGACTGCGTGTCGGGCGAGGTGCATCTACCAAATAGAAGGCGAACGCTAATCCTTTGTTTTCCAGCAGCATGAATTAATGATGAGATGAATTAGGGTGTTAGTGGATTTAGAGAACATTCCAACACAAACAACTAAGTACCTCAATCACGCAACAAAACCAATCCTTGCCAATAATCTCAAATCGGAGAATGACATTGGTTCCATTCCCCCAACCGACGAAAATCGGCAACATCCATATAATCCATCTCCGTCCTCACAGATTGGCCAACAAATATATATTTTTCGAAGGCCATTTGCAAACATCGATCCTGGGGGGTTATATTGACCGGATCAAATGCTTCGTTGATCACAGAAAAGCTTCGATATGGCAAAAATCCATACGCCCCAGGACTCAGCCCAAAGGCATCTCAGCCGGCAAAGATCAAACAAATCCATCCAATTCGTGGCAAATGAAAAGTGAAAATTTCTAGACCATTTCACTTCTCCGGTGTGTCTGGGGGAGTGATTGGAAATTTCGGATGAACCCTAAGCCAATCTTCCTTGCCTCCCCATCCATCACGCCACACACCACCGGTTGGGAACTGCTCGGATACAACTCCAGCTCCTCGTGTAGTGATTTGGATGGATCGTGGTGAAAAGCAAACTTCCGAAGCGAAACCATTGAGAGCCTGTCACTTCAAATCAGGGTTAATCAATCACACTAATATACACAGCTCAAAAAAGCTACCCTACTTTTCTGCTCAATATAGTATGACGCACATAGCTGGAATGTCACAAAGAATACAAAATTAGCTCGTAGATTATGTTGAGTTTGTGTGACATTTCGGAGAATGAGCCCAAATTGGATTCTATTTTTGGAAACAGAATTTTTCTCAGTGTACCATCAGAGCAACTCATATACATACGAGTTAATCATGCTGTGTGTGTGTGTGGGCTGCTCGGTCTGTTGGTACGCCGTTGTTATCAATAATTCAAGCTGCTTCCCAGTAAATGTTTCACCTAATTCATTCACTTACACCCTCGTGGGGACGGCGCTGATGGAAGTTGAGATTTCTGCTTTTGATAGCTCACATGTCGAAACTCCGTCAGTGGCTGTAATTTCCTCCCATATCCTCCTAGTGAACACCGCCCGTATTTGTGTGTTTGCTCAAATCATGAGCCGGCAGAAATCCACCGTTCATTCGATAATGACCTCACTCTTTCCACCGACCAAAACTACCTCCTCCATTTCGGTATGTTGTGAGAGTTGTGAGCTTCCGTTTTGCTTCCTTTATTTTTTGTTTCGAGTTCTCGGAAACGGTGAAGGCGGAGAGTGTTTTCAGCTCATGACCCTGAACACAGCAGTAGCAGCGGCAGCCGGCGGATGGACGGAAAATCGCAAAATCAGAAGACGACTTTCAGCCTTCCTGCTGAGGTTTTCATCTTTTGCTCTTCGACCGCCAGCTGTGAGTTGGGGAAGCTGCGAAACTGCCGCTGCTAGATTTTAAAGACGATAACGGAGCATAGTTTACGATACGTTCGTATCACGACTGGGGCAAGGGAAATTTTGGTTATCCGTTAATTTCCGGCTCGGTTGTGGATGTTAAATGGATGCTTTCGTTTTTTTTCTTCAGCCTGCTCGGTAAAGACGGGTATGAAGAAGGAAGTGAACTGTTCACTTCATTTCCATTTTTATGAGATTTCTCTTCACAGTTCTGCTAGCGGAGAGTGTCTATAAGCGAGCAGTTTTCAATGGAACATTGCGCTCAATACTGCTCCGAACGTATAATCCTTCATGATTTATAAGTGGACGTATAAGTGGAATTTCAATTACTAGTGTCCGTCGCATGCGTCGGAAATGTTGTTCTATCTTGATTGCGTTTTGTGAATCATGAAAGCTTGAAATTAAATCTTATCGATCGTTTGCTATGTACCCGCACCACTGCAAACCACTCGGTGGGTTTGGGGAATGTTGTGTGCAATATTAATCCTAGGATTTAGGCTATATAATTTTCAATTATCAAATCCTGTGCTCGATAGTGGTTGATATTAAAGAGAGAACATTTCCATTTGCCATATGCAGCTAACTTAATTACTTAATATTTGAAAGTCAGACAGTTCAGTACCAAGAGACGTGACGGGGTAATTTAGGAGTATCCACTCTGAAAATTAAGTTTAGTTTATACTACAAAAATGTAGGTAGAACTAACGAATCTATTCGTTGATTTCTGCAACGAAACTGACTGAACGTGCAACTGCCAAAACCACGAAGCATTTATTGACACAGGAAGAACATTCGTGCTTTTTACGATGTTTTCGTGTTTAAAGCGCTACGAATATTTGGTCACATATTAAAAAGGAACGTCTCTCTGGTAGTAGCATGAATGACTGACAGATCTACTACATCGACTCGAAATGTAATTGAAAAAAGAGCGCAACCACACTGGACCCAAACATCCTTCTTTTATCGAATTATTCCTCCGTCGGTTGATATCTAGACATTGAAATCGCATTTTCGAATGATTGATGTAGGCGGAGAACGATTTTCTAGAAACCAGTCGTTCTCTCCGAGATCTATAAGTAATAGTATGACGAGAAGAGCAAATGTGTGAAATAGGCGGTGCATTAGGCAGTATTGGGAGAGGGACAATTCGCAAGAACCAGAAAAAAGCAATAGGCACGATCGGTTGCATAACCTTTTAGGGGAATTTCCTCCCCCCTTGCCTACCATTTTTTTTTCTTTTCTGTAGAGCTAAAACACAACTGCATCCATTCATAAGGATTATTGTTGCATGACCCATATTTGATTTGGTGCAAGTCAAATATCCTGTCACAATTAAGGTGTGATGGACATTGATTGACATAGCCCGTGATCCCAGTTAGGCTCGACTTGTTTTATAAAGTCTAATACCCTACCAGGATCGTTTTGCCAAATTTCGGAGGGCTCTAGTAACCCTTTTCCAAATATTGACATCCTTTGATTGAATAATGCTCCACAATTGCAGAGTATATGTTCTGCAGTTTCAGTTTCAAATTGGCAGAAACGACATTCTGTAGAATGAATTCTTGCAATTTTGTTTAGGTGATACCTACTCGGGCAGTGAGCAGTTAACAGGCCAGTAATTACCCGAAGGTCTTTTTTACTAAGGTTTAGTAAGATTCGGGCTTTTACAGCACTTGGTCTTATAAATCTCTTGGCTTGTCTGCATGTATCCGTGGCGTTCCAGTTTGATTCTACCATGGACATTTCCCAATTTTTTATTTCAGTCGTCAGAGCACACTCTGGGACTCCACAAAATGGTTCCGGACCCATTAAGTTTGATGCTGAACCTTCTCTTGCTAGGCTGTCAGCTTTTTCATTTCCTTCAATATCACAATGGCCGGGCACCCAGTATAAAGTAACTTCGTTCCTACTGGCCAATTGTCTTAAAGATAGAATGCATTCCCACACTAGCTTAGATTTACATGTGAAAGCTTTAAGCGCATTGAGAGCTGCTTGACTATCGGAAAAAATGCAGATCTTTGCAAATCTGTATTTCCTCGTTAAACAAATATTCACACATTCAATAATGGCATGATTTTCTGCTTGAAATACCGTTGGACTATGTCCCATTGGTATAGCTTTCCTGATTTCAGGGCCATAAACCCCGGCTCCAGTATTTTCTCCCATTTTTGACCCATCCGTGTAAAACACAATGGAGCCTGGACGCAAACTAGGTCCACCAGACTCCCATACATAGCGGCTTGATTTAACCACTTTAAAGGGAACGTCGTAGTTTGTCTTCGTTGTCATCCAGTCTTCTATTGTTTTAACATCTGAGTTTAACTTGAAAATCTTAAGGATCTTTAAATGTCCTACCAGATCACCATCGCAAATCTTATTGTATCTTTTGAATTGCATGGCACTTTTAGCTGCCTGCTGCTTTACAAATTGATGTAAAGGTAACATGTTAAGAAGGGCATCCAAAGCAACAGATGGTGTACTTTTCATTGATCCAGTTATTGATACACAGGCAAGTCTCTGTAGTTTGCTTAGCTTCACTTGGGTGGTTACCTCATTAAGTTTAGGCCACCATATAAGCGAAGCATATGTGATTTTCGGACGAACTATTGCAGAATAAATCCAATAGACAGTTTTTTGGTCGAAGTCCCCATGTATTACCCACTGCTTTACTACATACCCATAGGGCGTTTGTACCCTTAGTAATAACCTTGTCAATATGAGAGTTCCAATTCAGTTTTTATCCAAAGTAACACCAAGGTATTTAACTTCTTCCGCAGACTGAACTTGAACTCCATTGAGAGTGAGCTGTTTTAAATTTAGCTTTCTCCTTTTGGTAAAAGGTACTATAACAGTTTTAGAACAGTTTACATTTAAGCCCTATATTGTACACCATTTTTGCAGTTATATTGAGAGCACTTTGTAACCGACTAGATATCGTGTCATCAAACTTCCCACGAATTATTATAGCTTAATCGTCAGCAAAACCAATTACCTCGTACCCTAGCTCTGATATTTTTTTTAAGAAGTCCGTCTACTTTTAAGGACCACAATAAGGGCGATAGGACTCCTCCCTGAGGACAGCCCTTAATCGATCTAACAGTTAGTTGCGCACTTCCAAGGTCAGCAGAAATTTCTCGGTCTTTTAGCATCGCCATAATCCAGTCGATAATTCAATTATCCAGGCCCCTTGCTTCCATTGCGGAACGCATTGAGCTATAGGATGCATTGTCGAATGCTCCTTCAATATCAAGAAAAGCAACCAAAGCTATTTCTTCGGCTTGATGTGATTTCTCGATTTTATTAACTAGCGATTGTAGCGCCGTTATTGTAGATTTTCCTGATTGGTAGGCAAATTGGTTTTTGCTCAAGGGAAACTCTGTTAAGCTTGTTGACTTAATAAAGTCGTCCACATTTTTTTCCATTGTCTTTATAAGGACAGAGGAAAGACTGATAGGTCTAAAGGCTTTAGGGGTCGTTTTATCTCTTTTTCCCGCTTTTGGAATAAAGACAACCCGAACCTTTCACCAAGCTTTTGGTATATAACTCAGTAACACTAGCTCTGAATAATTCAGTCAGCAATGGAGTAAGCAAATCTTTTCCTTGCTGGAGCAGTGCTGGTAAAATTTCATCTCTCCCAGCTGATTTTAAAGGTTGAAAAGAACTCAGTGCCCATTCAACTCTAGATGGCCTGAACATTTCACAAGCCTTAAGATAAGCATCTGCTAACCATAAGCGTACTGCCTCATCTAAGTCCTGTGTTTCAGCAAATACAGAAGTTGACCCTGGGAAGTGAGCTCTCTTCATAACTTCCAAAGTTTCGGAACAATCGACTGAAAAACTACCATCCTCTTTTTTAAGGCTACCAAGACCATTTGAATGATCTTTTGAAAGAACTTTGTGCAGCCTTGCAGCTGTTGGAGCGTTGTTGATTTCTTCGCAGACCCGTCTCCAGTCCTTTCGTTTGGCACGCCTCAATTCTCTATTGTATTCAGTCAGAGCCTTTTTATATTGGTCCCAGTCTGAAGTAGTTTTTGCTCAATTGAACAAATGTCTGGATTTTTCCTCAATTCTGCCAGTTTGTCGTTCCACCAAGGAACATCCGTGCTGGTTGACCTATGTTGAACGGGACAGATAGCATGGTATGATGAAATAATTTTACAAAGGATTTCATCAGAGGCTTTTTCGAATTGTGAACAAGTTTTTATTGATGTATCATCAATTACATTAGTGTTTTTTAAATAGAAACGATATAGATCCCAATTAGTTTTTCTTGGGTTTCTATAATTTTCTGTAATTAATGATTCTGCTTTATAATCAAACCTAATATGCTTATGATCTGACAATGATTCTTCATCAGAAACATGCCAGTTCACAATCTTTCCCGACAAAAGGTCACTGCAGATTGAGAGATCTAGAACCTCATCACGACTACAGTTTATAAATGGGCATTTGCATCACACCCTATTATAAGTTGGGCGTTAATATTTTTACAATAATTTATAAAGTTCACGACTGTCGGAGGAGGAATATCATCAGTGTCTCCAGGAAAATAAGCCGAAGCAAAACATAATTCTTGCTCATGCCTACCATGCATGGGGTAGTATGGTAAAGGGTTATGTGTCTGATTCGGATACTACCGTTCAATGCCCTCCGCTCGATTTCAAACTTGTATCTTTTCAATTTCAAAGCCTGCCGTTGCCTTTTACGGAACTATCAATACACTTTCTCTTCATGTCTATTCGTTCTAGCAATAAATTTCCGCCCACTCCTAGCGCTTCGCATGGAGATGAGAAATTATCTGCTTCTGGTCAAAGCAACGATGGATTGAGGGATGTGTGTCGTCTGAGAATCAGGGACACTCTCGAGTTCCTTCGAATCTCGCAGAGGGTTACGGCAAGGTGATGGATTGTCATGTTTGTTGTTTAACATTGCACTGGAGGCTGTGATTCGAAGAGCTAGGATAGACACGAGTGGCACGATCTTCAGGAAGTCTGTCCAACTAGTTGGCTTCGCCGACGACGTTGATATCGTAACTTGTAACTTTACGGCAATTGCGGAAACGTACATCAGACTTAAGGCTGACGCTGGTAGGATTGGAATTGTGGTTAATGCGTTGAAAACAAAATACACAAAGGGAAGAGGCTCACGAGAAGATAATATAAGCCGCCTACCACGAACAGTCTTCACGAAAACACGAGCGGCGCTGAGCTTGAGCTTGGCTCTCACCAGTGCTCGTTCATCCAATACGCGCTCTCCTTCTCGTGTTTATGATTATTGAGCACATTAAACATGACACCAACAGATGAACTCCACGTGTTTGCACTCAGATTCGAGCTCAAGTGCAAAACTTGAGTTTGAACATCAGGCGTAAAACTCGAGTTCAAGCGTAGTTGTTGGTACCTCTGCTCGATCACCGACGGGTGGAGGCAAAGGCTTACTGTGTTCTGATGTAGACTACACAGCAAAAAATGTTGTTAAATATTACACAGAATCAGATGCACATAGATCATTCCATCGGTTGTGTAATTTTAGGTTGTCTCGATGTAGACAATAAAATGATGCACTGCTTATCGATGTAATTTGGTTGATGTAAACGAGGCAACATAACTCATCGAGACAACGTGAATCTTTGCGACGTACTACATAGTCGCGACGCAAATGTAAATGTAATTTTCGGATGTTATTAAATAATAATAAAAAAAAGGTTTACAGCGGAAATTAAAACACAAGGATGGTTTTATTCTTAAAAATAACACAGATATCTTATTGACAAACACCGAATAAATTCTTTCTGGCTCGTTGCAAAACAAAATAAACTGTTACCGAGCATCTAACCCTTACATTATGAAGAATGACAAGTAAAGTAAGCATTCTGAAAGAAATCGAATCCCGTTCCGCTATCGTCGTCTGTAAATGCGAAATAGTCCTGACCTTTCTTGCCGCCACTTTGTGATCCAGCCTGTGCAGCGGATTTTGGTGGACTAACAAGAAAGTCAAACTCTGACATATTTCCATCACTTCCTTCTCCGTGCTCATCTCTTAGATTGCTTGGTCTCGGTGCGACGAGAGATAGATTGAACCCTAGATCGCTGCTGCCTTCACGATCATCCATATCGAACGACGAAATGCTGCGTATTGAAAAAAGAATCGCCGTCAGCATTGGACTGGCGCGAATCGAACGGAGGGGAAGCACTACCGAACGAAAAGTTTTCGTCTTCAACGGTTTTCTGGTCTTTTTCTTGGAGCTCAATATCCAAAGGATCTGCTAGCAGTTGTTGTTCCATTTGCTGTGGTAGTAAAGATGGTGAATGTATTATGTATGCACTTTAATTCGTTATTCGGTGTATACTGTAGAACTGGTGGTCCGCTGTACTCTGTTGCATGTTATTAGATGCGTTTTGTTCTGGCGGTTCGACTTTGTCTGGAGGTTTTTCTATTCGATTGGGTACAACCAGCGATTCCCGAACTTATTGTCAGCGCAAACCTCAACCCGAATGGAATTACAAATAAAACCGTATACACTTATGCTTAACACACAAAAAGCCGACCCAATTTTGATACCCGATCCAGTTTGGAACTGAATCAAAAACGAATTCACTAAAAAAAAAGAACAAGTTTGGCAGTGTTGCGAGTTTTAATTTTACAATAAACGAAACGAACACTAATATCTCGATCATTTCTTAATTGATTTATTTTTGAGATTTTCGCTCTTATTAACTAGAGATTTTTACGACTACTATTCTCTTTCCATTAGTGTTCAAGCTGTTATAAATAAGAAATGAATATATTTTGCGTACACATTCATAAATCGGCGTGAGAACATTTTTAAAGAATGTTGTGTTCCGGCAAGATCAAGAAATTCCCTATCACGGACAATGTTTTGATTTTCGAACATGATTTTCCGAAGTAACATTCTCTTCATTTTCCAATACGTACTAGTTCGAACAGTTATTCTGATGACTTGACGATTCGTGTTGGATAAAGTTTTACTTCTATATAGAAATAAGTTTTGAGAAACAGTCTGAAAGTAAAAATAAGTGAACTGCCTAATCGTTTTGATGCCAACCGTAACGCAAATTTTGAAACCGCGTTAAAATCGAACATACGGAAAATGCCCCAAAACGACCATGTACCGATGCTGAGTGAGCTCTGTTTATTTGGAGAAACTGAAAGCACTCGAGGTCGTATCATTATTTAAACCAAATGGCCGTGTTTAGGGCTATCAAATGCTTTCGAAAGAGTGTACAATAAAATTTCCATCAACCTTACACTGGAACACTTTTTCATGTTCATCAAACGTAAAAAAAAACGTTCCTTGATGTCTGCCACAGTTTTCTTAGTAGATAAAATACTATCCAAGACAACTTAGCTAACAATAAATTGCTATAATAACAATATAACACACAATATTATGAAATTGAATAATTTTACAAATTGGTGTAAAATATTTGATTAAACAGGTTTACAAGGTTTATTTCATAGGCAAATGAAACCATTTCTATGCGTACTGTTTTGGGTAGAATGAAACTCCGAAGTCTAAAAAAAAAATCAGGTCCAAATATTTTGCTTTAAAAGTGTTTTGAAACAAGTGCACAGCTACATATAAATGAAGCCTTAACTTAAGTTTTGTTCATCAGTTTTACATCTTTTGTTATCCAAATGAAATCTCTTTGTCTTAATGGCAAATGAAAACGATTTAAAATATATTTCAAACGATATTTGAATCATCAAAATCAATTGAAAATATCGTTTTGAACAAAAGAATCTGACACTTTATTCAAAATATTTTCCATAAGTTGTAGATATTACCATATATGTACAGCTGTTATGTCTGTGCTGCTATGAATATATTTTTATCATTTTGCAAGTAAAAGAATACTATGTGAAAGATTTTTCGTTCCATTTTTAAATTTAAAATCGTTTTAAAATTTGGAAAGCTTTTGGCAGTGATTAGTTTTTCTTAATTTTATCACTTCATTGAACAGTATTTATGTTATGAAATTTGTCAGAAGCATTGAAGGCTACAGGAGTGGACAGTAATGTATTGCTAGAACGAATAGAAATGAAGAGAGCCTCAGGATGATCTTGAACACCCCTCCTAGGACAAGAACATCTGAGGTCCACCGTCTGGCCGAGATAAAAATGCTTGACGATCGGTTTAGTGAGTCTATCAATCGGCACAGGGCACGCTGCCTGACATCGGATCACCAGATCATCCAAAATCTGGTTCCCCACCCCTAGGATTTTCAAATTGTAGTTTTAGTTAGGTTATCAAATATTAACAAACAATGCCCCAAGGGCTGAACACACTTAACACATAAAACACATGAAACAAAGCTGAAGAGCCCATTGGGCTAAAACTCTTAAGATTATAAAATAGAAAGTAAGACAATAAAAACAATCTTTTAGATATGAAGCTGAGCCATACGCAAACATAGATGTTTTGAACGCGGCTGCAAGCGCCGCTGCGAACATGGCACAAAACATAAGCACGAAGTTTACGCTCATGTTCATGTTCATTTTGATGAGTGCATGTGCGCACTTCAAGAGAGTGTTCATTTGAGTGTGTATACTTCATCAAACATCTGCGCTCAGCTGCACCTAGAAGACTGACCACGAGTTCAAATCGACGGTGATAAAATCGAGGAAGTAGACGAATTCGTGGATCTAGGCTCATTGATTACCACCGATAACGACACCAGAAGAGAGATACAAAGGCGCATTATGATTGGCAATCGTGCCTACTTAGGACTCCAAAGAACGCTAAGATCGAACAAAGTTCGCCGAACTACAAAGTTGACAATCCACAAGACATTAATTCGACCGGTAGTTCTCCACGGCCACAAAACATGGACATTGCTAGTGGAGGACCAACGCGCCCGAGCTACGGTGGAGTGCAGATGGAAAACGGAACGTGAAAGAAGCAAATGAACATTGAATTGCATCAGCTGCTGGGAGAATCTCCCATCGTACACATCGCTGAAATCGGTCGACTACAATGGGCTGAACATGTCGTATTAATGTCGGACGACAGCCCTGTTAAAATGGCGCGCAACGAGCAAGGAGGATCAATCAAGTAGAAGGCGACCCTGCAGACTCTCCGCAGACAGCGTGGCTGGCGAGGTACAGCCATGGACCAAAAATACAATGTAGAAAACTTCTATGAACCGTAAAAGCCACACCCACCTTGGTCTGATTGGTAAGTTATTTGGTGTGGAGCAGCAGACGTCGTGTCGAGGTCAAATATGGGCTCCTTCTGCTTTCTCGCCTTCCTGCAAGGCTGGTTCCTAGTGGTTGCTTGGGACCGGATCCTCAGGTTTTCCTTCCTTTTCGGATGGAGCACCTAAACTGGCAGACTCCTTCCTGTTGGCAGTCGCTGATTTGCTGCTTCTGGGCGCAGTAGTTGCACCTTAACTTCATGTTGCAGTTCCTAGTGTGATGTTCAAAAATGATGCACCGCATGCACTGCGCTAGGTCTCGGTAAGGACTCTTATACGCCTCCCCTTTTATTTTTCGAAGCCACATCGTAGGTGAAAAACTTCTTGCTCAGGTACACCTTTTCGCAGGAGCAGGAGAATAGCTTAGTGCCCATGCATGTCGGTAGCTGGCATTTAATGTTATGTAAGGTAATGTAATCTATTAAAATATGGCGGATGGATAGTGACACTACACAGGTGATGCAGGTTGGTCTACCTTGTCTAATAGGTAAAGGGCGATACGGTCAAAATTTGGTCAATATCAACTTGACGTATTTCTTTCAATTTTGCATTTAAAAACCTGAACACCCCTCATTTTGAAGGTGTGTGTGTGAGAATGTTGCTCCTATTTTGATTTTGGAATTCACTCTTCAGTTGTCAAAATGCCGTCCAAGCAAGCGTATCAAAATTTTGCTCGCGCATCGCGAAAATCCGAGCTACTCGCACGCAAAGTTGGCAAAATCGCTAAAAGTTGCCAAATAAACCGTTACAAATGTAATTAAAGTGTTTGGGGAACGTTTGTCGACAGCCAGGAAGTCTGGATCGGGGGGAAGTCGAAAACCGGAAGCCGCTGAGACGACAAAGAGAGTTGCCGGTAGTTTCAAGCGAAACCCTAACCTATCTCTCCGAGATGCCGCAAATAAGCTGGTGTATCGTCTACAACCGTGCATCAAGCCAAAAACGAGCAGGACTATCGACTTACAAGAAGGTTGTGACTCCAAATCGCGATGATAAACAAAATACGACGGCCAAAGTGCGATCCCGGAGGCTGTACACGACGATGCTGACGAAGTTTGACTGCGTGGTAATGGACGACGAAACCTACGTAAAAGCCGACTACAAGCAGCTTCCGGGACAGGAGTTTTATACGGCAAAAGGAAGGGGAAAGGTAGCAGATATTTTCAAGCACACGAAACTGTCAAAGTTCGCAAAGAAATATCTGGTTTGGCAAGCCATCTGTACCTGTGGCTTGAAAAGCAGCATTTTCATAGCTTCCGGGACTGTCAACCAAGAAATTTACGTGAAAGAGTGTTTGAATAAACGTCTGCTGCCTTTCCTGAAGAAACACGGTTGTTCCGTACTGTTTTGGCCGGATTTGGCATCTTGCCATTACGGTAAAAAGGCCATGGAGTGGTACGCCGCCAACAACGTGCAGGTGGTTCCCAAGGGCAAGAACCCTCCCAACACGCCAGAGCTCCGCCCAATTGAGAAATACTGGGCTATTGTCAAGCGGAACCTAAAGAAGACCAAAAACTGCTAAGGACGAGCAGCAGTTCAAGGCAAACTGGCTTTCTGCGGCGAAGAAGGTGGACAAGGTGGCTGTACAAAATCTGATGGCAGGGGTCAAGCGTAAGGCCCGGCAATTCGGATTTGGAAAAGCGGAAGCCTTACTGAATATTTTTCCTGAATTTTATACTAATTGAACTTGAAAAAGAAATTTAATTTGATTTTTTAAATGAACGATTTCACCGATTTACACGCGTTTTCCCTTGACCAAATTTTGACCGTATCACCCTTTAACTATGGGTGAGACGGGTATTAACTTTGGGATTTATATTGTCGGGCTTGGGAGAGCTGTTGGGTTTGATGCTTTTCAACGCTGTTGAACCACAAAAGACTCCAGCAATCGCAAATCCTCCTCTTTGTCCATCTGACAGCATCAGGAGATGGAATTGGACAATCCTCTGGATCCAGTTCACAACTCGTTTCCACAAATGCTAGAGTGGCTCGGTAATCAACAGAAGGCGGCCCCATTAACCAATGTCAATCTTTCGGCCTCTTGGAGCCAGGGATGTTTCAAGGTGGAGGAATTCATTTCACGAATACAACTGGCGGAATTAGTAAATATGACAGAGGGACAGTTGTGGGTGGAAGAACAAATACTGGTGGCTTTCATCAGAGCAGAAGCTTTGGCACTAAAGATGGAGCAAGATGAAGGGAGTAAGGAACTGATACTGACGAGCGTTGACTTATAAAATATGCCATAGCAGACTTTGAAATGAGCTTGCGCTATGTGAGGTGGATCTCCAGCTTTAATTTGGTGGAGGAGAGTTCTATTGTGGGGGTTGGTTAGTTCCAGGTTCTGGTTTTGCATCTGAGAAGAACAGCTATTGGGGGGAGAATATGGTTAGCTAGGGATTGGAACAATTCGGCTGATTTTCTAACTAGAGCGACTTCTTGAAATCTACCAAGCCCAAGCCAACGAATGGTTTTAGTCATCATCGATACCGCTATATAGTGTTCAAATCGAAGTTGGCCACATTCAGTGGAGTTGGGGCTAGTAATAAAAGCGCCGGAAGCATAGCGGAATGCTTTATTGTACAGTGGGCGAAGCTTATTGTTTATCTTTTCACCACCTCTCCGATAAAGGCCAACACCGTAGAACATCTTTGGAAGGAGCCAGCTGTAATCAACTTTCGGAAGTTTTACGTACAGCATCAAAGTGATGACCAAAACCGAGTGTCCGATCAAGGTAGACTCCAAGAATTTTAAGGGATGGTTTGGGAATGGGAACTGTTTAAAGTGATGTAGGGGAGTTTACTGCAGCTTTTCCTATTGACTTTTATGTGAAGTAGTTGGATTTTTCGGAGGATAAGTGGAAACCATATTGATCGGCCCGTTTTGCCACACTGTTCACAGCAGACTGCATGTTTTTCTTGGCCAGGTTCTTATAGCAATGGATATATAGCGTCGGCAAAAACAAGAATGTAAACATTGGAAGAGATGATTTTGAACAGGGATTGCAAACAAATCAGAAACAGGGTTGGGGCTATTACTGTTCCTTAAGGTATACCGTTTTCTTGAACTATCAACTAAGACCGGTTATTTCCAATACTGACCCTAAATTTCCTGTCTCCCAGAAATCTTTATACGTATCGACCCAAGCGACCTTTGATTCCCCATTCCTCAAGAGACTTAAGGATAGGGAAACGCCACGCACGGTCGTATGGTTTTTGAGATATCAAGAGAGACAACGTCGCCATGCATTCCCCTCTCCAGATGAGAGTCAATTCTAAATCCAGGTCAACTCAGGTGAGAGTCAATTATATCCTTAAGTTCAGTAAAATAATCGTCGGTGGATTTGTCTGGGCGGAAAGCGAATTGCCGATTGTCTAGAAAACCTTTAAGAGTAAACCTTTTAACCTCTTTTCAAAAATCTTCCCTATGCAATTCAAAAGGGTGATGGGACGGAAGCTGTTAGCATTATATCGATCTTTGTTTGGTTTAGGGATAGGAACAACTAGGCCGTCCTTCCAGGATTCTGGTATTCTGTCTTTGTTCTAAATATTATTGAATACAGATTTTAATGTGGTTTTGCCTATGAGAGGAGAAGAGGATAGCCTACATCATCTGGGCCGGCGGATGTTCCGTGTACTTTGCGTAGGGCCCAATCTAACTCTTTGTAGGAGAAATCCTGGTTATAATCCGGATTTTTGTGATCATCAAAATCGATCTAGGAGGATTCTTGGATTATGTTTTGGGTTAGGAACTGCGGAGTGTAGTTAGAGGAGGAGAATGATTGGGAAAAAGGATATGCAAGATGTTCAGAGATAGTGGAAGGATTATTGGTGATTTGGTTACTCATACAGAGATTTATGGGTTGCCTACTCTATCCCACAGTTCTTTTGAAGAACTTTCGGGGCTTATAGAGGAGATGAACTGTTCCCAGCTATCCTGTGTGGCTTTTATGACGTCGGTTCTAGCTGCATTCCTAGTAGCTTTAAATTTGACAAAAGCTACAGAGTCTTTACGATTTCCCACTACGACCCTTTGAAGAACCCTCAATTATATAGGTGGAGTTTGATAGCGGACCGGGTTCCACCAGGGAACAGACTTCCTGCCAGGAACTCCGCTGTTTGACAAATTCATCAGTTCTTGATGGAGGATTCCTAGTGAAATGGTCAAAACCTATCGGCCAACTCATATTTCCATCTAGGACATAAATGGAGGGGGCTGATTCAGAAAGATTACTTTGGGAAGATAATCGCTGCCGCAACAGTCATTGTGAACCATCCAAGATAATCGGGAACCAAGATTATGTGAACAGATGGAGAGATCGAGGGCTGAATATTTGCCGGATGATGGACTTATTCTGGTATGACTTCCATCGTTCAAGAGTGGTAAACCATATTCATTGATTAATTGATCCACTATAAGTCCTCTTCGATCATTGGACTTACTCTCCCAAAAGTGGAGCGTCCGTTGAAGTCGCCTATCAAAAGAACTGGTGAGGTGATTTTGTCAAAGATCTTGGCTAAACGGAATTTAAGGGTTTGATTGGATTGATGGGATTGGTGTGAGGGAGAAATGTAGAAGTAAATGGGAAATCTATTTCAAAGGCTATGGCTTGTAGAGGGGAATATATATCGATCCTGTTGTGGAAGGGTTATAAGGGTTTTCACGGATGTTTAGATTGTAGCCTTTCATAATATTAGGTGATATAGTTGATTGGGACGTCATTGTCTCATTCAATGCTAGAGCTATGGGGTTGAATTTATTTATTAGCAGTTGTAGTTCCGGTAATCTAAAGGGCGATACGGTCAAAATTTGGTCAATATCAACTTGACGTATTTCTTTCAATTTTGCATTTAAAAAACTTGAACACCCCTCATTTTGAAGGTGTGTGTGTGTGTAGAATGTTGCTCCTATTTTGATTTTGGAATTCACTCTTCAGTTGTCAAAATGCCGTCCAAGCAAGAAGAGCAGCGTATCAAAATTTTGCTCGCGCATCGCGAAAATCCGAGCTACTCGCACGCAAAGTTGGCAAAATCGCTAAAAGTTGCCAAATCAACCGTTACAAATGTAATTAAAGTGTTTGGGGAAAGTTTGTCGACAGCCAGGAAGTCTGGATCGGGGGGAAATCGAAAACCGGAAGCCGCTGAGACGACAAAGAGAGTTGCCGGTAGTTTCAAGCGAAACCCTAAACTATCTCTCCAAGATGCCGCAAACAAGCTGGGTGTATCGTCTACAACCGTGCATCGAGCCAAAAAACGAGCCGGACTATCGACTTACAAGAAGGTTGTGACTCCAAATCGCGATGATAAACAAAATACGACGGCCAAAGCGCGATCCCGGAGGCTGTACACGACGATGCTGACGAAGTTTGACTGCGTGGTAATGGACGACGAAACCTACGTCAAAGCCGACTACAAGCAGCTTCCGGGACAGGAGTTTTATATGGCAAAAGGAAGGGGAAAGGTAGCAGATATTTTCAAGAACACGAAACTGTCAAAGTTCGCAAAGAAATATCTGGTTTGGCAAGCCATCTGTACCTGTGGCTTGAAAAGCAGCATTTTCATAGCTTCCGGGACTGTCAACCAAGAAATTTACGTGAAAGAGTGTTTGAATAAACGTCTGCTGCCTTTCCTGAAGAAACACGGTTGTTCCGTACTGTTTTGGCCGGATTTGGCATCTTGCCATTACGGTAAAAAGGCCATGGAGTGGTACGCCGCCAACAACGTGCAGGTGGTTCCCAAGGACAAGAACCCTCCCAACACGCCAGAGCTCCGCCCAATTGAGAAATACTGGGCTATTGTCAAGCGGAACCTAAAGAAGACCAAAAAAACTGCTAAGGACGAGCAGCAGTTCAAGGCAAACTGGCTTTCTGCGGCGAAGAAGGTGGACAAGGTGTGGACAAGGACAATCTGATGGCAGGGGTCAAGCGTAAGGCCCGGCAATTCGGATTTGGAAAAGCGGAAGCCTAACTGATTATTTTTCCTGAATTTTGTACTAATTGAACTTGAAAAAGAAATTTAATTTGATTTTTTAAATAAACGATTTCACCGATTTACACGCGTTTTCCCTTGACCAAATTTTGACCGTATCACCCTTTAACGCGAAGTCCTAATATGTTCCATTGCAAAGCAAGAGTTATAGAGGGACAGGATGGGTAGGTGCTAAAATTGTTTGGGACTGTTGTGTTGGCCATTGTGAGGAGTTTGAGAAGGATCCAGTGTCAGAGAGTCCTTGGGGCATTACATTTGTCCGATAGCCATGTCAATGTGAGTAGGGCTCTTGAGGTTTGGGAGTAGGATATATGTAGTGTAGTGCCGTTTGTGTTGTCCTTGAGGAACGCTTGACTTCCTGAGGTACCACTTATTTGAGAGAAAGTGCCGACTGTTCGCACTGATCATCCGCTGGCCTTTCCAGTGGTGGTCCTCTTGGCGCTGGAATCAGTTGGCTATTGTTTCCGTTAGTTGTTTTAACCGGAGATTTACGAGCAGTCATTAGGCGTTGCTGAACCTGACTGATAGCAGCATATAATCCACCACCAGCTTTCATATGTTTCACAGCCTGATAGTTGATGACTTTGGTGAACCGTGGTCTCGTCAGGTTCCATTACGTAAGTTGGACAATTTCGGCTCGCTGGACTGTGTTGGCATTGACAGTTAATACAGAAGGGACTTGCTGTACATTGTCTTTCGAGATCGTGGACGTTTTAACAGGTTCGGCAACTGGCAGCTCCTGTGCAGTGGAATTTAGAATAGCAAATCATTGGATCAGGAATAGAAATCCTGGTCGCATTGGTCCAATCTTAACTTGCTCTGGTACCGATGTTCCGTTCAGGGTAAGGATCAGCGTTGGGGTATTGATCTTGTTTCCATCTTGCATCCGGGTTATCCACTTGATTGCTACAACTCCATTCATGGCCATCCAGTTAAGTAGTTCCTCTCCACTCGTGTCCTGTAATTCACGGCAGGAGATGACACAACGCCATTTGTTGAGGATAGTGTGCAGCTCAACTCTCACTGCTGTGCTGTTGCGAATAATTACAAAGGACAAGCTCGAAAAACAGGTCTTCAAAAACGACAAGTATTTGAAGAAAGCGTGGATTTAAGTTTGTAAAAAAGATGGCGCAAATGTTGCATAGGATATGATGGGTAGCGTAGATTCCAAGGTGCGGGCATTTAGCCTAAGGGAGGAGATTGAACAAACCAAATTTTCAGAAACATAATTAATATGTGTCTACTTATTTCCTGAGAGTTTCAAAACTATCCGACTTAAAATTAATGTTGTCAGTTTCATTTCATTCATGTATAATCTTTCCTCCAAGGTCATCTTGGTTTTGAAATTAGAATCTTAATTGGAAATCAAAACCATCTAGTTGACTGTTTATTTGGAAAGGTCCTCGATAGTAACCATCCATATAATTTCAAAGAATATAAACATCAAATTTCAGTCGGAACAGTCGTTCTAGCTCCCAGAAACTCCACTCTGATAACACTCCATAATCAACCTGACTCCACAAATTGCACACCGTACTGAGCATTGCTTCTACTCTCAGAAATATCCCCGGTCAGTGGTCTCTAAAGCAATTACTGCCAAATGTTAGAAGTATCCCGTGGTTTATCAAATTCCCTTTCGAAAGTAAAAAAAAACACACACAAAAAACGCCATCAACCGTCCGTCGACGCCAGCAGCGGATCTAATATCGCATACAGTGCGGTACCGTTGGTTGCGGATGGAATTTTACTGACTTTCATTATCCCTCAAATATTACCGCCAACAACTCTTCTCTCGCAAACAACTGTTCCTGCCTGTAACACCCAAAAGGCACGCTTGATTGAGCCCTGGTCCCGCTTGACTGTTGAATGCTTTTTGCACGTATTTCCAGCAGCGCCATCAAGCCCCGAACAGCTTAATTTTTAGAAAATCGTTATTGGGAAACACAATACCAATGCCGGCATCAGCCGTCCTCGCCTTCGTTGTTGTTTTGTTGGTGTTATTATTTTCACATCGTTACTGCAGCATCCGCAGGGTGGGTACTTCAGTTTCAGCCGTTACCCACCCGCCTCGCGAGAGCGAACCTCCTCTAAAGTTACTTTCAATGATGATTGATTGGTTGCGTCGTGTCGCATTGCTAGGGGAAAATTGATGAGGCATAAACTTCTTCTTTTTTCTAAGATGGTTTTCTGGCCGCTGCTTTCCGAAACAGGACGACCTATTGGAAGCAACGGTTCAAGAAGTTAGTTCAAGATGAGAATGTAGCACTGCGGTTTTTCAAACAATAATGGAAGGATTACCGGGAAACAATAGATGATGGGGAGCCAAATTACCAGGAGTAGTTCTATTTCAGTTCAGGATTTTAATGTGGAAAAATATTATTTCTCTCTTTTCAGGTAAGTTAAACAACGATCGAATGACGAGTGGTTCCTTCGTGTAACAGGTACATACACCATTATTCGTTATCTGCTTCAAGGGAATGAAGGAAAGAAAGGCTCAATCGGCAATCGATTTTAATGATATTTCCTAGAGCACAGATAATGATGCGATCCCTGGAGTCGCTTTTGAACTAATGATATCATTGTTGAGCAGAAGGATACATTTCTCGCTAATAGGATATGACACCCCAATCCGATCGTTATGATGCTTATAGGATAGCTGTATCGTTGATAGCTTGGTTTGCACTAGTGATGGTTTGCATGTTTGCCACCGGAGTTGCGCATGCTGATGGATACTGAAGATTGGTTATATTATGCTGACTCAAATTTGGGTGCAAAATTCAAATAATGGGAAAATAAGGTATCTTTATTTGATACTGATATTGGCAACAGCGCAGGCGACAGTGAAGACAAGTGCTAATTGAAAGAGTTACGCAAAAAGGGAACATGCAATACGGATTTCGATCGATCTTCTTTTGCGTGCGTGGAAATTTCAGATAGACTGCTGATAACAATGGTCGTATCTTATTTTGACCGCATGCGATTTGTATTTTCCTTCACAAATTGGAATCAAAAATAGAAATTTTGATAGATTTTGAGAATCACTCAAATAACTGTCTCAGCTAGAATGTAAATGTATAAAAATCCATAAGCATTTTTCTGAAATTTCTCAGAACTTAAGGTGACCGTTTCAGCGGGGCGAAATCATTTTAACGCGGTCCTACGTGAACCTTGCAGTTATATCTCTAAAATAATTTACCTCTATTTTTTTTTCTGGTAAAGTTGACCGTTTCAGTGGGGCGAAATCATAAGTCTTTAAATTATTTGATAGGGAAAATCTGTGAAAACTAAAATTTCACACACCACAGTTTCTAGCTTTTATCAATACCTTTTATATGGTGCAAAGAAATTCTCGAAATATTTAGTAAATTTCGAGTCTTACCTTACTCTCCAGAATTTTAGTAAAGATAATCTTAGCTCACTTTGTGAATTGCTTTCAAAATCAGCGTGGTATGCATCCAAACATTGAAAGTAAAAAAAAATTTAGTTTGATCATCTTTGAGAACCATGCAGAGGCTCTCCAGAAGATCCGGAACATCCGTAAAAGTGGCCAGTTCTTGGAAGTAGCCCTGAAAGGACTTTTTCTTGCAATCAACATTTAGTTTACAAAAGTAGAATGAACTTCAATTCGTGGTCTGAAGATATCCCTTCAGCCTGGTCATATGGTGGCCACCCGGAAGATTCGGAGAGTTCGTAAAAATGACCAGTTCTTAGAATGAGTCCCAAATGGACGACCTTATTTTTTGGATGCATACCACGCTGATTTTGAAAGCAATTCAAAAAGTGAGGTAAGATCATCTTTGCTATAATTCTGGATAGGAAGGAAAAACCTGAAGTCATGTCACCAAATTTGATAAGACTCGAAATTTACAAAATATTTCGAGAATTTATATGCACCATATGAAAGGTATTGATAATAGCTAGAAACTGTCATGCGTGAAATTTTGGTTTTCCCAGATTTTCTCTATCAAATAATTCAAAGACTTATGATTTCGCCCCGCTGGAACCAACTTTACCAGAAAAAAAATAGAGGTAAATTATTTTAGAGATATAACCGCAAGTTTCACGTAGGACCGCGTTAAAATGTCCCTTCTTAGGGACTATTCATAAATCACGTTGACTTTTCTGGGCGGGAGGAGGGGTTGAAATGTTCAAAAGTGAGTTTACTTGGTTTTTTGAACAGGCCCTTAAGGAATTTTCTACATACTTCAGCCATTGCACAGTGGGCCAGGAGACGAAATTAGCAAGACAAAACCTCTAGCGCTTTGAGCATGCATTTTATCAAGATGATTGCTGCAGCATTGTTGCTCAGTTTTATCTGCGCCACAATTTGGTAATAAAAATTAGTTCCAATATTCACCGCAAGGGCGGCGCTGCGATACTAACTTTTTTATTTCACCTTTTAGCGGTTTGATATCTTCGGCAAAGTTGTAGAACATAAAATAATAAGAAAGTTTGCCGAAGACATCAAAGTTCTATGTCTGCAAATAACAAAGTTACGATTAGTTTTGTAAAATTTAACTGAAATTTGCGTTTTTTCTACTAATTTTCATATTTTCGTTAAATATATTATTTTTGATACCGTTTATGTGTTGAACCTTATCATTCGCGTATGTTTTGGAAAAATTCGTATAGTTTTGGGATATAACAAGCGAAATATTAGCCAAAACTTTGAAAAATATCATGAATTTCAAAATTAATTTTCTCAAAAAATTGCAAGTTGTTGCAAAAAATTACTCACGTTTCAGAAAGTACCATATGTGACCTTTCAATTCTGAAATTATGCCCGATACATATTTTGATATATTTGAGATATTGTATTTTAAACTTTTGATGATTTTAGCCCGAGCTCAATGCCATAATTGATTGCTTTTTGCGTATACATACATATGCATTCCATTGTACAAAATCTGATATGTTTTCATGTCAACATGTCAAATGGAATTATTTTTTCACCTCGAATATCTTTATTTTTAATCTGTAAAAGATAGTGTGCTATAAAAGTCAATTGAAAATAAGTATTCCTCTACACTTGTATTCGTGAGTCGACGAATACGATTGATCGCTGATACACATACTTGTTTACTTCACTGTCAAAACCAAGGGGTCATCATCGAAGCAAATGTTGAAACATGAGCCTGTGCACGCTGCCATAATTCTATTGCCTTTTTGATATTACTGTTAGACGTGTTTTGGTGTTGCCTCACTCATTTCCACGAGAATATTGAAAACGTGCCTCACAGTAATTTTTTCTATGTCCATGAGTGCACGGATGTTGATGAAATATCAAAGCAACCACGACTTTCCCCATTACATTTGAATACACCTCAAAACTTCAAATCTCAAACGTCAAATGTCATAATAATTGTGTAGTTATCAACCTTTTGGAAGCGCTGGTTTACCCTTTTGGTTCTTTCGGCAGATTACTTCTAGTTTGTGGTTGGTGCCTTCTACAGATCACTATGGCTCAAGGTAGGTTATTTTAATTAATCCAGTAGGAATTCATTCAAGTAATTTTATTATTAGCGTACAGTATTTGCGTACGAGAAATAGTAGAATTATTCCTACAGAATCTTCCACTTGGTGATGTGGCATCGTATGTGAAGAAGAAAATAACATGTCCTTATAATAAAATGTTTTCTGATTCCGTTCAAAACTCACTACGTTTGCTACTATCAAATATTGAATCACGATACGCAAAATGCCACCGCATAAAGAGTTTGTTTTTCCTGAAACATTCAAAATGGATGGATTCAAACTTTAAAATTTTGAATATTATTCCGAAGAAAAATGTTGGTGGAAGGAAGAAAATATCTTTTGGTGCAGAAACCCCTAGGACCAGGCTCCGTAAAACCAAAGATTTGCGAGAAAAACACACCACAGCAGAATTGGTTTCAGCCACGGTAACGGCATTAAGGACTGATGGATATCGTTCCGTTGCTTGGGTTGTCGAGCACCTATTTGCATTTCCTGAGAAAGCTTCCCGTTTCAAAAAACTTGCTCTATCTGTTGAACCAGAGATGAAACGTTTTACAGTCGACGATGCATTGAGGTTTTTATGTGAAAACGATCTAACAAAACAACAGTACCAAAACATAAGGAACATGACGCTAAAAAAAGGATATGACATTTATCCAGCATACAATGACATCCGCGATAATAAAAGTACTTGTTATCCACGTGGTAAGGACAAATTCATTTAATTATGTTCTTGTCTAAACAGCTTCCAATAGATCGATAATTCTTTCAAGTTTTGGATTTTGTGGTGGTTTTGAGTCGCTTTTTTAATAAAATTATTTCTAAATTATTTCTAAATTATTTCAAAATTACTTTAACTCTCCAATTGAAAAAAAAAATATTTCCTCCAAAGTTTCGAAATTATTTTTAATAAAACCAAAAATTTTAAAAATTGGAACAATTCCCAATTGATTGGAAGCTGTTTCATGGCGGAATGTGAGCTGTATCAAAGTTTATTTGCAAACTATATTGGGCACGCAAATGATAATAACCTTTACAATAAAGTTTTAAAAGTTTGCATGTTTGAATGTATTTCAGATATTTCCATTCGGCCATCATGCGCAGAAGTTCCTCTTCAAAATCTTGTTGACCATACGGTAGAGCGTCTCTTCATGACACTGAATAAATATATTGAACCGTACATTCATGAACAGGGAAATTTATGTGTTATTTTAAAATGGGGATTGGATGGTTCAAGCAACCACTCACGGTATAAAATGACATTTTTTGAAGAAGTTGGCGATGATGTTATATCATGTAATGACTCGCATATTTTTTTGATTTGCCTGGTTCCTTTGTGAATATATTTCAACGCAGTCTCCGGCGAACGACAAGAAGTTTGGAGCAACAACAGTCCATCATCCATCAATTTGTGCCGCCCCATCAAAATGATTTTTCAAAAAGAAACTGCTGATCTTATCAAACGAAAAGTGGAGAGTATGATGTTACAAATACAAAATTTGAAAGCAACCACATTGACGATAAATAGGATTTCTGTAGATGTTTCTTCTGAGTTAATTTTGAGTATGGTCGATGGCAAAGTTATTAACAGCTTCACAGGAACAAGTTCCCAGGCGTGCAATCTTTGCGGAGCATCAGGCAAAAAACTCAGTAATCCCATCGAAGCCCAAATATGTGACGATCGCAATAAAATTGAAACCATTCCTGTTTTGCATGCTTACATAAGAAGTATGGAGCTTCTGCTTAATGTTTCGTACAGAATCCCACTCAAAAAATGGCGTATAAATAAAGGAAACGAAACCTTTCTTGAACGGCAACGTGCAATTAGAGAAGAATTTAAGAAGATTGGGCTGAGAATAAGTGAACCTTTGCCATCCGGAGGTAACTGCATTTGTCTTCTTTATCGGGAAGTAGATCCCTTTATCTTTATTTTTTCATCAGGTAACACAAATGATGGCAACACTGCTAGAAGATTCTTTCAAGATCCAGAAACAACGGCAAGAATTACAGGACTTGAGGTGGACATCGTTCGTCGAGTCGCTACACTTCTTTGCGCGCTATCATCGAAATTAGAAATCGACGTCAAATCATTCGAAACCTATGCAGAAGAAACTAGAAAGTTATATGTCCATTATTATGATTATTATCCCCTTTCGCCTTCAGTTCACAGGATCTTGGTACATGGATCTGAAATAATAAGTCATTGCGAAATTCCTATTGGACTATTGTCGGAAGAAGCACAAGAGCTTCGGAACAAATCGATCAGATAATTTCGGGAGCACCATTCTCGACAATTCAGTCGCCTGGCGAACATCGAAGATGTATTTAGAAGACTTTTGCTAACCTCTGACCCCGTGATGACACTCACAAAACAGTTTCCTCAAACCGATAAAAATCAATTTCCAGAATCCGTACAAAACCTGTTGAAATAATAGTAAATATAAAATAAAAAATAGTTGCTAGATCAAAAATATTAATTATAATTAATCCAGATATCTCAAATATATCAAAATATGTATCGGGCATAATTTCAGAATTGAAAGGTCACATATGGTACTTTCTGAAACGTGAGTAATTTTTTGCAACAACTTGCAATTTTTTGAGAAAATTAATTTTGAAATTCATGATATTTTTCAAAGTTTTGGCTAATATTTCGCTTGTTATGTCCCAAAACTATACAAATTTTTCCAAATCATACGCGAATGATAAGGTTCAACACATAAACGGTATCAAAAATAATATATTTAACGAAAATATGAAAATTAGTAGAAAAAACGCAAATTTCAGTTAAATTTTACAAAACTAATCGTAACTTTGTTATTTGTAGACATAGAACTTTGATGTCTTCGGCAAACTTTCTTATTATTTCATGCTCTACAACTTTGCCGAAGATATCAAACCGCTAGAAAGTGGAACTAATTTTTATTACCAAATTGTGGCGCAGATAAAACTGAGCAACAATGCTGAAGCAATCATCTTGATAAAATGCATGCTCAAAGCGCTAGAGGTTTTGTCTTGCTAATTTCGTCTCCTGGCCCAGTGTGCATTGTTTACAGTTATCAGTTCAAGCTTAGTGCAAAATCATTATCGACATAATGTCTCAAACAACCCAAAATGTACTATTTATGATAATATACAATAGTTGTTCAGGATAAATCACGAACATTTCTCTTCAACACAAACTCTTTCATTGTTAAAGTTAATTGGTCGCCCTGAAAAGGACCAGCTTCAGTTTTAAAACAAGACAACGGCAACAAGGCAAAATAAATTTCAAAGCTGAGAGGGGAGGCAATAGCTGTTTTAAACATGAAATGAAACCTAACGAATACAAATAAGAAGACAATTTGAACCATTTGTCGCCCGTTTTTGAAGACTTGGAAAGGGAAAACCATACTTTTAACCTGTTTCTATGCAGGTTTGCATGGGAGCAAGAGTACACACTTAGAAATTTTGAATTTTACACGAGACGTAATTCATGTTTGTAAATGATTTGAGAGGATTTCCAAGGATGGGTTGGATTGAATTTATTTTTTCATCTCTTTCAACAAATTTCTATGTGCTAAAGGACGCTTACATGTATCGGTCTCGGGGACAGAAATTTACATGAAATTTTGGTTGTGTGTAAGTTATTTTAATGTCAAAAGTTAAAGTACTGTTTTGTGTATAAAACACAATATACACTTAATTTAAAATTGTATTTAAAAACATGTGAAAGTTTTTCTGATAAAGTCGTGTAAAAACTTTCACTTTTGCGCAACGCTCTCATTTAATAAATTTTGGAAATGATATCCGGTATAGAAAAGAGAAACATAGTCTACGTTGAAAAAAAGAGAACACAATTTGAACCCTTTATTACCTGATTTTGAGGACCCAAAAAGGGAAAACCATATTTTCAACCTGTCCATATGCAGATTTGCATGGGAGCAAAAGTTGGTCATTTTTAAACAAAAAAATTGAACTACTTATCAAAATATAACCTAATTGAAATTTAAAATCAACACATCTGTTAGTTTTTCTGTTAAAATGGTGAATAATGTTTAGTCAAACGAGAGTTATAAGCATTCATAAACCTTTCACTTTTGCGTAACGCTCTCATTTTTCAAAATTTTAAAATGACACCCAGTAAAGAAAAAAAACGTAGTCCTACGTTAAAAGTGTGTCGATACGACTTCAGCAGAAAAAGTTATGACCGTTGAAAGGCAGCATATTTTAGCAAAAAAAAAAAAACTAGTTAAGTACGGTAAGCCCCCCGAAATGCACGAATTCTCTTAATGGTGGTCTAAAATGATATATGGGCATTGACCTTTGTTGTTTCATTCGAAAATATTTCGTGATCCTTCATATATAAGAAGTAACTTCCTCCAGCAAAGTTGTTAAGTATATCAAGGCCTTCAGGATGGTAAACTTAAAATTTCAGAATTATCGCATGTGAACTTACTGTAGGCGGGTGGCGGGTTTCCGACCGGTCTAGGAATTTTCCGAATTGAAAAAAATCTCGACTTCCCTGGGCATCCCAAGTAACATTGTCAACACCATCCAGCTTTACTAAGTTTTATTTAAGTTTTATCAAAGGCACTAGAAATCAATTTGGTTTTATTATGGTACCAAGAAGTGACCATAGGTTTCATATCTGAGTCAGATCGATGGAAACATCTTGTTTACATCGATCATAAAAGCTTGTTTTCTCAAATGCCTTTTGCTCCTATCAAAGGTTTTATTACGACTTTATAAACTCGGAAAATGCTGTTTAAGGACTAATAAGGCTTACTATGGTCAGTTGAAAAAGCATTTTAAGACCATTTTGCCTCCAGCAAATAGGCATTGAGGGATGTCACCAAATGACCAAATAGTTTTATACTAGTCATTGCGAAGATAAGTTGGCTTTATGGCTTTGTGACTCGAGGCGCATTAATTTTCGGCTCTTATCGTACCAATATTCACCATAAATTTAAATGTGCAAATGATTTGGAGTATGATACGCTATCAAAAACTTAATTTGTTTTGGATATTTTGCTTGCAAACAAAATTTTCTGCAACACTAGAACTTTTTTCTTTGATATTTTCTACTGTTAAATGAATCAGAAGAGCAGAGAATCAAACAAAGCAGAACATCAAAAACCAACCACGATATCACCATTAAGTTTGACAGATGTGGCCATTTGACCGTATGCTGGTTTTGATGGCATGCAATAGATTAAATAAAGGTTCTCAAGTGGTCATAACATTTTTTACTAGAAAATTTTCAAAATCTCTATGGTCTTTTAAAGGTTTTATAAAGTTGTTTTCAAAACCGTCTATAGAGTGGGCCACTTTGTACATATTTCAGCTTGGAGTGCAATTAGAACACTATGTTAAGATGCAAAAAAATCTCGTTTGAACAGCGTCAAATACATTAAGAATAAGAAGAAGGAAAGGAAGAAAAAGAAGAAGAAGAAAGATGGCATCATCAAAAAAAGATGGTCAGAGCTTTTTGAATGGTGTACACTTTGTAACTTTTGTAATGTCTGTATTTTGATATCAAGATTATGTACGCATTCATTGTTTTCAGGAAATTTATTCTACTAATCTTGGTGTTCCAAACGGCCGACTTCATAGCTGAGAATTATTTCACTACGTTGCACTGGTCTGTCTATGAACCATGTATGTTTATCGCTAGTGCACATAAGAGGCTGATTACCCCAATATGAAATATTTTTGGTACGTTCTTCTGACACCTTCGGATTAGTCCTTCGGAAAAGTTCTTCACACAACTTCGGGTAAGTCCTTCTAAGAACTTCGTGAAAGTTCTCCAAAGAACTTCAGGGAAGTTCTTCAGAGTACTTTATGGAAGTTCTTTAGAGAACTTTATGGAAGTACTTCAGTAAACTTCATGGAAGTTCTGCAAAGAAGATCAGGAAAATTCTTCAGAGAACTTCACAGAAATTCTGCAGAAAACTACAGCGAAGTCTTTCAGAGAACTTAAGGGAAGTTCTTCTGAAAACTGCAAGAAAGTCTTTCAAAGAACTTCATGGAAGTTCTACAGAGAACTTCAGGGAAGTTTTGCAGAGGACTTTTTTGCTGAACTTCACCGAAGTTCTTCAAAGAACTTCAGGGTAGTTCTGTAGAGAACGTAAGGGAAGTTCAGAGAACTTTAGGGAAGTTCTTCAGAAAACTCCAGGGATGTTCTTCAGAGTACTTCATGGATGTTCTTCACAGAACTTAAGGGAAATTTTTAAGAGAATTTCAGGGAAGTTCTGCAGAGAACTTCCAGCAGGTTCATCAGAGAATTTTAGGAAAAAAAATTCAGAGAACTTCAAAGAAGTGCTTCACAAAACTTCGGGTATGTCCTTCAGAGAACTTCATGGAAGTTCTTCGGAGAAGTTCTGCTTACTACTTCGGGTTAGTCTTCAGAGAAGTTCTTCACAAAACTTCGGGTAAGTCCTTCAGAGAACTTTGTGGAAGTTTTGCAGAGAACTTCTTTGAAAATTCTCAAAGAACTTCAGAAAAATTCTTAAGAGAACTTCAGGACAGTTCTGCAAAGAACTTCAAAGAAATTGTTCAGTGAACTTCAGGGCAATTTTGCAGAAAACTTCAAAGAAATACTTAAGAGAACTTCAGAGAAATTCTGCAGAGAACTTCAGAGAAGTTTTTTAGTAAACGGATGAGTCGACGCACTGCTGAAATTGCACCCAACCAGCACAATAGAAATTGCGCCGGAAAGTTTCAAAACGATTGCAGAGAAACCTACTTCGGCCACCATCGAATAGTTGTCCAAACTGTGTTTCTGATGTACGACAGGATTGGAGATGTTCAGCAGAAAGATATCGATGGTAGCATGAGCACCGGAACGGCTCATACGGGTAGGAGAATCCAGGCTCAAGATGGTGTAGTGTCTTTTCTGGAACCTCAGCCATTACCGAGCCATCGCTAGTGGCCGCGATAATGGCGCTTGGGCCGGCAGGAGTGTCCACTTCAACTCCTATGGCCTCGATGACATTCAGCCCGAAACTGGGCAGCTAATGTTGAGCCGTAATGCGATGGCCACTCCTCCTCCGACTGAGTGGGTTCGATCCGACCTTACAATTCAAAAGTCGGGGATATAGTGATTCATCTCGGGCTTGAGGTGTATCTCTGTGATTGTGGTGATGCCGATATCTTTCTCTGTTGAGAAATCTATGTGCTCAAGGATTTTGTTCTCCACAGAACAAGCGTTCCAATTGAGAATGTTAATGGTTTCTTCAGAGCCCATGCTGGTTCATGAAGTTGAGCAACACTCTGGTGGTGGCTTCGATTTGTTGTTCCTTGGAACGGCAGTGACTAAGCCCTCTGTACATTGCTTGTACGAACTCCATCATCTGGTTCGGGGAAAAGAGCGAGCCATCACCAGACGCATGGGCTGCTGTAGAGCTTAAGCCTGGGATTCCCCAGGCTGGGGAGGCACGTTTTGCATTGACGACGCTGAGATGGCCTTAGGATGGATTTTGCTTTGCATGATGTCGGTGGCTTGTTTGACAAAATAGGCATTAAATCCGAATCAAAAGAGTAATGACTATTCATCCATAGCTTTTCAAAAAGTTTAAAAGCTGTTCTGCTGCATAATGGAAATGGGCATTTTTCTATTCCAGTAGCACATTCCAAAATGCTGAGGAAAAATTTTGACAGTGCTAAACTGTTACTGGATTCCTTGTGTTATTCAAAATATTGTTGAGAAGTGACTGAAGGGTGAGCATATTTGGCATATGACATTATTGTGTCGAATCTATGAAGAAAAAATAAGTGCTGTAGTGAAACATGACAAACACAAATATCTACATCAAACTAGTTTAAATATTTGATTTGTCCACGTATATCAATATCAAAGTACATACTAAGCTGAGGTGCTCTACAGATTATGTTACCGTTTTGGTTCCTCTACTAAGCCAGTAAAAGCAGGAGATATTTAGGAGAGTGAGAAAGGTGGACATTGGAATTGAAAGAAGGATATGGATGAGGGGTGGTGGACATTTGGGAAAGAGGAGGAGAGGTTCTCGGGTTACGAGGGAAGCTACTGGGACAAGAACAAGCGAAAGGTCTTTTCTAATTCAGCTGTCTTGCTAAGCAGAGCTAAAATCTAAAACATCAAAGCAATTGGAACTAATTTGTATTGGCAAAGTGAAAGCCATATTATAGTTAAGTTGTGAAGTGAGAAAGAACCTGCATATAGATATTGCGAAATCTTAGTTAGGTATGCTATCATGATCCACCAAACCCAGTAGCAAATTCCCAACCCAAAGACCACCTCTTCAATTCCCGCAGGACGCATTAATTACGAGCTAAAAAGGCATTGCCGGTCGACTACCGCCATTGTCAAGCCGCCGATAAGTGCGAGGGTGTGTCGTCATCTGTACCAATTCCACAAGCGTCCATTGTTCGCTGGAGAAACGCGCGTGCCAGAGATTTCCAAGCGACACGGATCATCCGATAGAACCACGCCGTGACGTCCATCGGGCGACGAGTGACCACTCCAATCCAACCTTGAGCAGGATCGGAAACCTTGCTGCGACAGCCGTCGGACAAAGCTGCAATAAACATCGAGCTACCGCATATCCCGGGAACGTAACCCAAAAACCCACCACAACACCCGTCGGGCAACGACCCGAGCGCATCCACCAAGTCACCCTTGATCAGGCGATCGAGGCCCGAGCAGCAGCAACACCGCCGCCGAGAAACCCCACCACAGCAGAATCCCGTCATCGCTGGCCAGCCACACGACAACACTACACACATACACATACATCGAGTGAGTAAACTAATAAACGATAATTAGAGGGAATTGAGTGGTGTTTTGTCCTTCTGATCAGTGACGACAGCGAAGAGCCGACCTTGAGACAAAAGAGGCGAGTGTAGCCTACCCCAGACGACCTCCGTGGCTTAGACCAGAGGTTAGGGGCATTGTAGCAACTAGCCCATTTGGCTAGCTAGTTACAATCATCTCAGAAGTTTTCTGTAGAATTTCTCTAAAGTAAGCTGCAAAATTTATTATTGTTGTAGTGAAATCTAAATAAATCATGGAACACAAATGTTTCCTCTTAATGTGAACTGATGGTTTTCCCCTTCCCATGTTGTTACATCTATTAAACGAATGTTTGTTCAATCTCAGAGAGCGAAACATTAAAGCCATTTGGAAATAATGTAATTTAACCTTAGAGAAAATATACTTCACATCTGATGAGATGGTAATATTATCTAAAGATGCGCCATAATGGTCAATCATCTTGCTTCTTCTCACTTCTCCTCACAATCACTGTCAATCAGAATCAGTATCGTACCAGGAAATTCTTTTTGCGAAATTGATCGAACCAATCCCAGGATGGCTTTGAATCGTACAACTTCTATGGCATTCATTATTTTTCGCCCAGTCAGCTGATTTATGATTCATCACCGGTCAGCATGGGCGGTGCAAGCAATTCTAGTCTCCATAGAGTCTCAACCCTATGATGTAGTTATAAAATAGAATTGGTAGGCTCTTAATAGATTGATAAGAAAATGGCATTCGTTTCTTTCAAATTATGTTTTGATCATTAAATAATAGAAAAAACGTTTTGATTGAAATTATTTGAGGCACAAACTTTCTTTTTGAATGAAGATCGCTCTTTTATATTTTAAGGGCATTTACTGGGTTTTGAGGAAGATCTCTAAAATAAGTTAAATAATTAATAAATTCAACAACATTTATTACTCTCCTGTGTTTTCATTAATTTTTAAATTAAAAATAATATAAATTCTATTATAATATAAATTTTATTATTTTAAAACTATTTTGGAGAACGATTAAATTAAACAGGCCAGATGCATTGGGTGAAAACATTAATGAAGTATGAAAAGATAAACCATGGTTTTGAATACCGTCGCTATGAAGGAATCCTAAATATTATGAAAAAAGGTCCCTCCAAATAAACAAGGTTCATTCCCCAAAGAGCCTAGCTGCGTCAAGGCTGGCCACTAAAACTCTTTTTTTTTTTGGTCATTCGCATTTATGACCATTTTCGTTATTGATTCGTCATTGCGAAGGACCATTTGGAAATCAGAATAAGTCATCAAGCTCACAGTTGGATGAATAAAAAGAATATAAATGCTTCGTTGCTTGGTGGTTTGCTTCAAAACATATTTATGGTTTGACTCAGGGGAAACCAACGTTATCATAATTAACCTTTACCGTAGTTTGGTGGGATAAATATTCGCACCGTTTCCTTGCTATTATGACTTGATGTCGTAGGAATTCGTTGAATCATTTCAGTGGTATATTTAATGCCACATTATTGGTTTTTGTTTTGGGTTTTCTTGGAGCAGGGGTATTAGGGGTAAAATGAGCATTCGAGGATAGTTAAATACCATTTTTAACCAATACCATACTATGGCGTCCTCGAATGATTAAAGCCTGTCCAATTTTAGGACACTTTTTTTCAGTGTAGATTTTGTATTATTTTCGTTGAAACATTTCACTTATATGACAGCTGAAATCCTCCACTCAATTTCGTGGCTCAACATTTTTACAATCTTGTTACATTAGTAAAATATCGTCGAATCAAGTGAAGGAAGTGCGCAAACACATTTTGTACGAACGGCAACAAAATCCAAATTTATCCAAACGCGATCTTGTCAAGAAACTAAAACTACCTAAGAGTACAGTGTTTTGTATTTGCAAATCATTTGACCTGCGCTTGACTGTGGATCGGAAAATGGAAATGGAACAAATCAAAAAGTATGCTCCCGACAAATGGACAAGAAGATGGTAGCCACTATTGAGAAAAATAGGATACCGTACGGAACCTGAAGGCGGGTGTCCCACAGAAATTTAGAGAATTCTACAGAAATACGAATTAACATCTTCATCAACTGTTTGTAGATATTGCTCTATAATTGTGAAATAAGCAACCAGTTTTGTTGAATGGTGTGTATACTTTGTTTGTTGTTATTATTATGATGCCTGAAATTTAACGTGGACAGGCTTTAAAATTAGCGTTCATTCACCATACATTGAATTCCCATAAAACATGTGTTTCTCCTTAGTTCACACTTAAGTATAACCAAATGAAATTCTTCTGATTCGATAGTCAAACAAATTTTCCAAACTCAAAAAATAAATGTTTGTCTGAACAATCGCATTCATAATTTGGAAGCAAAAACATAGTCTATTATCAGGAAAAACGATGTGAAAACGATGGATTCCCCATACTTTTTGTTTAGGCGTTCTTGTCATTAAACCCGAAGGATATTTTAACATATTGATTTTCGTCTCCTAAACCAGTGCACAGTGGGAAAAAAGAGTCCGAAACGCGAAAGAATTCTATATCTCAGCTCGGAGTGGAACGATTTCTGTAAATGTAACCTTTACTTGGAGAAAAATTACTAATGAATCGAATGGGTATGGTCTCATTGGCCACTCGGAAATACTCGGGGAGCAAATGGGCTCATTTTTCTCTGGTTCCTATAGTATTTCTTGTTATTCAGTTGTTTACTCGATGTGACTCAAGATCAACAAAATATGGCTAGTCCTTTACCAGAAATTACCAGAAAAATCGATTGAGGTACGTTTCGTTCACCGCACGGCTCTGTGAGTGAGGATATGGCTGATTTTACCATGATCCCCATAATGTTTTCAAGTTTTTCACAAATTTCTTTGCTCGGTGTGACTCAAGATCAATAAAATAATGCTAGTTCTTTGTAAAACTTTCTGAAAAATCGATTGAAATTGGTTTCATTTACCGCAAGGCTCTATAGATGAAAAAATGGCTGATTTTACCTTGATTCCCCAAATATTTTTGTGTTTATCATAAATTTTGTTGGTCGGAATTACTCAATATCAACAAATTAAGGCTAGTCCTTTGTAAAACTTGCTGAGAAATCGATTGCAATTAGTTTCAACTGCCGCACAGCTCTGTTAACGAAGATTCTCCTAAAATTGTTGTGGTGTTCAGAGGTTGCTTTGTTCGGTGTGACTCAAGAAAAACAAAATTATGCTAGTCCTATGTAAAATTTCCTGAAAAACTGATTGGAGTTGGTTTCATCAACCGCACAGCTCTGTGAATGAAGATATGGCTGATTTTACCCTGATTCTCCTAATATTGTTGTGTTTTTCAGAAATTTCTTTGCTCGATGTGATTAAGGAACAACAAAATAAGGCTAGTCCTATGGAAATTTTTTTTCAGCATCGAATGGAGTAAGTTTCATGCACCGTATGCTATGTAAATGAAAGTATGGCCGAATTTTCTCTGATAACCGTAATATTTTTTGTGATATTTAGAAATATCTCTGCTCTGTTTGACTCAATATTAAGAAAAAATGCTAGTTCTTTGAAAAAAATCTGGAGAATATCTTCCTTTAAAGACCCCTGAAACCAACGCCAATCGATTGTCCAAAAAAAATTACATAGGACTAGCATAGTGTTGTTGATCTTAAATCACGCAGAGCAATGCAATTTCTGAATAACATAATACACCGACCGAAGAAATTTCTGAATTACAAAAAAAAATATCAGGGGAATCATGGTGTGTCATATCTTCATTTACAGAGTGGTGAAACCAACTCCAATCAAGTCTCCAGAAAATTTCACATGGGAATAACCTTATTTTGTTGCTTGAGAAAAACACCGAACAAAAAATGTCTGAAAAAAACGAAAATGTTAGTGGTATCAGGGTAAAATCAGCCATATCGTCATTCACATAGTCGTGCGGTTAACGAAATTAACTCCAATCAATTGACCAGAAATTTTTATTTAGGACTAGCCTTATTTTGTTGCTGTAGAAAAATTGCGAACAATTAAATTTCTGAATCACACAAAATTTGCGCGTATTTGTATATTGTAAACTCCGAAAATGCTGTTTTGACAAAAACGTGTTGAAAGTTTGTTCAAGCGTTCAAGCGTCTCTTTATACCTGCTGCGCGTGAAAAAGCCGTCTTCGAAAAACAATGAAACAAACACGGAGGTCGAAAAAAAGATTTCAGGAGCGTTTTCTACGGGAAAATTTACTAACTTTTTATGCAATGAAAAAAATGAATTTTTGGTCATTCTAGCTGTATATGCCCCCTTAAGGAATTTTACTTATAAGAAATCACATTAGTCGTCCAGGCCACGATGGTCTAGCAATCGCCATTTCAACCATCATTCTGCCGCGTCAGTATCGCATGAAAGCAGCATTTCCTTTGAAGGTCAAACTTGATACCGTCAATAAACTGGACGTAGCATGCCATGGACAAGGGGCATCAGCACTCCCGCATAGAATTATTGCGGAAAGGAATCGGTCAACCAAGCACGAAAAGGAACGGTGCCGTTTGACCTTGCGTTGGGATTATAGCCGGTGCTTTCGTGATTGCGAGGGTTTGGCAAACAAACAGAAATCGAACAGGAAGATGGTAATTCTGGTTAATTTATTCGGTAAACGATCGTCAAATATTTAATTGCTTTTGGATGGAAGGATTGAGGCTTGATTGGGGTGTTTTTGGTTGTTAACAAAGTAAATAAGCCTTTGATAATTTGCATCACCGTAATCTGGAAGAACTAGAATTCATATGAAGCCATGTTTGGATCTATCTATATCTATCTATCAATCTACCTATACATATCCTATACATACAAAAAGGAATTTATGTCTGTCTGTCTGTTTGTCTGTCCGTCTGACCATTATAAAATCGGAAACTACTGAACCAATTCGCATGAATATTTGTACGCAAGAACCGGAGACCGGAGAAGCCCTAGAAGCACAATTGTTGCAAATCAGTTGAAATAACTCCAATTAGACTCAATTTGGTTACAATCAAGTTGCTGCAACTAATTATGACGGTTTGGTGTTGCTTGGGAGGTTCTTATGATGGTTTGAGACCCCTCCCCTTTAAGGAAAAAGGGGCTCCCAAACAAGTAAAACACATTTTTTTGAATTAATAAAGCAAATGGAATCAAATTTGGCGTGTGGGGTTTTAAGAAAGCAAATGACGGTTTGTGACCCTTCCTCTCTCTGGAAGGAGAGACTCTCATACTTATGAAACACAAATATCTGAATAACTCGAAAACTAATCAAGCAAATGGAACCAAATTTGGCATATGGGGTTTTTGAAAGCAAAAAATGTGTCTATGTCGGTCTAAGACCCCTATTCTCTCTGGAAGAAGGGTGTGTTTGTTTGTATGTTTGTTTATAAACGATTTCAAACACATTAGTGTGCATTTGTGTCGGAGAAGCGGTGTTTTTAGCTAAAGAGTGGTAATTTCGGCTTCTCGTCTACACATTTTTTCTTCTTCTTCTTCTTATTTTTTTTCTTCACTTCATTTCATTTGTTCTTCTTCATCATAATCATCGGTGCATTCTTCTTATCAAAGGTGCCTAAATAGCCCAGTTTTGTGCAGGAATACCGCCAGTTTCACCGTATTACCTTCGCATTTATTCAGGCCAAAATTAATGTGTTGGTTGGCCAATGTTCCTTGGCTTGAAAATGTTTATCATTTTCAGTTTTGTACTTGCGCGTCTTCTTTTTAGGTTTTGGCCCACCCAATTTGCGGTATGTGGTGTACGTGAGTGTGTGTTTTTTTTTAAAGTCTGTTACTAGACTCCAGAAGAGTTCAGGGTGTGGGGATGACTGTGCTAACACCTCGACCCACTAAAAACCCACCCGCCGTGCCTTAAGCCCTGGACCCTACCCGGAACCACCTTTCGGTATTACTTCGGGGAGGGAGCAATTGTGCTTGTTAAGCACCCACTATGTCTAACTACTTAGGGCTTTAGTAGTTAGGTAGTCCCTTTTTGTTGGAGATAGTGGACAATCTGAGACGCTGCTATGCATAGCGCGTCCCAAATATCCCGGTCTTGGCACATCCTTTGGACCAAATTATCCGGAGTCGTTTCGTGACCGCTTACGGCTATCATACCGGATCTCGCGCTGTCGAAGCGAGGACATGTTCCGTGATTTCCTCAACTCTGGCGCACTTGCTGCATGCGGAGGACTATACATTCCCATATTTGTGCAGATATTGTCTAAAACAGCCGTGGCCTGACAAAATCTGCATTAAGTGGAAGTTCACTTCACCGTGAGTAGTACCGGGTTTAGTCGGTGCGTCCACCAACCTTTGGTGGAGTTGTTCCATTCTATTTTACACTTAACCATGATGCGACTCTAGTGGTCTTCCGAATACCTCTTGTTCCACGTTGTTCCAAGCACTCTTCATCCTCTTTGATGACAATGCCTATTGGCATCATCCCCGCTAGGACGCAGACCGCGTCACGTGATACAGTTCGGTATGCACTTATCACTCTTAGGCACATAGGCCTGTGCGTAATCTCTAGCTTACTAGTGTAGCTCTTGGTATTCAAGGCGGTGATCCATGCTGGACCGCCGTACCGAACTATGGACAGGGCGACACTGGCCAGGAGTTTACGCTTACTCCCTTGCACCGCCGAGCTATTCGACATCATGCGGGATAATGCCGGTATAGCCATAGAGGCTTTCTTGTAGGCGTAATCGACGTGGTTGATACAGGACAGCTTATCGTCGATCATGACCCCAAGATACCTCAAAGACCTCTTCGATTTAGTTGTGCAGTTACCTGCACTGATCGTCGCATGTTGCTCCAATTATCGGTTGTTTACAATCGAAACCTCAGTCTTATGGTAGGCTAGCTCCAATTTCTTGGAACTCATGCATCTCTCCACAGTGCCGATGAAGTGCGAGGCCGTTAGCTCCGCTTCAATTGATTCACCACAATTGATTCCCCACCAGCAGAGTGATGTCGTCCGCGAATCCGACTATCTTCACTCCGGTCGGGAACTCAAGCCGTAGTACCTTGTCGTACATCGTGTTCCATAGCACCAGACCCAGGATCGAACCTTTTGGGACGCCTGAGGTTATCTGAACACGTTTCTGGCCTACCTCAGTATTGTACACCAGTACGCGACTCTGGAAGTAACTTCCCAGAATCTTGTACAGGTATCGAGGAACGAGTCGGCAATAACAACCCAACTGGCGCTATTGACGCATTTCTCACCTCAAGGGTGACCACTGCACAGTATCGTACTCTCGCCTGGATTGCCACTGCAGCCGTCTGGTGACGGACAGAATGGCATCCACCGTCGCCTTCCATTTACGGAAACCAAACTGGTTGGTCTGTCTAGCCTATATCTTCCGTGTATTATATCAGACTGATTAGGATCAAGCACCTTACCCGCTGTATCCAACAGACATATTGGTCTATATGTCGATGGATCCCCCAGTAGATTCTCTGCCTTTGGTCCGGAAAGACGCCCTCGTTCAGACACCTTTGCATCGTCACCCTGAACATATCGGAAGCCAGCAAGATAGCTGTCTTGAAGGCCCGGTTCGAAATACCACCCGGTCCCTGTGCTTTGTGCACTTTTAGCGAATTTGCTATTGCAATGAGTTCTTCGTTCGTCACCGTCACCTCGTTGATATGACAGCGTTAAGGTCTGGGATACTGGAACGCTGCAAGTGCTTCTTTGAATGTCTCTACGTCAAAGTAGGACGTCCTCCATCTGCAGGCGAATGGAGTGGATGTTCCTTCTTCCGCACGCTACCTTGTAGTATGGAAGATACGATAGCGAACTGCCTAGTGGTCGCTATACCCTTCAATTACTAAGCAGCCCAGGATTGCTGAAAGTCACATCGACTATTGATTCCGCTCCGTTTCTATGGTAGGTACTCTTGGTACCCACGTTGGCTAGGTCCACATTGAGCCTAGCCAAGGCCTCCAGAAGAATCTTGCCCCCCGGGGTTGTAAGCCGGCTCCCACACTCAATCGTCCAAGCGTTGAGCTTCCCTGCTATTACCAACGGGTTTAGGCCAGTTAGCTCAGTTGTCATACGATCGAGCATATTAGAAAACTGTTCAATCGACCATCTTGACGGTGCACAGCAGCTGCAGAAAAACACTCCATTCACTTTTGAAGCCACGAAGCCTTCGTTCATGGTAGACAGAACCTCCTGAACTGGGTACTTGCCCGCCGTCCATAATGCCGCCATATTGGGCCTGTCCGTAACCCAGTTACCGTTGCTGGCTGGGATACGGTATGTGTTGGAAATTAAGGCGATATCCGATGCCGACTAGCGAACTGTCTGACACAGCAGTAGCTGGGCGACCTCACAATGGTTCAGGTTTAGCTGGGTTACCTGAATTACGATTGGCTCGTTGGAATATTGGCGGCCGGCCACTTGCCCCCCCCCCCTCCCCCTCCCATGAGGTCATCATCCGGTTTAACAGCGCACATCGAGCATTTGGTGGGACCTTTTCAGTCCCGCGCCTTGTGACTTGTGTTGCCACACCTTCTGCCCATGTTACTCCTATCTGGGCTTTTGCGCTCCCAGCACATGTCCCCGATCTCTAAGCATCTGAAGCATACCTTCGGCGGCTAGTGTAGGCTATGTGGGATATAGACCATCCCACATTCACCTTCACCTTTTTCAACGCCACGTCCGTGTCAGCTGCCACTCGGGTCTCGAGTGGACCCTTCCTCAGACGTATGTTTGCGGCGGCAAGCTCAACCTTGCACTGTTCCTTAAGTGTGGTGTAAATATCATCCCACTGGATCGTCACCTGTGAGACGAGGGTGCGTACCTCCACACCATCACCTAAGGCCTGTATTGCCAGGTCTCTATTAGCTCTGTTGTCTTTTAGGACCTTTAGCTCTATTGTCTTCTTAAGCTCCAGCAGCTCACAGTTCTTCGACACCTCGGTCTTAACGATGCGGTGACACTTGCGGGTCCGCGGTGACACTTGCGGGCTGTGTGTGTGTTGGGGGGGAAGGGGGGGGGTCCTCTATCTATTATATGCTGGGTGTCGGGGGAATAGATTATTATATGAGGCTTTAGCTGTTGCTTTTAAAAAAATCAGTTGGATGTTAGGGAAAGTCCATTAATTATGTCACGCAGTAATGGAGGAGTGGGGGTTTGGGAAAACGTAACGATCCATACAAAAAAATTTGAAGGTCCATACAAAAAACGTGACAAGGGGGGTGTTGGCTTATATAAGAAGTCATTTTTTTGCGTGACGTAAGTATTAAACGTTCCCTATGTGATATCACTCAGTGTTTGTTTTCGTTGCCTTTGTTTCTATGAAAGGAAATCCCGATTCTGGTGCAATGCGTGTCATGATTTGTCGTTTTCCTACACTTTTGAACGCCCTTGGCGGCCTTGTCTCAAGGGTTTTCTCCCTATTGACACTCCGTTTACTGTGACACGTGTGAGGGATCGTGCATTTCTCTGCATTTTTTTAAATTATATGTTGGACTTACTGCTATGCCGAAAATTTTGTCTTGTTCTTTTATCACTCAAGTTTTTACCTTTTGAGAGTGGCTGGTATGGCATACTGGGGTTGTTCCGGTACGCGTCTTGTAGAGTAATCTGTTGAGTCACTAAAACAATCAAATATTGAGGTTTTGTCTTTGTTGATTGGACTGATATTCTTTGTCTTTCAGCTTTTTCAAGACTATTGACATATCCGTTCTCAAATTCGATATTCCAACGTATTCTTGTAGTTTATTGAAATAAACCACCCACACTTGTGAGTGGCTCCAACAGCATTCTTACTATTGGTTTAAATCGGTCCTCAAACTCGATGTTTCGATGTTTTCTTGTATTCCATTGAAATAAACCACCAACACTTTTGAGTGCCCCCAAGAGCATACTCAAAATTTGAATGTGCATCTCTGTACAGAGAATAAACCGGGAACATAGTTAAATATCTGATTCGCTGTCAACGTCAGTTGAATTCAGCACACCGTCCAGTTTATCCAACATTCCAGTGATTTCTCGTGGAAGAGCAGTGGATTTCGTGGCTTCCCTCAAAGCGAGTATCATGTCAACACATTCCTACCCTTTCCTTATTTTACCTGTACATTCGGGGGAGGTCGGCGTCGGTATTGCCTTAGTTTGGAATCACCAGATTTTACACACCCAAGCAACACATCTCTGTCATAATTGGTTGCAGAAACTTGATTATGACTTAATTGAGTCACATTGCAGTTACTTTGACTTATTTGCAACAAGTGTGCTACTAGGGCATTGAGGATGTGTGCCAGTCCCAAGCATCATCTGTGTTGGTTCTCTGTGTAATAACAGCTGATCTGGCAATAGCGGAGTAGCAACCTTGGGTGGCCAATCATGCTCATGCTCATGGCATAGTGTATGATTGTATTTGCCACACAATCAAACCAATGCAAAAATGGCACCTACCATCGAGAGCTCTCAATTATCAAATAACTGTCGAAGATAATTGTGATGAACAATAATCTCGAAACACCAACTAAGAAGAAAGAATCTATGACAAGATCAGATTCGATAACAAGCCAAAAAAAAATGCCAACAACGAAGAGAACGATTACATAAGTAAGGGTTTATTTTCTTGTCAACAATTCGTCTCACTAGAAAGCTGGAAAATTATGCTTCCAACAATCGACAAATCTCGCAAGACGTCGAATACAATGATGGAAAACCCAGATCCCCCAGCCTCACAATTCGCAAATGCTTATTCATGAGCCAATTCAGATTCCGGATTTCCCGCTACCTGTCAGCCGTCTTTGACCGTTTCGGGAAAGGATCTTCACTGCAGCACACTTAACTGAAGTACGTGAACTGCTGCTCATTCTCAGCGTCCCTTTCAGGATTTTATTTACTTTCGTTTTCATTGCAAGCGAGGAAGGAAATCCATACCGAGCAGACAAACCTGGCACAGCTAAATGATAGAGCTCTTTAAATGACACTAAACTGGCACTACCACTATAGTAGGTACGGACCCGGCACTGATATTATCTGCGAGTGAGCTGGCAGCTTGAATGGAGGCGCCCGGCCGGGAAAAACAAATTGCCAATTCCTGATCTACTGCTTTCTTCGCCGCCTTCGCCGTGTTGCCGCTATTGTTCTCTTCTTGTTGCCTTGCGGTAGCGGAATGAACGAATTACGACCACTCCAGTCGGCGGTGGTTTCGCGCTCAGAGGATGTATCAGTTGCAGTCATAAAAAAAAAAGTTGAGTTTTATGGCGACCGCTGGTGCAGATAATTGGAATGTTTTGCTTTTTTTTCAAGAGCTTTCTCATGAAGTGCATAAACTAGGGGTAATTTTTAACCACTTTTAGGAAGTTCAAGTTCAAACTATAATTAATTCCGTTAAACGCTAAGAGCCAGAATAATGTCCCAAGAGGGTCGTATTAATCGAAAGAAGACTACAATGATCCACAGTTGAATGGAAAATTTAGGAAATTTTAATGTTTTCCCCTTTCCATCTTTGAACTGACCGGAAATAACAGACACACCATTCCCAGTTCCGGATGCAAGAGAGAGTGAAAACATTCACAACAACCATTCCCATAACGGTGCTTGAGCTGCAGCTTTAAGATCTTTCAGCGTCTTCCGGTGCAAGGAATGACTCGAAAGCAGTTCCCATCATTAGCGATAATGTTTGTGGTCGGTTATAACTCGCGCACTTGGAGCAACAGCAAAAGCAAACAGTAATTCTATTAGGACGTATTCCCAACGGAGCAAGATATCCTCGCTGCATCGGAATGAGACGGTCGGAGGTTATTTTGTTTTCCTCCGTTTCATCTGGGTAATGCTCGCAAAGTGAATGAGCAGTGTCAAAGGATGCATTTTATGAATGCAGAATTGAATTACTAATTGAGTTTTACGCTCCAACGGCATTGTTTCCCCCTGGAGATGGAAGTGTTTTCAGGATTCAGTTATGTGCCGAAAGGAGGACTGAATTTTTTTTAATACAATATGCTATCACTGGAATGAGCATTTACGAATATTTGATTTTATCAAAGGAATAATTGGCACTTATATGTCTGAGCACAAACCTTAGGAACACATTAAATTTCTGAAGTAGAGGTTTTGTTGGTCATGTGAAGATCGTGACGATAATCTCTTCAGCTTAACCAGAAAAATACTGATGTCTTAAAAGAAAAGGAGCGAAAAAAACCAAAATCCTACTCAAGTTTATAACTATGGAATCAATTATAGACAGTCCAGTCGAGCGAAATTGCGCATTACAGAAGTCGACTGAAACTGATCGAGTCGGTAACGGAACTCATCTGTTGACTGTAACTCTTGTTTTGTGAATTAAAGGGTGCTACGATCAAAATTTTGTCAAACAGTAATGTGTGTAAGTCGATCAAACTTTTTATTAATAAGTCTTTTTCCTTTTGAAGTTCAGTTAATACAGAATACCGAAAAAATATTCAGCTAAGCTTCCTTTTTACCGAATGTGAATTGCCGGGTCCTACGCTATCACCTAACATAAGATTTTGTTCAGTCTCCTTATTTGCTTCATTCGCCGCAGAACGCCAGTTTGCCTTGAACTGTTTCTCGCTCACAACAGCTTTTTGAGTCTTCTTAAGGTTCCGCTTGACGATGGCCCAATATTGTTCGATTGGACGGAGCTCTGGCGTGTTGGGAGGATTCTTGTCCTTGGGCACCACTTGAACGTTGTTGGCAGCATACCTGTCCATGGCCTTTTTACCGTAATGGCAAGATGCCAAATCCAGCAAATTAGAACGGAACAATTGTGTTGCTTCAGGAGAGGCAGTGGACGTTTTTGTAGGCACTCGCTCAGATAAATTTCCTGGTTGAGGGATCTGGTCGCAATATAAACGTTGCTGTTCAAGCCACAGGTACAGATGGCTTGCCACACCAGATATTTCTTCCTGAACTTTGACAGTTTAATGTGCTTGAAAATATCTGCCACTTTTCCCCGTCCGATTGCCGTATAAAATTCCTGTCCAGGAAGCTATTTACAGTCTGCCTTGACGTAAGTTTCATCGTCCTGTACCACGCAATCAAACTTCGTCAAAACGTCGTTTTGTTTATCGTCTTGATGTGAAGTCACTACTTTCTTGTAAGTCTACAGTCCAGCTCGTTTTTCAGCTCTATCCACGGTTGAAGGCGCCACTTCCAGCTTCTTTGCGACATCTCGGACGGAAAGGTTGGGGATCCGCTCGAAACAGCGGACAACTTTTTTTGTCGTCGCTATGGCCTCCGGCTTTTGATTTCCCCCCGATCCAGCTTTCCTGGCTGTCGACAAACGTTCACTGAACACTTTGAATACGTTGGTAACAGTTGATTTAGCCACATTCAACATTTTGATCTCTTCCTTCGACAACATTTTGATAACTGAAGTGCTAATCTCAAAATCAAAATAAAGGAATGATGCTACACGCAAACATCTTCAAAATGAGAGATGTGCAAAATTTTTCAATGCACGATGAAAGGAAACGCGTCATGTTTAAGTCTACCAAATTTTCATCGAAATACTCTTTACTCTAATATTTTTGTTATTCAGAGTACCTAATTGGAATGCGGTTTCGAAATTGCGATTTGAAGTTCTTTTCGGGAAAGTTAATTCGTGGACAAGTGTCGATATCTGATTTCATGATGATTCAGAAGAGGACTAATTATTTAGTTGCCACCAAACCCAAGTAAGCCCAAGAAATTTTAGCAAGTTGCATGAACTTCTTGGCTCCTTTTTTTTCCGCTTCTTTTAGCATGAACTTCTTGGCCCTCACTCCTGATTTTCTCGTAAATTCACATCTAACAAACCAACTTTACGTTCCGGAAACAGTTGCCAAGTTTTTCCCTGAACTTTGTTACTATCTAAACTTCTGATGAGTCCCATCCAGAACTGTGCCTTCATTTTTCCGCAAAACTTTTGGGGAAGTTCACTCTAGAATTTGTTGAGAAATGGAAGTTTGTTCCTGTACTTCTGAGAAGTCCTCTTCGGAACTTCAGGAAAGTTTTCTTCTGTATTTTGGAGAAGTTTCCTGAATTTCTGAAAAATAAAACCCTGCTTCAACTACTAGGAAGTAGCCCTATGCATCTGGGATTTTTTTTCCTATTTTTCTCAGGGTACTTCAGGACTTCAAGAAAGCGCTCTAGCACTTATGAGAAGTTCCAACTAAGTTTTTGGGAAATTTCCTTCGGAACTTCTGGAGAGTTCTTCACTGAACTTCAGAGAAGTATCTTTAATTTTTTTTGAAATTCTTTCATGAACTTGCAGGTAGGGCCCTCTCTGGTAAGTTTTTTTTTTCCTGAAAATCCGGATAGTTTTTTCTGAGCTTATTATATTTAAACATCTAATAAGTCCCATCCTTAACTGCGAGGAAAATTTCACCGAAACCTAGAACAAAGATTATTTCTTTGGCTCTCAGTCTTTGTGGGTAATTATCGACTGTGACTTGGTAGTACTAAAATTATTTCTTTGGCTCTCAGTCTTTGTGGGTAATGAAAACAGATGATTTTCAATTTTCCGACGATTCGGCGTATTTTATTGCGCTTTATTCTAGGAATTATAGATTTCTATCATATTATTACATAAACAGAAATCTATAATCTCTAGAAGAAGGCGAAGCAAAATACGCCGAAAAGTCGGCAAAAAGAAAATCATCTGTTTTCATTACCCACTAAGATTGAAAGCCAAAGAAATAATTTTAGTACTACCAAGTCACAGTCGATAATCAGTCCTCTCTAGGATTTCTAGTAAAATTTCCTTATATTTGTTGGAAGTTTCTCCCTGAACTTCAAAGAAGTCTTCTACTGAAATTTTGGGAGTTTTTTCCTGAACTTCGGGGACGTTTGTTCCTGAATTTCTGAGAAAATATTGCTCAAACTAATAGGAAGTATCCACCATTCTTCTGGAAAGTTTCTTTCTGTTATTTGAAGAGATTTCTTTATGAACTTTTAGAAATCTTTATTCCAGAGCTGGTAGCGACCAACGATATTAAAAATAGTTATTTCAGTGACTACGTTGATGAAAAAACTGACTAAATAGTGGCTTCAATTTGTAAAAATAAGGACCAAAATGTGACCAAATTTTTCAAATGGTTACTAAAAGTGATTATGAAAAATGGACTTGAAAAAAATAATTAATTTGTGTTTGGTGGTTCATCAGCATCCTTGATCCGTCGAGCAACCACACTCATGCTGAGTACGAATAGCGAGCTCGTTCTACCTGAATTGTGCAAAATTCAACACGTGTCGAAGAATTTGACACAAGATTGTCATGAGTGGTTTTTATTATAGTAACTCAATATTCTCATATAACTTCCAACAAATTTACCCAATGGTTCAGTCAGATCTTTTCGTTCGGAGGGTTTTGTAAAACCTAAAAAGCTCAAAAACGGTAACAACAATCTTCGTATAAAAATGCATCTGCTTGCCAAATTTTAGACAATATGACCGCTTAAAACTTCCCATGACGAAGTGATGCTTGTGGGTGCCGAAGTAGCGATCAACCCTTCTTTTATCTTGTATTTAACTAATCTTGTTGTAATTGTTGAGCTCACTTGGTTTTAGGATGCCTCAGTGTCGAAGTGAATAAAAATTTATCCTAATAAAAATCAATTTGTACTAAAAAATTTGAAGCATACGAGCATACCATAATGCTACGGCCGCTGCCAGAACCATTAACGTAAAAAAGGGATGCACAAATGCATTTACTTAAACTGCCATCTATTTTTAAATCTAAAAAGTGTCAATCTACTGTCACGGAAGCCAGAAAATGTCTCTCTAAGTTCTAACTCTACCAACAAACAAAAATGAATCACTTTTCAATCGTTTAATCTTAACATTTTATAGTACGTATGCCTATCAGTCTTAACAAGATTTTTTTAGTTATTGTATTCTTTTTGCTCTTTCGCTACACTCTACTTTTTTTCTGTAATTTTGGATCGGATTCGTTCTATTAATATTTCCATAAATGTCTACCGCAGTTTCCTTTGATACTCTAATACAACCCTTGAAAAATGGGTATTTATGCTTTCGTCTGATGCTTTTTACTTTCGCGGTTTTTTACTAAAAAAGCTGGTAATCAATGTTTCCCTCTTCTTATCCAAACTGTTCCAAACTATCCGCCGTCCGCTTCTGATTGGCTTGTTCCTCTCGCATCTTAGAAACACCTTCAAGCATAGCTTGCGCAAGTTCAATCTCCTGCATCTCTTTAGATTCGATTACCCAACATAAGTAAATTCTTCAACGGGAGGCCAGCATTTCGCATCGCTTCTTTAAGCTTCTCAAGCATGTCCTCGGCTTTGGCCGATCCTATGAAAAAGGTTTGAAGGTGCATCACCATGATTTTCGATTTTGAAGGAGACCAGTATCGAACAGCTGTTTAAAGTTCCTTCTTCCCGGTTGAGTTGGTGGTCTCATCGTAGCATAAAGTAAAGATGGAATCTCTTGCTTCTTTGAGCCATAGTTCCCAAAAATGCGGAGCTAATGCGTCAGTCACAAGATAGCGGGCCTTGGTTCTGCTCGAAGAAAAGCTGGAAACGTCGTCATCAGGAAACATAGCGGAAAATGTATCGGCGATGCCATCGCATGAAGCATCTGGAAAATCCGATGCAATGCACTTCAACAGCCAAATCAGCTCAGCTCTAGCAGCTGCATCGCGTGGACTAAACAGACTAGACCAGACTCCCTAGCCTTGAGCTTTGCAGTCAGCTCGTGCTGTCTTGTTCTCTCCCACAAAAATCTTGAAAGCGGCGCGCAGTGAAGTCATGTTCGACGTTACTGCGCGCTGTTTACTAAGTTTCCCGTGACGGAAAACAAGACGGCACAAACAAATATTTAAAAAAAAATACAAATACAAAAAAATATTAAAAAAAAGCTTTCTCTTTTTTTGCTAGCGCTGCATATTGAGATTAAACTGCTCGAAAAATAAAATAATATAATAAACTATATCTTTCATTTTTACACACTGAAAGTAGAATGATTCATTATTGCCCAATTTTTTACCAAAAAAAGTTGAAAAAAGTGACTAATTTCTAAAAATAGTGACTTTACTTAAAAGTCCTTGAAAAAAGGGACTTTAAAGTGACCGCCTCGAAAAAAGTGACTTGCTACCAGCCCTGTTATTCTGAAACTCTGAAATGTTCTCTTCTGAACTTCGCAAAAGCTCTATTGCATGTCTGAGAAGTTGCATCTAAAATTTTGGGAAGTTTCTTCCGGACCTTCTGAGAAGTCCTTTCATGAATTTCCGTGAAGTTCGCTCTAGAATGTCTAGGACCTTCGTATCCTCCTGTACTTCAGGAGAATTTTGTTTCTTGAACCTCTCGTTAAGCCCATCTTGAATATCTGGGAAAACTCCAAAAACACTGAAATGTTCTAAACTTCTAATTAGTCCTGACTCTAAACTTCTTCTTGAAGCTCCGAGAAGTCCACTCCTGATTTTCTGGAATGTTCTCTCCTTAAATTCTTAAAAATATGATATTGAACTTTGGAGATGTTTTGCCTTGATTTTTTTTGGGACATTCCTGCTTTAGCAACTAAGCAGTTTTCTTTCTATTTTTTAAGAAATCTAGGACTTATTTCATAAATTACTTAACTTGTGGGTCGATTTGCTAATCCCAAGAGCAAGTTTACTAAAATAATGCGTTTAGACATAGGTACTTAAGAAAAAAATCAGAGTTCTAACGTAAATTTCAAAAGGTAAGGTAAATTTCATCACATTTTCTATTGTTCTGAGTCTCCTTGTGGCAGCGGACTGAGCTTGAGAGCTTATGTTAGAATCGAGCTCTTGGTCAATTTCCAACCACGTCTGTTCAGCATTAATTTAGCTGGTTCCACGCCGCAAAAGCCTCTGGCGATGTCCACATAAAATTTTATCAGTTCCAGGAGCCATTCGAACTGATGGTAATTTGTTTTGTTTTAAATAGGATTAGACACTTTTTGCTAGAAACAAATAGTTTTTCTGTTAATTCGCTTGTAAAAAAATGGATTGGATTGGATGTCTTTATTAAAGAGCCGGAGGCTGGTTCGTCTCTTAAACCAGCAAAAATAATGATTTAGTGTATTTCATACTCAGTCAATTACCCTGAACCGATGAAAAACGCATATCAAAACAAACTTTTTCACGAAAAAATGCGACATATTAGTCACTAGCTGCCGAGCGATCGATTGAGTCAACCAACTCGACAAAATTTCGTCGATCTGGACATCTGTAATTACAAAGTGACGGTCGACTCGATTTCTTTAATTGGCCCCTAAAAGTTGACAAATAACGCCTCAACTCCTCCAGAATAAATCGAACATCGTAATAACAACAAAAATAATTTCGGCCCCTAAACCTAGAATCAGTAAACAGACAACCAAATATAAGCAATCTAATAAATTTCTATCAACAGACATCCATGCGTATCCGCTTCATATGCCGTGTCTCCCCCTCCCCGCCAAGAAGAGAAATACCATTCGTTATGTTGCTAATCATACTGTAGCCGCATGTACAACGTTCGATGTTCTTGACTAAACAATCAACGCCAAACCGTCATGAACCATCTGAGAATAAGAACATTTACTTGCAAGAATGATTTACCTAATCAAATGTTGGCCCGACATTCGCGGACCACGCCAAGCTCCACGGCCTACTGCTTCGCTTGCATCGCAGCAGAATTCCCTACTCCGCCATTTTCTCTGCAAGCAAGCGTGAACGAAGACCAACTGCCGCACAGAAATAACGAGCAAAGCTGGCGGCGGCAGATGAAAATTGACGACGTGTCGAATATTCGTACCATGCAAGCCTCTTTCTTCTACCTCGCCAAAGCCGTTTCAATGTGGCGCATAGATAGTGGCATTTTTTCCCGTATTCATATTTTGGAAGGGCAGGGAAAAAAACCCATTGAAGCATACCATATGAGCGGCAAAAAAAAAAATTCACGCGCCTTAATGTGCTTTCGGGCGTAATGCTTTACTGATTCCATGCTTTCCACGAAAAGCTGGAAAAGCTGCTAAGAGCGGCAGTTTTTTTTTTTTTGTTATCTGGCTGGATCTTTTCGTTGGGGAAAAAAGGCATCAACAGCTATTGGGAGGTGTATTAGCCTTTAGAAATGAGCGAAAATTGGCTTACATGGTTGATTCATTACGGTGAGTGATGAATATAAATTAGTAGGTATGAGCGATGAGCGCGAAAATGAATGGTAATAATAGACTTCAGCGCTCATATTGATTTGCCATAGCTTAGATGTGAATTTTGAATGAATAATATGACTCAGTATCTCTCAAATGCGTGTTGATCAATGTCGTGACTACTGAAGATGCTCTTTTTCAATGATTTAAAGTCCGATTCAAAGTAAATTTGGACAAATTCAAGTGTTCATAGCTTAAGAATTAAACAATAAATCAAAACGTCAAACAACAGGAAAATTATTTAGCTCTCAAACGATACATAGGGAACCCCCCTCCAACCCTTACTGCGTGACATAATTAATGGACCTTCCCATAACAAATAATTACATTTTACCGTTTTGAACGAACTGTCGCACTTTACTTGCGATCGATGCCATCATGATCGGCACAACCGCTGGTGACACTGTACCGGCGAACTTATTCCACTTTAAACGCATTTGCTGTGCATTTGACACTTCTTTACCGTATCGTCGAAGTTTTCGCTTGACAATTGCCCAATACTTTTCGATCGGTCTAAACTCAGGGCAATTCGGAGGATTAATCTCCTTGGCGACAAAATGTTTGTAGCATACTATCCTAGTACCTCCTTAGAGTAGTGAAGGCAGGCTAGATTCGGCCAAAGCATAACGTTGGTCTGGTGTTGCCGAATGAACGGTAAAATCCGCTTTTTCAGACACTCTTTAATGTAAACCTTCGACGTCATTGTGTGAGATGTGATGAAAACCTTGGTTGAAATGAAATGAAATGAGAAGAAAAATTAGTGTTTTTCATTTCATTCGAACAATATTCATTGCTTATCTTGACAGATACACGTATTTCGTTCTTAATGTGCAGACTTCTCCAGTGTCGTCTTACTAGTTATTAGTTATTTGTACACAACACTGAAGAAGTCTGCACATTGTAGGTGAAATACGCGTATCTCATACTTTCCAGGATTCATCATATCATTGTAAAGGGTGTATTCGATAAAAATGGCATACCGAAGATCTTCTGTAACTTTTGAATCTTATGAGTAAAAAACCTAGAAATTTGAGTAGATTTTATCCATAGTGTATTATTTACATCTGCCAAGTTTCATAGTTATACATTCAGTAGTTCCAGTCATGTCGTCGAAACAAGAAATTGTCCGTGAGAAAATTTTGTGCACTCCCAATCAAAATCCAGGGGCGTCCCACCGGTGGATTGCTAAAAGGCTTGGAATTGCAAATACAACTGTGTCTCGTGTAATAAGAACCTTCAAGGAGCGTCTGAGTGTCCAAAGGAAGGAAGGGAGTGGTCCTTAAAATTGGTCCAATGGCCAGTAAAATGGCCAGGAAAGTCGTACAACAATTCAAGAACCGTCCAAACATGTCAATTCGAGATGTCGCTAAAAAGTCTAAGGTGTCAGTCGGTTTTGTGCAGAAAACCATGAAGCGTGCTAGGTTACATGTTTACAAAGTGCAAAAAGCCCCAAACCGGAATGAAAAACAAAACATCACTGCGAAAACCCGCGCCCGGAAACTTTACACAAATCTGCTCACCAAATCCGGTTGCATCGTGATGGATGACGAAACATACGTCAAGGCCGACTTCCGTCAACTTCCTGGGCAAGAATATTTCGTTGCCAAGTCGAAGTTCGATGTTCCGGAGGATGTTCGAAAGAAGAAACTATCGAAATTTGCAAAGAAGTTTCTAATCTGGCAGGCGATTTGCGGATGTGGTGAAATAAGTGCTCCCTTCATCACTTCCGGAACAATAAACGGTGCGATTTACACGGAAGAGTGCCTTAAGAAGCGTCTCTTGCCATTCATTAAGAAGCACAAAGGAACAACTCTGTTTTGACCTGATCTAGCATCCTGCCACTACGCTCGAAACGTATTGGAGTGGTACCGAGCCAACGGAGTCAATTTTGTGCCAAAGGATATGAACCCACCAAATTCACCGGAACTTCGTCCAATTGAAAAATTCTGGGCAATTATGAAAACGAAACTTCGCAAACATCCCAAAACTATAAAAATAGAGCTAGAATTGAAGAAAATTTGGGTAAAAACAACAAAAACACTGGGAAAATCGGATGTACAAAATTTGATGGGTGGAGTGAAAAGGAAGGTGCGGGCATTCGGAATGGGAGATGAAATTGAATAAAACAAATGTTGTAAATCAAAACTCATTAGCAGTTCTTCATTCCCTGAAAATTTCAAGAAAATCCGATAATCAGTTTAATTTTGATGAGTATATATGTGTGTGCCATTTTTATCGAATACACCCTTTATATTGTTTATATGTACATGTTAATATATTTTCGTTTTACATATTTAAATGATTCCAAACATAACATATTCATAGATATTATTAATAGATATTATTAATTTGATACATACATGTTTTGTGGTTTTTGAGCGCGGTTTTTGAGGTGTTATTCAGTTACGTTGTTTTAATAACATAGATTGTTAGAATTTAGATCGCGGATGTTGTTAAAATAACAGAGATAGTAACAGAAAATCCTCTAGAGATAACAAAATTGTAGCTAACTATGATATAGATGTAACATAAACGAAACAAACTTTGTAAAAGTTTTGTCAAGATGTAGAAAAATCATATCAGCTAGTGTTAGAATTCATTTATTTCTCTACGCACATTGTGCTTCCCGACTAGAAAGATATAACAACATTATATCAGCTTGATTTATTATGTTACACTCATTTTCTTTAACAAGCTTTGTTATAAACTTGGTGCAGGATGTTGTTAAAATATCAGAATTTATAACAAAAACAACTCTTGTCTAATCAGAAGAATAACACATTATGTTATAATTACATCAAAAATATAACAAACTAAAATGAATTTTCATGATATAACATAACATGCTTCTAATACATTATGTTACAAGAAATTACAAATTTCTAACACCCTGAATACATTTAAATAAATTTATAGCAATTTTTTTTCATAAAGAAACATCTTTTTATAAGCAGACATTATTTTTATTGTGGAGATTTTCAGGCAACTCCAATTTCCAACATTAGCAGCTTGATAAAAATGTAATTTCTTCCGGCGTCAGTTTCCGAGAACATGTTCAATTCAGTCAAAAAATATATCTACCCGTGGAGATCCGAGAACTTTTGCATTTAAGGCATCCGTTAAGGTTGTTCTGCTGAATGAGCTCATCAATGTTTGACTGTTGCTTTGTTTTAACGATTCACTCCCTTCCAAGTATATGGATTATTTAATGCTTCAGAGTACAAGTATTTCTCAGATTCTCGAATTTAAAGTTTCCAGAACTACACGTTTGACGTTTGACACTTAGATTTGTTTTTAAGGGAATTGTAAAAACATTACGGAACGAAAAATATAGTATACAGGTATACCTCGATAGTACGTACATCAACATTCGCACTTCATATCGCAATTGCATGAGAACTACTGTTTGCATCTTAAAACGTATATAACCAAAAAAGAGCAATCTTTTGCTCTGTCTTTTGATTGTATTAGATTTTCGATACAACCAGTAGTATTTATGCAATTTTGATTTAAAGTCAGAAAGTTGATGTACGTACTATCGAGGTATACCTGTACAACATACATCTTTCTTCTCACCTTGTACAAACCGTTAGAAACCTTGGAGGGCTATGAATTTTATTATTTTATCCATATGAATACGGAAATGCCATGCCTATAGACCTTTTTATGAATTTTTTTTGACGTATCCTTCATTTTGCTGGAGTAAAAAATCACCCATCAATTATTGGATTTCGAAAGTTTGAAGTTCTTCAAATCAAAATATAGCATTTAGTAACAGAAAAAATGAATATACATTGCTTAACAATGTTGAACCAGATTTAGAACTAAGTAGATACCGAATTTTGTGAATTCGGAAAGTATTTCTACAAAGGAATTAAAATTTGCAACAAAGATCTATGTAAAAAATTTATATATAATAATTCATTCATTTTCCTATATGGCCAACTCCAAAGTGCTCATCGATTGCTCACTGATTCTACAACCAGTGGTTATGTTCTTGGAACAGTTTTGTCTACTAGAGAAAATTTCGCAAAAATGTTCATATATGAGACTTCGGAAAATTAAAAATTAAGTCGTATCAATGATACGCTTCGATTATGTGTAAAAATCGAAATAAAAAATAAGTAAAGTTGAAGAATCTACGACCAAGTCTAAACTGATTAAACTATTAAAATTAAGAAATAACTCTCAAACAAGAAAATTAAAAACTATGAACAATATTGTTAGAAAAGTGTCATGTAAATTTGTTACAAAATATAAAAATATCAGAGGAATAATTTGTATTACAATTTGACGTATGTGTGATAGAATATTTTCTGGGTGAGGATCTCTCCAAACTAAATAATATCATAACGAGTTACAAGAATCAAAGGTTGTTAAAATTTTGTTAATTTTGTGTTATGTTTTTCTAGTCGGGTTCTCATGGCATTATATCTTAATTTGTCACAAATATGTTTTACAATTACTCAGATGGAAAAGATCTCAAACAAATTTGTATCATAATCAGTTAGTTGTAACAAGATTTGTTATAGTTTTGTTATATTTATGTTATCCCTCCTGGTCGGGTTTCTTTACGCAGATTGTGCCTTCCACACAATACTGTCTTTATTTGTTATAAGTATATTATACAATTATCCCGATTAAAACGTCTTTAACAAATATATATCATAATCAGTTAGTCGTAACAAGGTTTATTATAATTTTGTTATTTTTTTATTACACCCTTCTGGTCGGGTAGTGCTAGTTACATACTTTCAGCTTATCATTATATACCAAAACGACTCCTGCTGCTTACCTACTCCCAACTATCCTACATCCCAGTGATTTCTCGTGGAAGTGCAAAGGACTTCTCGGCTTCCTTCAAAGCGAGTATCACGTCAACACGTTCCTTTCCATTGCCTACTTGATCAGCATTGGGGCACGCCCAGCGCCGGTATTGCTTCATAATGGGTCACCAGTTTGTACACATTGGGGATGTATGTTAGTCCAAAACATCGTCTGTTGGTTGTTTTTGTAAATACAGCCGATCTGGCAATAACAGAATACCATCCGTGGGTGGTCAATCATGCTCATGCTCAAAGTAACATCATCAAATTTCAATACTTCTTGCAACACTGCCATGCATGTTTCTTTGTGTTCGTCAACCTATGCTCGGGTGGGAGGGAGCTGGAGATGTGGTCAAATCGATTTCAACGAAGTTGATTCACGGTCGTTCACCACGTCGTTTGAAGCAAGCCTGAATTTCAATTGAAACGCTTTCGACTGTGGCTAGATCACAAATAAATTTAAGATTACTCACGTTTGACAGGAAGTGAATTGGGAGTGCTTCGGTGAAGGGAAGATTTATTCACAACACAAAAGCTAATTGAAGTGGAGAGAAATGAATACAAAAGCGATTCATTTTTCGACGAAGGCCTTAGAAATAGACCCACGTCTATATTTTCTTTGATTAATATTTTGCTGAGTAGCGAGTAGCGAGTTCGATGTAAGATGAAACTCCAACCAACCATCGCACACAGCCTGGAGTTGAAATTGCCTATCTTCTTTTACTACGAAAATCATGGAAACAAACACACTAAAGGGTGTCCACAGTTAAATTGCATAACTTTCAATAAGCTGTATCATTTCGCCCTTTGGGTTGATATCAACGAAATTTTGGGTGAAGTGACCTCAGCGTGTATTTTTTACACTGCGCGAGTTTCATTGTGAAATGTGCCGCAGTTTCGAAAATGGAGTCGAAGCAACAGCAAGTTCGCGAGAACATTTCCCACGCGCACCTCTACATGGCATCGATCAGTTGAAGCATCTCTTTCGAATCGCCTCGGCTGCACATCCAATCGACCTCGGTTGAGGGATTCATCGAGAGTAGACTATGAATAAGTTGAGAGGCGATTTTTTTAAAGTAAAAAAGAAACATAAAACGACATACCTGGGTTGCTATGCGCCACCGACGACTCCTGGCGCAGAAAATTCCTTGGATATGTTGTGAGTGTACAGGAGCGATTCTTCAATACGACATCTCACCTTTTGACTTCAGCAGGTACGGTGTAATTCATCCCCAAGTAGCACACTATGTTCAAAATTAGTTTCAATAACTTGATTATGACTTAGCAAGTCATATTTATGTTATCTCAACTGAATGGCAACAAGTGTGCTACTAGGGTCGGATTTCTGGGCATCGAACCAGGATGGCAAACGGATGAGCGGCTCCGGTCGTGGTGGATGAACTAGGCTATGGATCACAAACATTCTCGAAGCTTTTTGACCATGACATGAAAAACAAAAACTTAACTGGGACGCGGAGACCCGAGGGCCTCCACCGCGCCGATGGGCGGCACTTGGTGACGAAAGTAGATGTTGTTGTCGCTTTGTTCTCCCGTATGGGCAGGACACACACTTTAGAAATCACTCGAAGAAATTCTCCGTCCTTCGTGCGAACCTTGACAACACGGATGTTTCCGTCTTTTCCTGGGTGAATCTCAATGACTCGACCCATTCGCCACTTGCGAGGAGGCATGTTGTCCTCACATAACAGCACCATGGTTCCGACGAAGAGATTGTTCCGTTGCCTTGTCCACTTTGTGCGAGCGTGCAAATTCGACAGGTACTGAGCTGACCAACGATTCCAAATGATTTGGAGAAAGTTATGCACTCTCTGCCATTTCGAAAGCCTTGATTCGCCGAGATCCTGCAGTGTTGGTTCTGGTATCGCTGTTAGTGGCCTCCCGATCAGGAAGTGACCGGGTGTTAAGATTTCTAAGTCGTCAGCATCAGATGAGAGTGGCGTAATTGGCCTTGAATTGAGGCAAGTCTCAATTTGAGCCAGCAAGGTAGCCATTTCGTCTGAAACAAGAACTGTACTGCCTAGCGTACGCTTTAGATGCTGTTTCATAGATTTGACGGCGGCCTTTCAAAGGCCACCGAAGTTTGGTGACTTCGCCGGGAGAATTTGAAGTTGATGTTCTGCCATGAAGTTTCTTCAATTACCCTTTTCACAAATTTTTGGTTGTTGGACAGTTTTCGTAGCTCATCCAACTCACGTCGGGTGGTGGTGCTAGAGTGACACGTTCCTCCGGCGAGTCTGCCATAAGTTGCTCGTGAGCCTTCGGTCGGGCACGAAAGCATTTGACACAGCGATGCGTAACCTTCCGTGTTAAACTGCGAACTGATAATGGCCAGTACCTTTCTCGCAGGCTAGAAATTAGAAGCTGCAGTCCAGCATGTAGATTCTTCTGGTGGTAGTGAGTGGCAATAAGAAGCGTAAGTGGGTGTTGGTTATCTCAAATGACGGGATGTTTCCGTCCAGCTGAAATGTTAGCGTTCTGCAAGCGGCCACCGACGAGAATTAATCCTTTCATCAAGCGAGGAAATGAGGAGAGTATCGAATATAACCTATCCACATACATTTGCGTTGTACGCATGTATTTGTGATGGTTTTTTATGCTCTAAACACTGCATGCCGTGCGTTTGACTGTCAGCTTTCTATTGTTTACTTGTTTGTGCGGTTCAAATTCTGCGTTTTCAAAATTTCGGGGGTGAAAATTGAGGATCTGGACACATGGCTAAGTGAGAAGGGTATTACTATGCAAAAATTGGCGAAGCGGTTTGGAATTCATCATGCGAGTGTTAAAACCATCATTAATAAGTTTGGGGAACACTATTCTTTGGATGAGCTACCAGGAAGAGGCAGAATACCCGGGGTTCTTCCAACCCGAAACTGGAGCAGAAAGTGGTATCTCTAATCATGAAGAACAAATAAATGTCAATACGTGATTTGGCCAAAAAAGCAGGAACGAGTGTTGGAATGATCCAGCGTATCAAGAGGTGAAATCACCTGAAGACCTACAAGAAGCAGAATATCTCGAAACAAAGTGCAGAACAGAAGAAGCGAGCAGCAACAAGGGCCCGGAAATTGTATTCGCGTCTTTTGCAGCGTCCGGATGCATGCGTTTTGATGGACGATGAGACCTATGTAAAGGAGGACTCAAAAACCCTTCCAGGTCCACAATACTTTACTGCCGTCGTTGGGGAGGATGTGAGCGATGCGGACAGGTCGATTCAAGTGGAGAAATTCGGTCGAAAGGTACTGGTATGGCAAGCAATATGTTCCTGTGGTTTGAAGTCAACCATTCTTTACACTACCGGAACTATAAATGCGGAAATCTATCGATCTGAGTGTCTCCAGAAGAGATTGTTGCCTTTATATAAGAAGCATAGTACACCTCCACTGTTTTGGCCGGATTTAGCGTCGGCTCACTATGCCAAAACCACTCTCAATTGGCTTGCGGAAAAGGGTATAGATTTCGTTGAGAAAAATATCAATCCACCAAATTGCCCTCAGCTTCGACCCATCGAACGTTACTGGGCAATCGTGAAGAGGGTCTTCAAGAAGACTGGTAAGGCAGCTGGGAACTTGCAGGAGTTCAACAAAATTTGGGCTCAAGCGTCCAAAAATTGCGATGCAACAATTGTCCGGAACTTGATGAAGAGCATTCGATCCAAAGTTCGAAAATTCGTGAAGGAATAACTTAAATTTCAACCGGTCTTCATTATGTTCAAGTTTAACCTCGTATAATAAAGGATCAATTTTTTTGTATGAATAAAATATCGGTTTTCAACATAATTTGAAAGAAAGTTTGTGGATAGCTTATTTTCGATACACTCCTTAAATGGGAGTCAAATCCAAAGTTGAATTTGGTTGTGAATCTTACTAGGCAAACTTCAGTATAAAAAGAAAAAATCCAACTTAAGGCAGTTTCGATAAGGATTCAATGCATGCTGTGAGAGGTTCTAAAATTATAATGGTCTGTCGGTTTTAATTCAAAAAGTGTAAAAGCAATATGCTTGAAATGCTGATAACGAAGGAGAAGGATGAGCGCTGCTTTCGAATGCTAAACATGGATGCCTGTAATAATTTCATCTGTTCTCTGTAATAATAGAGTACCAATCGTGGGAGTTAAATAATGCCTTGATAGCTAATTCTTCGACAGTAACAAGCACGATATATCATTACATGCTCAACCTGGGTAATTCAATCAGTGGTTCAATCCTTAACGGCTCAGGAGATATCTAACTGATAAAGGACTGATTGTCCCAAGTGAAAGGCGGTTTTGATGGTTTCAATCCATGTTCCACATACAATTTGATCAACCGTTCAGATTCCTGACATTAATTTAACCTATCAATCTTTCTTCTGCTCCTAAACCAAATTTATCACAGTAAATTGACTCCTTACCCCACCCTCAAATAAACCCATCCAAGCGAATTCAATAAGAAAAATAACGATTCGCTTGTGCAAAATCTGAACCCTGAAAAATGTTCCGCTCTGATTCGTCATCTGCTCGCGTGATTGCGTTTGAATGATGGGGAATGGTGTGGTGGATGATGGAAGACAAATACAGGAGAAAAGGGTTCACAAGGACAGCATCCACCCGCATTTCACTTTTGCCTGCCATCCCTTCGTTCGGCTTACAACATTTAGTCCTGGAAACGGTTCTGTTGAAATTGGATACTGCTGTTAGACATTCAAACGTCAGAGGCATACATCTCCTCTTTCGTGTTTTTCTCGTCATCATCGGAAGGGAACATGGGTTCGAGAAGGGAGGTTTCCCCTCTGCCCGATTTATTTAGGCCATTCTTAGAAGTTGTCAATCCACGCCCTGTCAGCGGTTAGGGAAGCATCTAAGGCACTTATGATGCTACCAAGCTACATGCCGATCATCTTACTCGTACGGCTGATACATCCCATGTTGCTGACATGGAATCCACACTCCCACCCACATTCCTTGGTGCTATATCTGGTTACAATCAAAATGTCGAGATAAGTTGCTTCGGGTCTGATGTTGGCAATATTGAGAAAATAGTGGCAATTGATGCAGCTTATATTTTTGGATCCACACAACAGTGTTTCATCGGTGATTGCATTGCTGACGAGTAATTTGGTAATCTGGTTGGTTAGCAAACTCGACGATTGGGCTTGTCTTGGAGTCACGTTTCCTTCCCAAGCGCGTGTTCAAGTGTTTAGATTCTCTTAAATTCGCTTCAACCCACTACCCATGTTCTACCGCTCACCATATCACGGCGGTCCTTGTTGATCCCAAAAGAACCATTAGATTTATTATCGTCTTAATTTATTCCCAAAAGCGGTGGAACCGTCAGTGTGATGTCGTGACGTTCATTGTCAGCCGATGACATCTATGTAGATGCGTTGGTGAGTGCCACTCCTTCCTAGTGTAGTGGGCTGTCAATTCTCTACTGCGCCTCCGAAATCATGCTCTGGGGAAGCTTGAACAACACTTTACGCGGCGCTACAGCTTCGGCAATGCTGACACGTTTCATGCCAGTCGACACGTAATTGACGTTTGGTGTTGTCAAATAATTGGCCAAATTGAACATCCATTGGTGGCATTTTCGGATTTCGTTGACAGCAGCGACTCAGGAAATGCATTTGCAAGTGCATTGTTACGAACAACAATTGAATTTGAATGAAATTCGAATGGAACTTGTTATCTAAAAATGGCAGCTAAACTATTTCCATTTTGGCGACATAGATAACAGCGACGAGGAACATTGCGCCGCTTTGTCGACAACAAAGATACGAGAATTGAATACACTACGCAGTTCCAACCTCGTCATTACCTGCCAACCTACTCCGGCAGCGACACATTTCTGACGGAATTCGATCGATTTATTAAAGTGTAGAAATTGTGAAGCGCACAGTTTCCGTCGAGGTGAGTCGTAACCGTTTTCCAACATGACAGGCATGGGAATTTTCTTCCGATGAATTCCATCGAATGCAAAGAGGAATTTCTGCCACTGAAGAAGCTCACAAATAACCGGATGAAATTCTTTTTGCGACTTCCCACCTCTATGAAAACCGGAGATTTTTGTCCCTATAACGATACAGTCGGGATTCCTTACTGCCGGATCCTTGTTTGCCCCGTTACTGCTAAATACTAATCAAACAGACTTGTTGACCTTACCAAGCGAACAACGATAGTTGAAGATTGACAGCTTTATAGAATCAAACAAATAAGATAATCCCCAGCAGCCCCAATAATCGAAATAACCCTAAGCTTCCCTTTGACTGCGCCCCCTGTTGGTCGAGATTTGAGATTCCGGGCTGTAAAGCGCTCTTGGTTTCATAATTTCCACATATGGGTATGCATGATGTGTACCGTCTTTGTTCAATGTATCCATAAATCCCCATGCGAAGGAGCCGATAGACGATAGGAAACGAGAATGCCGTCGCGCCAACCAAAAAAAAAAAGAGGCCTCATGGTTGTCATCGTTTTCGTGCCGTTGTTTCCGTCGTTAGGGCAACCACACGGGACTGTGGAAGATGGTGCTGAAAGACATATTTATTCTCGTTTGAGACGCTCCGGCTTGATCCGATGGCTTACGAATGGTTTCGATAATTATGGTATGGGATTTGGTTACTGACTGACGTCAAGGAAAGAAGAAAAATTATAAGAGATTCAATTAACGATATCTCAGGATCAATACAGCTGCACGTTCGCAATGTGTATGGCGGCGTGAAATCATGAGTGATTCAGAGAGATTATATTTAGATTTAGCCCCACACATTTGATGCCTACTGTAATTTATGGACGACGTTGTTCAATGGAATATTGCCTGCTCCGCAGTGAGATGACGAAGGTATAATTTGGTCTAAAGGGTGAACTCAAAATTATTTCAACAGTATTTTTTTTTAATCAGTTCGTTTACTTGTTAGGCTCAGACGAGTGTAACACATTGCGGAGCCGATATTCAATTTTGTAATTAACAATGTTTGAGTTTTCGAATTTAGTAAAGCTGGGTGCCAATTACTCGAAGCTAGTTTGAGGTTAATGGGTCACATCTCAAGGAACATTGCTGGTTTTATCATGGTTTTATAGTATTCTTGAAGTCTAATTCATGCTCTTCAGAACCCTAAAACCAAAATTGTTACTTGGGATGGCTAATGCTCGCTTCAAGAATGCTTTGACTTCCATAAATTCCGCTGCGATCGAAGTCAACGACACTTACCAAAAAGTTATCGATGAGATAAAGAGCGAGATAAAAGAAAACCTGATTGCCGAAATCAGACAGGAGATTAAAGGAGGGTTCAGCAAGCTGTCTCCTGCGGTACTAGGTCCTGTTCCTCGTTTCGTTTTTGGTCGTTCTAACACTCCCAAGAGAACCCGTGATGATGAAGCCGCAGTATCCGATCAACCGACCAAAATTCTCAGTCAACAAAATTCAAAGTAATGCCGACCCCCGTGATGTAATCGTATGCTTTGTAGACTACAATCTACCAAATTTAATCTGGCGATTTGATTTTGGGATACTTGCCAACTAATATGTCAACGGAACAGGAGCTTGCCCTAGTTGAGTCTATGTTGTCAGCAGGCCTCTATCAGGTGAATGATCTTCTGAACGCGAACGAAAAGCTACTTGACTTGGTATTCTTAAGTGATCCATGTATCATAGATCTCTTCGAGGCTCCATCTGCTCTTCTAAAAATTGACGCTCATCATAAGCCATTCGTTTTAACTGTGGACGCCCATTCTCGCGAGGAGGATTCTCTATCAGGCATCACGCCGCGTAATGATCTGGACTTCAGCCACTGTGATTATCAGGCCATAAATGCAGTGATCGCCTCCCGGGATTGGAACCAGCTACTGAACAACAATTCAATCGATGCCTCAGTTACCACTTTCTATGGAACTATTCATCAAATCATCCGGGATACTGTTCCTAAAAAACCTCCTAGGCCTTCTAAACAGTTTAGCCAACCTTGGTGGGCGCCACAACTCCGCAATTGTCGTAACCGCTTACGAAAGATCAGAAAACGGTTCTTACGCAACAGGAATTCTACGAGCACGAGTGAGTTGAAGCTTGCTGATGAGGAGTTCACTCATCTGCAATAGATTCGTTTCCGTGCGTATATCGACAGTATCCAAGCAAATTTCACACAACATCCTCCTTCCTTCTGGACCTACATCAACAATCGTAAGAGTTCTGCCAGAGTTCCCGTTGATGTTTCCTACAAGTCTCATAGCTCTTGCTCGTCGGTTACAGCTGCGAATCTATTCGCCGAGTTCTTTCGTTCCGTACACGACGACAACCCACCTCCAATGTCGCAGCAATACTTGGAAAGTCTTCCATCATATAACCTTCGACTTCCTCAAGTCACCTTCAGTTATGACGATATTCTGAAAGCACTCAGCGCTGTCGATTCATCTAAAAGTCCTGGTCTCGATCGCATTCCGCCAGTCTTTGTCAAAAAATGCACTCAGTCGCGGTCTGTTTCCGCTGCAGCGATTTTCAACCGATCCTTGATCGAAGGAGTATTTCCGGATGCTTGGAAACTGGCATCAATAATTCCAATTCACAAGGCTAGAAACACACATTGCGTGGAGAATTATCGACCGATATCTATTTTGAACTGCCTAGCGAAAGTTCTTGAGAGTCTATTGCATGACGTGCTGTATCCAGCCTTGCATTCTGTGATATCCGAGCATCACCATGGATTCGTAAAAAAGCGGTCAATCACGTCGAACCTCATGACATACACCCACAGTGTGATCAATGAGCTGGAAAAGCGGTGTCAGGTTGACGCAATCTACGTTGACTTCTCAAAAGCGTTTGACAAAGTACCTCACGTAAAGGCAATTGAAAAATTGAACCGCCTGGGACTACCTTCTTGAATCATTCAATGGCCTGAAATCATATCTGTCTGCGCGCACAGCTTTTGTCAAAGTGCACGATGCTAGGCCAAATGTGTTGATATTCCTTCCGAGTCCCGCAAGGCGGTCATCTTGGTCCTCTGATATTCGTACTCTTTATAAATGATATGTGCGATAGCCTCAAGTCTGGGAAACTGCTCTATGCAGATGACTTAAAGCTGTTTCGCGTGATTAAGTCGCTTGTGGATTGCGGTGCACTGCAAGCTGATATTGAACGTGTTTCAACTTGGTGAAAATGAACGGAATGCAAATGAATGCGACGAAATGTAAAGTAATGACGTTCACTCGATGTCGGACTACTGTATCTTTTGACTACGGGCTGAACAACTTGCCATTAGAAAGAGTCACGTCGATCAAGGATCTTGGCGTCATACTTGATAGTAAACTTCGCTTTAACCAACACATCTCAGTGACAACTGCGAAAGCCAATGCGATGCTAGGTTTCCTATGCCGGAACACAGCCCATTTCAATGACGTGCATGCGCTGAAGGCCCTGTTCTGTGTTTTAGTTTGCAGTGTACTTGAATATGGAGTGCAGATTTGGGCTCCGTATCATGCCGTCCATATAGCTCGTATTGAGAGAGTCCAGAAGCGCTTCATAAGGTATGCTCTACGTGGCCTGCCATGGAACGACCCAGTGAACCTACCGCCATACGAACATCGATGCGCACTCCTCGATTTACTGCTGTGGATCCCCAGACATCGAACGAATTACGGCCTGAACAATCTACTGGATTTATGTTGTAGACGTTTCAATGAAGTGTGTGACTGTTTCGATTTTAATGTTAGCAAAGTAGTTTTTAAATATAGAATTAAGAGTGTCGATTAACCAGTCTGTGCGACTTTTGTGTCGAAGATGTTGTCAAATAAATAAATAAATTATCGTTTGGAAGGGGTTGGGCAGGTAACTTATTTCAGGTATTAGTTGCCGCTCATGGTTGCGACATCTACTAAACCGTCGGTCCCTGTATTCCCTTTCGGGAACTGAGCTGCAGATGGGTGATCACAGCTTGCTGGGCAGGTACAAAAAGCACGAAAACAAAAGGATGATACAACTGGGACACAATGGCAGAGAATTTATTAGAGTGGAAGGAAGAGGGATAATGACGTTACACTCTTAGATCAGACAAACAAAGTAATTCGTAAATCGCTTGCATGTAGGGAAGATCACGCATTCCCAAAACATCTCTTACCTCGCGGAAGGGTTGCCTACCTTGGGCTACTAGGGTATCCAATAGTTGTATTCTGGAGGCATCATTATCCGGGCAATGCCAAACTGCGTGAGTGATATCATCACAACCGGTTCCGTACCTACATAAATTGCTATCGACGAGGTTTTTCTGTAAGAAATGTGCGTCTAGCGAGCAGTGGTTGGACATAAGTCTTGACATCACACGAATGAAACCGCGACTTACATTCAGACCTATGAACCACGATCTCGACGAAACATTTGGAATATTGGAACGTACCCACCGCCCAATATAATTACTTGTCCAATTGTTTTGCCAACTTTGAAGAGAACTCTGACGTACTAATGGGAAAAATTCATTATGTGAAATTCTTCTTTCGCGTTTGCTAGAGAGTCCGCCTTCTCATTGCCTGGAATTGAACAATGTGACCCATACAAAGATAATCTTGAGTAATCTTTAACAAACGAACACATCTGCTCCTTTATTTTTGAAAGAAAGTAAGATGAGTGCCTCACTGTTTTCATCAACTGCAGGGCCTCAATAAAACTGATTCCATATGAGAAGATGAAATAATGGTCTATGGGCATGTCAATTAATATCTCCGATGCTAAATTGATTGCTGCCAGCTCAGCAACGTATACGGAATAAAATTTCAACAGTTAATTCACTGTTAAATCTCATATAATTAACGGAATCAAATCAAAGCTGCAGGGCAGATTTATACATATATTAAGATTAACAAATTAACAAATACTGGATAAATCACTGGAGGTTGTTTGGTAAAATTCTCGACAGATTCGCCTCACGCATGTTATTGGCCTCATATACTTTCTTCTTGATCTTTCTGAGTTTTCACTCACTTCAATTCAGGAACTGCCCTGTAGATGGATTCCATGTCCTTGGAAACAAAATGCACCGAGTTCGTTTCATTCCATACCAGTTTGCTTTTAAAACAGTGGGATATAGCTCAATCCGGCCAAAATAGAGGTTTTTCATTGTGCTGCTCAAAGGCAAAGACGTTTAAGGAAACATTAAGTCTTGTAACTTTCACTACTGATGGTGGTTGTTGTGACAAAAATTTCACTTTTCCTTCCGAAATAAGGTATTTCAATACAAATTCCACCATTTTCTTCTATTTGAATTTGAATCATCCACTTTAAATTTATCTATTCCGGTGTAAAACTTTTACGTATTTAGGGTTAACATAGACCGATACTTCATGTATGAAAGAATACCAAAATAACTCCACCCGTGCCTCGAGTCCCGGCACTTCCCCGGGCAACCTTTCGGTAACACTTCAAGGAGGGGGCTAGTGTTCTTTACGCACTCACTATGTCTAACTACATAGGTCTTTAGTAGTTAGCATCACCGGCCTGATGCTGATTCGATCGAGATGCTCCTGGATCTAAGCAGGGTTCGAAACGTCCGTCGCAAGACCAGATCATCCGTGATCTCCCAACCCGACCACTTGCGGCAGCTGCCGAACCTCACGTCACATGGTCCGTCCTCCGATCGAGAAAGCCAGGGCAAGACCTGGGTTGGAACGGCTCGTGGTAACGTCTACCCTAGGGTCGTCCCTGTACGGCTTTCTGCAGGATTCCGTGTGGAACTTCCTCCGTTGTAGTCCGCTTAGCCATTAAGGGGAGCTTAACGTTTCCAGGGTGCACCGCGGAGAGGCGAACTACTTCCACACCCCTAGCACGGATCTTGGCAGCATTTTGCTGCCATTCATCGTGGTTTGGAAAGTTTTGAACCACGTATGCATGTGATGCAGCTCTTGCCAAGCCCTTCTGGACGACTACATCACGTATTGAAATGTTGGGTTTTCGGGAGAAACTACCCTTGACCCATCTCCCCGTCTTCCTACATGCGACTTCCAGTTTCCTCCCTACTCCACTCTTGTGATCCAAGGTATTTTGGTCCACAGTAGAACGAATCCATATAGGCCTATACAGCTTGAAAATGTGCGATTTTACATGTGCGGTGTCTTCGGAGAAATTTATTATCATAAAATAGGATATTGTTGGCGCGATTACCCTACGTTGTGAATTTTTTCTTCGACCAGGAGCACCAAGGGTTCAGCTCTGGGCAGCACCAGAAAATAAGCAGGCACACGTAAGCAACTTCACAATAAAACTTTAACCAACGGCACAATGGTGTTTCTCACAAAATGGTTCTCACAAAAGAATTAAACGTTCGCTTCATAAACTTTTGAGATAATTTAATTTTCTTCCGTGCAGATCGAACAACTGGTAACGACTGACGATGATGACGATGATTGATTGGTAGGTCGGGTACGTTCGCGCGAAAGCAGCTGAGCAAAACGGGGTTGCCAGAAGGGCAAGAAAAGTATTTAGAACTACGCGACCGTTAGCACCAGTTTTGAGGATTTGGAGACATATTCTCAGTCCGTGCTGCCAGAACCAACAGATATCTTTTCGTGCAATTAGGGTTATGTGTATCCACGTATTAGGGTGATCTACAATTTATTTATTCAAAATGTGCACAAACAAGTTGTTGTCTCCCCAAAAGATGTAGACAACACTAAAATTGTTACTTTGTCGAAGGCAGCAACTTGCTATCTCCAAACGGTGACGAGATATGATGCATTGTTTACGGAGAACCCTTTTAAATTAGTGGTGAATCTCCATGTTCCACGAATAAAATTTGGCGCTGCCCAGGTAACCAATTTAGCATTGAAATATACACTATTTCTGCAACATACTTACATTTACGATGCTTCTTGCTGAACATTGGCAGTCTGAATGCATAGCTGTTATTCAATAGCATACGCAAAGCTACCGTTATGTAAGCTGATGTCTGTTATTTTTATGCTTGATATATTATAAGACCAACGCACTGAAAATGTTTAGTTAAAATTGTTTACACATCGATACTTGTCCGAACATAAATTGTTTACAAATATGAATGAACCTTAAAAATGGGAACATTTTGTGAATAGTGGTACCTATTAGGGAAATGTGAAAAAATACAATTATAAAGATCAATTTAGATGCGATGAACAGCAGAAACCTTCAGAAAGAAAATCGCAATTCCAAGACAACACAGAAGTTCTTCATCTGGTTTCATGGAACAGTCAGATAGCCTGCAGAATTTGGATAAAGACGATTCAATCCCCCTAAGTGAGGATTGTTATAGTCCTGATGAAAGAGTAAGCGAGGATGATGAAATAGATGACGAACCAGATTTAACATCATTCCAATAAGTTGGAAGGTATGCTCTCTGAAGATCCTAGAACACTACTTGTATTTCCTCGAGAACCTAGTAATGTTTGCGAAATTGAAGGTGGTCAGTATTGGCATCAAAGGGCTAGTTCAACTGCCATTAAACAATTTTGAAAAATCGCCAGAGTTTTTTTTTTCTTTTCAGAAAAATGCCTTCGTGAGGCTTTTTTTGACCTTACAGGATTCCGTTGTGTTTCGATCAATGTTTACATTGATGGTTTAACATTGTTCAATAACGGAACCGATCAGGTTTGACAAATATTGTTTAATGTGCATGAGGAATCTAAACTTCCACCTATGATCATTGGGATTTTTCCATGGTAAAGTAAAACCAAAATGCGTAGAAGATTTTTAGAATCGTTATCAACGAACATAAGCTGACTATTGAACTAAGAGATTTCATCTGCGATTTGCCAAGAAGGGCGTTCATAAAAAGGGTATACCAGTCGATTTGAATGTATTGTTCAGCACATTCCAACTCGTTTCATGGTTGCTTAAAATGCACCATCGTTGGAAAACATCTTAAAGAGTTGCGCATGAATGTATACCTTACCACTATGTGGCACCAAAACGAACGAATTGCGGATTCCACGATACGATATACGACGGACATCATCTATCATATAAGACTCGTGAGAACGCAAAGTTTTCCATGGATATGATAGAAGATGTAATCGTTAGTGACTCGTTACATTTGTTGCACTTAGGAATAACAAAAAAGTTGCTCACGATACTCAGAGATGATCACTTGCACCATAAAAAGTGGTCAATGAAAACGATCTCTACTATTGACAAGATACTCAGTACCCTTGAAATACCACTTTAAATCCTTCGTGAAGGTCGTGGATTACAGCATTTAAGTCATTGGAAAGCTAAACAGCTAAAGACTATTCCACATGACTCGTTTTCAAAAGTCATCCTTGTACAGAAATGTAACTATTCAAAAATAACAATTTGAGTGATTGAGGGCTCACCTTGATGACTTCTGACACAAGTACAAAAATTTCAATTATAATCCCACCCTACTTATAAGCGCAGGTTTGTTTTTCATTAAATCAGAAGTTAATAGTTAATTGTACCATAGTCATAGATTGCTACGATCTTCCACCTAAAATAATGATTGGAGAATTTGATGAAATTAAACTAACGCCATACTTCTACTGATTTCCAAGCTCATCCTTTCCGCACCGAGCGGAAGAGACCTGGTCCTTCAAACCTTTATACGGCTACCAAATGATTTCATTATCCCACAAATATAAGTACTAATACATTCACACATATTCATACAAATACACATATACACATATTTTCCTAATTTTCTAGAGTCAATTCCTCTTCAGTGCAGTACTTGGTCACAATCTGTTTTCACTTTTCTTCCGTAAGACCTCGAATCGTTCCGCTTGAAGTAAAACTTTAACTGTTAATGAAGGTTTTCGTTTGTTTACAAGGCAAGCAACACATTGACACTAAACAGCTGTCAAAATAAGTCATGGTATTTTTATACAGAACCTCAAAGGTGTACTCATAATTAACGATACAGCCCTTACGTTTCTTTACAGTCCTTGCTCAAAAGCATATTGGATGCATGGTTGATTTCCAATAGCTGGAATATTTTTTAGCGTATAACACGCACAGAAAAAAAATAATTAATTTTATCAAGCGCGTAAAATTTTCCCTCGTTTAACTCTAAGCCAAGGCAAGCGTAAACAACGAAATTGTTTGCAATCTTTCATACAACAGGCTAGATTCAGGCGTTATCTGGCTTAAATTTACATGAAATATCCCATTACTTTCTGCCAAATCTAGCATTCCCTTTATGTGCATTAGATAACGCTGAAAATTCAATGTTTCATCTTTCTGTGTAGACTTTTCTCATCACATACACAGTTGGTTTTCCAAACAAATACTTTTTTGCATTTTGTGCTTCTATTTTTTCTTAAAATTTAGACTCTTTCGGCTTCCCCTGAATTTCCAGGTCAAAAGTAAGTAAATGTTTCACAAACCAACAAACTTCACAGATAAAAAGAAACACTGAATTTTCTGCGTTATCTAATGCACATAAAAGGAATGCTAGATTTGGCAGAAAATAATGGAGTATTTCATGTAAATTTAAGCCAGATAACGCCTAAATCTAGCCTGTTGTATAGAATATTGCATATAATATCGTTGTTTAAGCTCCTATGGCTTGGCATTACACGAGGGGAAATTTTATGCGCTTGCTAAAATTTATTATTTTTTTCTGTGTATGTATTGAGACTTACAAACCAGCACAGATTCATAGTTTACAATTGCGGTACAACTTACAAGAACGTTGTCATACTTCATTCAAGCCTTGAGGGCTCGTAGACAAACGAAGACTTTTTCGAACCCCCTCTACCTTGAATTATCTACATAGTTTATGAACAGCCTGCATCGATACATCTTCCTGATCTATCATGCTAAGATCATTAAAAACTATCTGTTGGACTAATAATTCCAGGTCTTCGTGAACAATTCACATGCTGATACGTTTAACGTTGATGCTAGTGTTCCTCAGGAATTTCAGGAGGGCCCCAATATTCAATAGCTGTAAAATGTGTATCAATGCAGCTAAAACCCAAACGATTTTGTTTCCGCACTTCAAATCACCTCGACTTGTTTCGCCAATGGGTGTCAAAATTCATCTCAGAAACATAACGATGACAGTTATCCTCAAGCAGGAACGAATAACTTGATAGCTGGCCTTGGTATTTAAGACCTCAGATTAAGAGGTAAAATACCTGAGGATAATACCATAAAATTGTTCTCACAATTTTATGCGAATAACAAATTGAGGTAAGACAGTACCAAAATAGTAATTCTCATGTATTTCCAGAGATATTTGGCTTTCAATTCTTAGGTTTTTTGTTAAGGTATTTTGCCACTTAATCTGAGCTCTTTAATACAAAGGCCAGTCACAAAGATCAAAATTAGGTATGCATATGTTGCTGTCTCTTGCTCGGGTCTAGTAAAAGTCTACCTTGGTTTTACCCTAGAAAGCAAGTTGTGTTTGTGTGTGATTCAGTTGTCAGGCATCAATCGGAAGGACGCAACGCTGGGTTCACATCTTTGCTGATATTTTGAAGATATTTTAGTTCCTTTTCTCTACACAGAAGATGCGGACATCACTGCAGCAAAGTCCGCATGTTACATGACATCTTCTTGCATTCCAGTTTGAACAAGCGACACGTTCGGTCGTGTTTTTCGCTCTCTCGCAGTTAAAATTTTTTCCCCCGTTTTTCCCCCTCGCCCGCTTTCTCGCGATTGCGTGTTCGGTTCTCGATCTATCGCCTGCGCTTGCTCATCTTCTGGTGGTGGCAAAGCAGAAAAAAGTGCTTCAAAGTTCGGAAACATTTCCCGCTCGACCTATTGCTGTGGCAATGGGTCGAAAAAATCGACCAACGGCGACATCCGCTCCCGAAACATTACCGCAACCGGGCAGCTCCAAGCGGCTGCGCCATGATGACGCCGATCCAGTGGATCGCAACGCTCGTCTACTAGCGAGCAATCAATTCGCCGTGCTTCCGGTCCAGGAGGTGCCGAAGAAGGTGAAGGTTCCCCCGCTCTTCACGACGTCAAAGGACATTGCTGCACTCAGGCGAGCTTGCAGCTATCCAAATCCATCCACTGTACAAGCTGTGCAGTAATGGAACCAAAATTATGTGCTCGACGGAGGCTGACTACCGTGCTGTCGGCGCTCACCTAGTCGCGAAGAAACACGAGTTCTACACTCACGACGCGCCCGGAAGCAAGCCATTGAAGGTGATTCTGCGTGGCCTTCCAGAACTCACACCGGAGTCAATCTTCGCAGAGCTGCAAGCGGCGGCACTATGTAAAGCCTCAGAAGGTGTTTTCTATCAGGCGCCAGCAACACGGTAACTACCGGGACCAACTCTATCTGGTCCACCTTGTGAAGGGATCCGTCACGATGGCGGAGCTGATGAAAACACGGGCCCTTTTCGACGTTATCGTCGAGTGGGACCGGTATCGTCCGAGACAGCACGACGTAACGCAATGTGGCAACTGCCTTGCGTTCGGACATGGAACTCGAAACTGCCACATGAAACCACGATGTGGCAAGTGTGCTGGAGCCCACAGTACCAACAATTGTGCCCCGATGGAAGAAGGTGCGCTACTGAAGTGCGCAAATTGTGGCGGTAACCATGAGAGCTGCAATCGAACCTGTCCAAAACGTGCTGAATTTTTGGCTATCCAAAAAAAGGCGTCCACCAAGTCTCGGCCTGCTCAACGCCGTCCACTACCTCCGATGAACGAGGAGAATTTCCCGTCGCTTCGGTATCAGGTGCCAAACCTACCACCGATCCCATTAAATCAACGCCAAGCAAACCGCCCGTCAGCTTCCGTGCATCATCGTTTCGCAGCAGCTGCCGCCGCCCCCAACCCGACTCCTCCTCCAGGCTGGGGCAATCCAAGTTGCAGTACTTCAACGCAATCACCCGTCGATGGACAGCTCTACGACTCGGAGCAAATGGTGGAGTTCGTGCAAGAGCTCTATCGCCAACTACGTTCCTGCCGCTCCAAGGAGGAACAGCTCAAAGCCGCCACGTCCGTGACGATGAAATTTATTTTCAAACATGGACCGTAAGCGCACCATCAGCATCCTCAACTGGAATGCTTGTTCCATCCGGAACAAAACCTTAGAGCTCGGTGACTTCCTTAACAGGAAGGCCATCGACATCGCTATCGTCACCGAGACACACCTCAAGCCCGAACTCACCGTTATTATCCCAGGATACCGGATTGTGCGACTTGATCGTAGCGGCCCTAGTGGAGGAGGAGTCGCGATCGCCCTGCGCTACAACATCAACTGCCATCTGCTTCCGAGCTTTCAGCTGCAGTCTATCGAAGCCATCGGAGTCGAGGTCGAAACTGCTGTCGGCCCAATCACCATCATCGCGGCCTATTGTCCCAAGCAAGCCAGTACCAACAACGGAACAACAACGGCCCTACGAAACGACATCCGTAAGCTAACTCGGAGGCAGGGGCACTTCATCATCGCTGGCGACCTAAATGCGAAACACGAAGCCTGGGGGAACACCCGGCGGAATCGGAACGGAATAATTCTGCAGGAAGACCTGGAAGAGGGACATTACACCGTCCTGGGCCCGGATACTCCCACCCGGTTGAGCAGATCCGGGGTCCATTCGACAATCGACATCTTTCTCACGAACATGGGGAACAACATCGCCCAGCCGGTCATGCACCAGGAGCTCAGCTCGGACCACTATCCGGTGGTGGCCGAAGTTGGCTCCTCGGTCAACCGGCATAGAATCACCAGACGGAACTACCATCGCGCCAGTTGAGAGAGGTTCCGACAACACGTGGACGACAATATCGATTTCGACATGCACCTTGATTCGGTTGATGACATCGAACGGCAGCTGCAGAGCATCGAGCAAGCGATCGCCCAGGCCCGGGAGCAACATGTACCGGTGATTGATCAGGTGAGTGACTCTGTACCCATTGATAGACCCACTAAAGAACTTATTCAATTGCGCAACGCCATTCGACGGCAATATCAGCGAACTGGTTTGCCAACGCTCAAACGTCACTGTAATCGAGTGACAAAAATTATTAAGGCCAGAATGGTGAACCTTAAAAATAACAATTTTGCCGACAAGATCCGCTCTCTCCCAAATTGTGCAAAGCCGTTCTGGAAGTTGACCAAAATTTTAAAAACTAAGCCAAGGCCCATTCCACCGTTGATCCCATTAGACAGCAATGGCTCTAAGGATCGATTGATAACTCCTGCAGAGAAGGCTGCTGAGATAAGTCAACACTTCGTCAGCTCCCATAATCTCGGACAAAACATCGTCAGTCCACATGAAGCTGCCGTTAGCGCGCTTATTACTAACATCCATCTAAGCCCCAACGACTTCACAGAGGAGTTGGAGATCTCAGCTGACGAATTGTTGACTTATATCAAATCCTCAAAGAACATGAAGGCCCCAGGTTTCGATAACATCCTGAACTTGGAGCTCAAGCAACTGAGCCCCCAGTTCTATAACCATCTGGCGATGGTTTTCAATCATTGCCTCCGACTTGACTACTTCCCCTCGTGTTGGAAGTCAGCCAAAGTCATACCCATTCAGAAACCTGGGAAAGATCCTTCATGTTCCAAGACCTATAGGCCCATCAGCCTTCTCTCAGGATTATCCAAGCTATTTGAGAAAGCGATCCACCGTCGGCTTCTTTCATCTGCCGACGAGCTGAACATCTTGCTCGACGAACAATTTGGCTTCCGACGTGGTCGGTCGACTATTCACCAACTTAATCGAGTCAGTAACATCCTCAGACGGAACAAGTCTGTTTCGAAATCATCTGCCATGGCACTTCTCGACATCGAGAAGGCCTTTGATAACGTGTGGCATGATGGCTTGGTGTACAAGCTGCATCGATACAATCTTCCCATCTTTCTCGTGAAGATAATTAAAAATTATCTGACGGACAGGACATTCTGTGTTTCGCTGCAAGGTGCAGTTTCCGATGCACAGGAGATTTTCGCCGGTGTTCCGCAGGGAAGTATACTAGGTCCACTTCTGTTCAACCTATTCACCTCGGACATTCCCCCGCTCCCTGAAAATGGATCTCTGTCGTTGTTCGCCGATGATACCGCAGTCGTCCACAATGGTAGGGTAATAAGAGCGCTTACAGCGAAACTGCAGCAAAGCCTGAATGTTCTGTCTGAATATCTCACAGAATGGAAGATCTGTATCAATACGGCGAAGACCCAGGTCATCCTATTTCCACACTCAAACTCTCCCAGACTTGTTCCGCCTGGAGGATTGTAAAATAAGCTTAAACAACACAACGGTGGAATGGGCCAAATCAGCTGTCTATCTTGGCGTAACACATAGACAGCAAGCTTATTTTCAGGGAGCAGGTTGACAAAACGGTCACAAAGTGTAACGTTCTGTTGAAGCTACTGTACCCATTGATCAACAGAAGGTCTACATTATCCCTGAAAAACAAGCTTGCTGTCTACAAGCAAATCATACTTCCAGTCATCGAGTACGGCATGCCAATCTGGGAGAGCTGCGCAAAAACACATCACCTGAAACTTCAGCGTGTCCAAAATAAGTTCCTCAGGATGATCCTGAACACCCCTCCGAGGACAAGAACATCTGAGGTCCACCGTCTGGCCGAGATAAAAATCCTCAACGATCGCTTTAGTGAGTCTATCAATCGGTACAGGGCACGCTGCCTGACATCGGATCACCAGATCATCCGGAATCTGGTTCCCCACACGTAGGATTTTCAAATTGAAATTTTAGTTGTAGATTAGGTAGGTTATCAAATTTTAACAAACAATGCCCCAAGGGCTGAACAGAAAATTTCATGTAAAACATATTACGCTTTAAACACATCAAACACATAAAATTAAACAAAGCTGAAGAGCCCAATGGGCTAAAACACTTAAAATGTAAAAATTAGTATGCAAGTCAAACCAATGGAAATATAAAACATGTTAAGCTAAAAAAAAAAAAAGACATCTTCTTGCGCTATGTAAAACAGGATGCAGGTAAGACCATTGCCTAACCGAAGTCATTTGGGTGATTCAAACGAGTCCGATAACGCTCCCGATCGTGTTCATCATAATCCCTTTTCTGGGCGTGTCATTTCTACTCGTTTCGTCGGATCGACAGTGTAAGATATGCTAAAACTTGACCCATTTTTAGTTTGTCCCTAAATGTAACGTTAATAAACTAAACTGAGAATCAAAATACCGTCCAGTTCTGAAAAATAAAATCCTGGAAACAAAAGAAGAAAATGAAGCGTTGAAGACTTTAAACATTCGAGTGAAGGTTGCAGTGTTACTGAAATGCTCTACTGTGTATGCTTTCCAAAGAAAGAAAAACCAACCGTTCCAAATTGCTCGTCGAATGAACTCATCTGCTGCAAATGCTCCATTCACCACGGAGCAGAACGGGGCATACAACATAAAGCAATCAAATTGCTCCAATTGCATCTTGCTCTGAGGCTGCCTGCTACTTACGCCATCAACTCGTCGTCGTCGTCGTCTTTGGTAGGAAAAGCGCTATTGCTCGGAAGAAATCACAGAACACGTGTTCAAATAGCGTAACGCGCCCAGACGGTGCCGCCTTTCGCTGTAGTGTCATTTTCCAGGATGGGAAAACAAGGGAGAGAGGGATATTTCTCCCTTTTCCTCCTGCCAGCTTCGGCAGAAATCGCCGGTCGACCGGAAGAGGAAAGCGGTAAAATTAAGTTTGAAAATTGCATTGATTTAATTCGAGTTGGTGTTTTCTCTTGACTCCGTCGACGTTGGTCGCAGTTTGTCGATGATGTGCGCACGTCAGCGAAAATTCCTTCATAGTCGACGGAGAAAAGCAATTGGAGCATCGGCAGCCCCTCGTCGAATTCGGTTTTGCAGACGTCGGCGTCTAAATTAGCTGAGACTTCAGAAACTTGCTGCGATGGGGAGGACGCAAATACACAATCACATCAGGAAGCCAACTACCGGGAAGGCTAATATTATGCGTCATAAGGCTGGTGGCGTGGAAAATTTGTTTTCCTTCTGAATTATCGCTTCATCCGTCGAGAACCAAAGAAAAAAAACATCCAGAAGGATGAAAATGACTTTCCAGTTGGGCGAAAGCTTCGGAAAGCCTAGATGAGACGGTTTGATTGGATCCAGATTAGTCGTAAATTGGGTCAAGCAGGCTGGAAAAAACTAAGTTTTTCACCAGATTCCGATAGTAAACGGGCACCGATTGGAAGTACTGAAATGTCACAGTAGGTCACACTGATTGCGTGTTTGTTCGTGAAAGTTTGCTTCGTTTTGTCGCCTGCTGCTTGAAGCATCAATAAAAGCTGATTGCCAGCAGTTTTGCGCTGTTTGAACCGGAGAAAATCCTGTTCACTAAACGAACGACCCAAAGACCAATTCACAAAGTGGAAAGCACAGTTTCCGAAAATTAAAAGCAATAATTACGCTTTGCTGCACTTGCTTTCCCGTTTCTTTTTGTGTGGTAGTTTTCCCAAAAGTCGAGAACGAGGCAATCGATTGCTTTGGTTGGCCTCAAGGGAAGCAGATTGCTTTCGGTTGAGCGATTGCAGGTCGGTTTTTGCCACCCGTTCTATCTGACTGACTAGAGCAAACAGAATTGGCAAAATGATTTGCTAAGCTGCATTTGATAGACGAAATTTGTGTCACCTTCGTTCTTGGTTCGTCCTCTTCAGATGCTGAGATACAAGGGTGAAATTTTGCTTGGGAAATGAATCGAACATTCGATCGGGGCGGTAGTCGAGCCTGATAGTAGGAATTCAAAAAATGCTTAAATGTTAAAAATCTCAATTATCAAACTGACCTAGAAAATTGGGAACTTTACTAAACAAACATGTTGCTCACTGAACAATTAACTATTCATTTTCCTAAAACGACATGTTTGTCTCATCACACAAATCAAATATTGATTCCGTCACGAGTTGAATGATGAATTCCCTAGTGTGTATTTTGCTGAACAAATAAGTAATCCTAAATAATCATCCGGGGGGAACGTTTCGCTCGAACTGAGAATAAGTATTTGCCACTTTACAAGTACTTCATCATCCTCCATCTTCTTGGGCCAACAAAATGTTCTCATCACCGGGAGCGCTCATCATCCTGGCAGTACTCACGTTCTATCGCTGTCGCTCTCGACACTATGCACACCGTGGTGGGTTTATCGTTATCAACACCCACCAGCATTAACAACAACCACCGACCGGTGCGTCATGCAGAGCCACAACACAGGAGCAATCTTCCAAGGTAACACGAAAGGACATTGCCACCGCATCATCAACCAGCCAACCAAGCCCAAACGGTGCGCAAAATCTCGGAGCCATGCAATTTCCTCTATTTCCATCTACTCCTGCCCTACCTCGTAATTGTCTTGGGCTGTGTGGTGTGAAAACTCATCCTCTTTGCCCACGGATAATACCCTTCGGTAGTAATGTAAGCAACCCATCACTCAACTGTGTAAACTCGACGCTGAAGCAACCGGCGACGCCGTCGAACGCATCGCACAGACTCCCACAGCTCAATCAGACCAAAAGCTGGTGTTATTAAATTGGAAAATTATGAAAGCTCCCCTCTGGCTGTAATATTAAGTTGTTGTAATAATGAAGCGCATGCAAAACTGAAAGGATTCGCACGATACAAGACAGTCTCCAAGGTTTGGCGATGGGAATGGAAAGCACAGTGCATCGACGAGGGAAACCATTGTCGTCGACAAAAGTGTTTTCGAGAAGTGAAAAGCACAGCAGTTCAAAGTAATTGTAGCACGTTTCACGCTGCCATTGATGATTGCCTTTCACCTGTTCTGTTTAGCGCTCTACAGGATGGGGCTTCCTTGAGATTGGTTGGGTGGGCGTCTTCAGAAAGTTTTGTTGCAATTTCGAGAGTGCTGTAATTACTTTATATGTAAGCTAAATGAAACTTTGATGCAATTTGGTTGATTGGAGCCGAATTGAGGAATGTTGAGGGAATGAAATAGAATAGAACTGTTGATTTGCGTTTGTTGAGTGGCAACAAACGAGTGATAAACTACCAACATATGAGAAGGGATAGGAGTTATGAGTATATACGAGGAAAATTGTATAAGAAGAAGCAAATCAGCGTGATTGATTATTGATATCGGTTGAACTGATCAGTCATGGAAAAGATTGCATAGTTTACATACTTACTTACTAACTTACAAAGGTCAAACATCCCCAACACTCGGTTGAAGACCAGTTCCAATATCACAGCCCACTTGGTATAACCAGCCTGCATGCTGCGCCCCTAAGCGTCTTGTCTGGTCAAGTTCTGGTACCACCCGCCCCAGCTTTAGCAATTTAGCCACAGTTGGCCGCTGACTCAGCCATTGGAGAAAGCACCTGCTTGGCGAGGCCACGGAGGAGTTGGTTCTCCTAAAAGAAATCCTCCATCGCTGGACCCAGTGGTTTTGGCAAAAAATCCGGCAGCACGAGGGCAAATGGCCGCAATGTAAAGGGTGTTCACAGTTAAATTGCATCACTTTGAATAAGCTGTAACATGTCGCCCTTTGGGCTGATTTTAACGAAATTTTGGGTGAAATGACCTCAGCGTGTATTGAAATCCAAAACATTCGTGTTGGAGAACTTCAACGAGAGGGTTCCCGGTGTCAATTATTCAAACGACCTGTGAATGCACTGAAACAAATGTTAGTGGATAACTACAATGCTTTCTCCTTGAGTTGAACCCTCAAACCCGCTTCATGACCTTGTACCATTTGTACATAACACAGGATGTCAGCCCTTCGCCGAACATTTCCAATCGTGTTTGCTTCTCCGATTTCGACAATTCGGTTCATTTTGATTTATCCATGAAGCAGGAGCTTCGTGGAATCCCAGAGCATCATCGTCCTATGATTGCTCCGGTGATATTTGCTGCAAAGTTTGGCCAAGTTGATTCCACTAAATCGTTCTTCACTGACGGATCTTTGATAGAGGAGTCAGCAGGCTTTGGTATATTTAATGAAATTTATAGCGCCAACCGTAAACTTCAAGCCCCTTGTTCCGTGTATGTCGCTGAATTAGCGGCAATACATTTTACGCTAGAAATTGTTACCTCATTACCACCGGATCAGTACTTCATTTTCACGGATAGTCTCAGTTCTATAGAGGCTATTCGCTCCTCGAGGCCGGTAAAGCACTCCTCGTATTTTCTCATGAAAATACGGGAGCTTCTAAGTGCTTTATCTTCGCGTTATTTATCATCACCTTTGTATGGGTCCCATCTCATTGTTCAATTCCGGGCAATGAGAAAGCGGACTCGCTTGCAAAGGTGGGCGCTATGGAAGGCGATATTTGTGATCGACAAATCGCCTTCAACGAATTTTTCCTATTTTTCGTCAACAGTCACTCGTCAGCTGGCAGTATAAATGGAGTAAAGGAGATTTGGGGCGATGGCAACATTCTATCATCCCAAAGGTGTCGAAGAAATCTTGGTTTAGCGGGATGGATGTGGGTCGAGACTTCATTCGTGTTATGTCTCGCCTCATGTCCAATCATTATTCTTTGAACGCTCATTTATACCGGGTTGGGCTGAGCGACAGCAATCTCTGTGAGTGTGGACAAGGCTATCAGGACGCAGATCACGTTATTTGGTCTTGTGCTGAGCATCGTGGTTTCAGATCGAGGCTTTATGATTCCCTTCGGGCTCGAGGTAGACAACCCAATGTGCCAATTCGAGATATTTTGGCTGTACGTGATTTGGAGTACATGAAACTCATTTATGTGTTTTTGACTAACATTAGCATTAGATTGTAGTTAGTTTAACATGTATGTTTAGTATAAGTTTTTTTTTCTGTGTTCGTGTGTTTTTTTTTCTCTTTCAAAAATGTTCGATTTAAAAGAAAACCAAAAGTTGTGTAGTTATAAGTGTTTCAATAATTTAGAATTTAAATTTAATGTGTTATGTAGACCATACTTTAAATTCCCACCCTCTTTCCCATCCGTAATTTGTAATTCCTATTAACCTCGAGACGGCCGCGAGTAATCGGCTCTATCCTCCTAACTTTAGTTTTAAGATAAATGATGTATAAAAGTATGAAAATTTGGCTCTGTAAAGTTTATTCGATTGAGCCTGTACAAATAAATGATTTAAAAAAAAAAAAAACTACAATGCTTCATCAAAACCGGTACAGTTCCAGACTTTAACAATGCTTACACCCTCGCGGCGTAAGCAGAAAATTAGCAATGAAACAATCGCAAGCATGATATTACCCTGCTAAATTACAATGACATTACTTATCTAAAATACAACACTAAATTTATATAAAATGCCGGTAATTGATTTGCTAAAAAAAACCTTAAAGGTTCCAAACACCAAGGGAATTTTAAAACTGCCAGATGCAAGTAGTAGTGGTATCGGAATTCGGAAAACAAGCGCACGCAGACGCAAAACAATATTTTTTCGATTGTAGTACAACGTTGCCCTGCATTTGCGACAAAATCAGTGTAAGAACTAATGAGGATCGAGAAACTAGACAAAAATGTTGGCTTTTAGGATCATTAAACGAACTGTTTGCTAACTGCAAAGATCTTTATTCGGATTCAAAAATCGAATTTTCAACGTTTGCCAAACTTCGACCACCAGAATACATACTCACTGGAAGTTCCGGTGCTCCGATACTCACACAGTGTGTGTTTTTATGAGACATGCAAATATTGAGTTATGCGTACGTTCTGTGAAAGGTTTGCCGATGATGAAAGACAGTTCTGTGACTCAGTTGATTCCCAGTTATCTGATATTAAACAGTGAATATGTAATGTACGACTTCTGTGATAAATTGCGGAATGAAATCAAAAGTTTCCCCCTTGAAACTATTAAGTTCAAAAATTGGATTCTAATCGAAAATCACTATCAACTAGTTTATAGCACAACTAGTTTGCCTGAGGAGTTTGTAGCAGTTTTCAGCAGTTTTCTCTAAGGATGTTTGCCACATTTCTAAATCACAAAGTAAATGAAAACTTACTAATCGTAACAAATTTTATTGTGACTCCATCATCCCTAGGCACAAAAAGCTACCTCTTCGAGCTGAAATAAAATCTTAAGTCGATGCAGAATGGTCCGGAATTCAAATTAAGCTTTCAAAAAACAGTTTTTTGCTCTAATTTTTTTTATTTCAAATATGCCAACAAAGTTGTTTCCGGATGATTTTTATAACTTAAAAAGATAAAAGTTTTGACGTGTAAATCTTACAGATGTCTCATACAGTTAGCGAGTAATTAACGATTCTCTTATAAAATTACGCCCTTTTCAAATATGTTTTGATCAACAAAAAGATTAAGTTTCTCCTATTTTCAAACATGATAAAAATCATTTCAAATGCTGTTAAAAACAATAAAAAAAAGGCCTATTTTGCTTACAAAATCCGTAATAACTTTGGCGTTACATACGATAGAGACAATTTCAGTACAAAAAAAGTTGTAAATTTTATTGTTTTAGAATCTTTGGGAAGACAACTTTGCTGAAAAAATTGAAATTAAAAAGTTACAGCAAAACAATTGATTTGTATAGGGACACCCTAAGCTATGTTGGAGAAAACGCTCTAATTTGGCCATTTCAAAAGGCACAGAAAAAAAATAAAGTTGCTTGAAATTATTTATTCTAAAACTTTTTCGAATGATGTATGCCTTTTTTTTGCAAATAAAAAAGTTAGATTTTCGATTTCTCTGAAAATAAGCACCATCCTAGTTTTTATTCTTACCAAAAGAAGCGCCTTGTTATTAAAAACAACTTTGTTCAAGACAATTTTGCTCCAAAACTTCAAACTTAGGCTGAAAATGTTTTTTTTCAGCTTAATTCGCATTCTGGACCACTGTGGTTAGTGGCGAGTTTCTTTGTAAAACTTTTATCATTATATCTCTTGTTCCTGATCATAACTATGTTCTGGTGCACTGTTAGTTTAAATAATTGTTTGATTTTATGAAGATCATTGTTGTCTTAATAACTAAAACTTGCGTATTTACTGATGGAGCAGGGAGTTAATTTAAAAATAAGTGCAATTTCACCAATATATCGTTCATGAAAAATGGTTTTCAAATGGATGTTCAATGAAATTTTTCATGTCAGTTCACGCGGAAAATGCTCTTGTGATGGAATAGCTGGGACAATCAAACGGGCTGCTTACAAATACAGCTAATGTTCAAACAGAGGTGGTTACCCGTTCTGCTTACTGAGCAGATGGTCGGGAGTTCAATACCATTCCCGTCCCCTTTCTTGCTATTTGTCACTTGCCTCTTTCTATCATCACTAGATTTAAAATAAACAGCAGTCACACTGCGCTTTCATTGATCGCATCACTTACCACAGTGAATCCATGATCTATAAATAACCTGTCTCACTAACACAAAACTATTCTTCCCATGAAAATTGTGGAGACGCAGAGGTAAACACGGTCTCTAACCAACGATTGTCAAACTAATCATTCTACCCCCTCCCCAAAGACCGTGAGGACGTGGCCGCCGCCGGTACTGATCTGTAAATAAAATGAACTAGTGAACTTGTACATTGACGATGTAAAAGCTACTCCCAAGCTCCATCTATGAGGTTCTCTGCGCAATTAACTAGTTCTGGTCGGTAACGGAATAGCAACAACGAAACGCATGGTCCGTTTCAATAAAAAAAAACGGAGATAAGTTGTACATAGATGTTTTATCGTTCTACACTGAAAATAAAATTTTGTTTATACAACGAAATCGATTGTACAATGTACAAATAAGTTCGTTGTTTTCAGCAACGAACCTCATGAAAAGATAAAAAATAAACAAAAATGATTGGTTGGAATATGTTTGTACATTGTAACATTGTACACTGTAAACCAACCAACCAATTAACTCTATGTTGCCATTTTCAACAAAATAAACATGTTAGTTTGAGTTCTAATCATTTCCGAAATCCAGCAATCGATTTAAATTTTTAAATGGTTTCTTATTCCATCGTGAAACACTTACACTATCATAAACGGCTTGTGCACTTCCCTTCATGTTTGTGCATAGGGTAACGGGATGTGATGTTAGCCTAGCTCCTTGATTCGGCCTATGTACCAAATATGTCATTATTTCTTCGATAATCAACAAAATCATGTTGCTATCAGCATGACCGATTTATTCAAAGTAATTGAGACATAATTAATCAATTTATAGCAGTTCACTTCCGCGTAGCTTTCGACTTCCTTGACTTTACTGGTTAAGCTGAACAGATTATCTATACGATCTTCGAATGGTCTAAATTTGCCGAAATTTAACCTATAAACCGAATAATGCTGCCAAGATGGACATAATAAAGTTAAATGTTATAAACTAACAGGTTACATTGGTAAAATAACAATGTTTTAGCAAGCAAACGGTAGACCCAATGTTAGGGACATATTTTTTTCTATGTTCCCAACTATGGCCTGTTGTATGAAAAGCGTAATAAAAATGTTGTTATTGGTAACATTTACAATACAAATGTCTGAGTTCCGGTTGAATGTTGTGCATATGGCTCATCTTAACACAAATAAAAGGAACAAAATCTGTGTAGAGTGAATTATAATGTTTTAATTGTCGAATGACCGCTAAATCATATGTAAAAATCGCTTAAGTGTTTCTTAGCAGTTTAAATATAGTTTGATTTGTGAAATTGTTTGTTGGGTAGAGCGAATACAGCTGGGAACGCTTTGAATCAGAAAAGCAGGAAGAAACCCGTACGAAGATTGCATTTTATAAAAAATCAATCAATTGGGACAAACTTGCATCCATGATTAGACCCAATTTGGTACACGCAGACCGACATTACTTACATCCATGTCCCTCGAAAGTTTCTGACTTTATAAATCAAGTTGTGTAACTTTTCGTGATACATACTACCAGATAGCTTATTAAACATATCTTAGGAAGTGTATAGCTAGTTGTTTCCAGCTCAAATACTGTATGAGTTACAATGAAAAATGTAATCGGTTGTTGCATATTTGGCTGAGTCAAGGGACACATATACCCTATATGTAGAAAGCAAACGATGGTTAAATATGTGGGGATTGGTTTATTTAATTAGAGAGAAACATTGAAACAAGTAATTGAAACGTCAATCACTGGAACAATGTTGTCCATAATCAGCCAGATTCATTCAGCTATCTCTAAATCATTCAAATTGGAACACGACAACACAGCGCAGCTTTGCATTGGCATGGAACATGATGACATAGTGTAACGAACCACGAATTCGTTTTTCCGCTGGAATATGCTTAGCAATGAGAAAGATTCTACCGCTTAAAGGGTGTATTCGATAAAAATGGCACACAGAAAATCTTCTGTAACTTTTGAATCGTATGAGTAAAAAACATAGAAATTTGAGTAGATCTTATCCATAGTGTATTATTTACATCTGCCAAGTTTCATAGTTATACATTCAGTAGTTCCAGTCAGGTCGTCGAAACAAGAAATTGTCCGTGAGAAAATTTTGTGCACTCACAATCAAAATCCAGGGGCGTCCCACCGGTGGATTGCTAAAAGGCTTAGAATTGCAAATACAACTGTGTCTCATGTAATAAGAACCTTCAAGGAGCGTCTGAGTGTCCAAAGGAAGGAAGGGAGTGGTCGTAAAAGTGGTCCGATTGACAGTAAAATGGCCAGGAAAGTCGTACAACAATTCAAGAACCGTCCAAACATGTCAATTCGAGATGTCGCTAAAAAGTCTAAGGTGTCAGTCGGTATGTGCAGAAAACCATGAAGCGTGCTGGGTTTCATGTTTACAAAGTGCAAAAAGCCCCAAACCGGAATGAAAAACAAAACATCACTGCGAAAACCCGCGAAACATTACGAATTAATAAACCTGCGAAACATTAATTTGCATTACGGCCTCTCTTTCGAACGGCCGAACTAAACGCCCCGTAAGTTTTAGGCAAACTCGAACTGGACGGGCCAATGTAACCAGAATGAGGGTCAGTGCCTCGAGTGGCCATCGCAAATTTGTGCGTCTCCACGCTTTGGTGGATTGGCTATATCTTCGCTTGTACGCAAGAACAGACATGTGGTATGCATTCATGGCAATGTATGCCAACTTCTATCCATGAAACGAGTGACTTTAGGCGATGAACAACTTGCAAACAAAATGAAAAAAATAAATATCACAAGCGGATTGCCTGCTTTCAGAGTTTGAGTCTTTGAAATAGCTGTTTCAATGTAAACTACACAGATAAAAAGAAATATTGAATTTTCTGCGTTTTCTAATGCACATAGAGGGAATGCTAGATTTGGCAAAAAATTATAGGATGTTTTATGTAAAGTTAAGCCAGATAACGCCTGAATCTAGCCTGTTGTATGAAAGATTGCAAACATTGTTGTATGCAAACATTGTTTACGCCTCCTTTGGCATGGAATTAAACGAAGGGAAATTTTACGCGCTTGTTAAAATTAATTTTTTTTTTCTGTGTACAAGCGTGCTTGTTACACTCTTCATCAGGGTTCGGCAAAGTCATTTTCATTTGAAAATCGTCAAGCGACGTTGAAGCTGTCAAACATCACTTTCAAATGAACATTAGTTTTTTGATCTTCGAGCAGATACTCTATCAAAATCAATAGAACCACTTTCGATCAGTTCTCATGTAGTTTGGTTTTGATTGATGCTTGTTCATCTGGTGTTTCATTGTAAAATGAACATATCTTCTCATTGAAGCGAAATATTTCAATCGAAAATGCAAGCAGATTATTTTAACTTTTGACATTTTCCTCGGTTCATTTTACTGTACGGTTAACGGAAATGAATCTTGGTAGATTACTTATAAAGCATCGTCTTCTGAAGTGGAATGATTCATAGTCAAATCTTATTTATATTATAAACTGTGCCTTTTTCAATTAACATTAATGAAAAAAAACCAATGCAATGTAAACGAAATTATGATTTGACTATTCTTCGCTCCGTTTACCTATCATCTTGAATTTTTAATAATGTAATATGGTAAACAGACACCCTAACTTAGGTTGAAAGAAATTGAGCGTGCGCTGTATTCGCCTTAACACATTCCACATTCTAGTCACAGTTCAAAAGTGGAAAAATTCACTAGCGTAAATCGATATTACTTCTATTCCGCCTCCATAGTAATGCAGATAGTGCGCTATATTTCACATTAGATTCCCAATACAATGCACTAGAAGTGCCATTATGCAAACTTACAGTGCGTGATTAAATTCGGTTTTGCACTAGTGCGTTATTCCGGTTTTCAATCACAATGATAATAAACTATTTTGAAATCATCAAATATATTCCTTCCCAACGTGTTTGCCCCCATACCGGAGGATAGCTGGAACCATGCAACTCAAAAAAGCTAGAATATTTGACCGATCTGCACTTTTTTGCAACTTCGGTTAATTTCCGCACACCCTCGTCCGATTTGTTAATTACGTCCAAAATGGCCAACTGTAATGTGTGTATCGCACAACGGACTAGGTTGAGGTGCTCCTGTAACTGATCACTCAAGGTAGCTGTTAGTAATTCCTGTTGTCTTCTATTGTCCTCGTCGATTGAATCATCGATAGAGTCGTAGACCGACATACAGTCGGCTTCGTACTGCTGCTTCAACTGGCGTACTGCAGCCAACATATTAGCACCGTTGTCGCACGTGATTGAAAAAATTTGAGTCGTAGTCAATCCGAAGCTTTGAATGACTCCCAAAATCTGGTCTTTTAAGAAGCCTGCAGTCTGTCTCTCCTTAACTTCAACCACTCCTAAAGAAAACAATGAAATATACTTTTATTTTGTAAAGCTGTACAGCTGTCTGAAACTAAGATCTCATTATCTTAATTATCAAAAACGAAGTGACGCGACCCGTTCGAACAGATGAATGAGACTGATTCCAAGTCAGTTCATCGCGTCAATTGAAGCAAACCTTCTTTCAAGTGAAGTGAATTCATTAATTCCCAATAACGAATTAACACTATAGCAAAATCGTTCTTGAACGGAGGAGTGGTTATTAGACTCGATGACGAGAAGTGCGATGAACAAATCGAAGATGAAACTGCTCGAAAAAAAATGAATCCGTGATATGTTCACCTTCTTTTATGTCCTTCGAAAATGCAGGACCCTGCTCTTCATATCTTTCGTTCTAGCAAGCATTACTGTCCACTCTTGATGACTCATGGTGATGAGCGAATATTTCCTTCTACACACTGAAAGTTAATTTTAGTTTCTATTTCAAAATCGAAGGTAATACTCACAAATCCATTCGTCGTTTTATGCAACGAAACTGATTTGTACTCTTTATGAAGATACATTCGTAATTAATGGCACACGCGCAACTGTCAACAGCACGTAGCTTTTGTTGACACAGGAAGAACATTTGTACATTGTACGAAAACACTACAAAGAACTACGGTAAAGGGTGTCCACGATGAAATTGCCACACTATGAAATTGCTCTAACTTTTTAACCGTTAGGTAGAATTTAATGAAAATTTGGGTGGATTTAGTTCATAGTGCATTATTTACATTCTGCAAAGTCCTGTGATCAAAACTCGCGGAAATGGAGTCGAAAGAACAGCTCGTGCGTGATAAAATCTTGCGCATTCATCACGAGAACACGGATCTCTCGCATCGTTCCATCGCTAAAACGTTGGGAATCGCGAATTCCACGGTGTCGCGAGTGATTAAGCGGTTCGAGGAACGGTTGACCACCGATCGGAAGCCCAGAAGTGAAGGAAAAAGTATTCCGTACAACACCAAAAATCACAACCACGTAGTTGGGGCCTTCAACCGAAGTCCGAACGCCTCCGTTCGGGATGTGGCTAGAAGCTGCACCTAGCCGAGTTTTGTCCAGAAGGCCAAAACTAAGGCTGGGATTCGAAATGTTCAAGGTACAAAAGGCCCTAATCGCGACGAGAAGCAGAACAAGTCCGCCAAAACCCGTGCCAGGAAGTTGTACCTCAACATGCTGACGAAAGTTGAATGAATCATGGACAACGAAACATATGTGAAGGCCGACTTCAAACAGATCCCCGGCAACCTGTTTTTCACGGCCAAGAATAAGTTGAGCGTTCCGGAGCATGTCCGCACTCAGAAGATGTCCAAATTTGCGAAGAAATTCCTGGTTTGGCAAGCCATCTGCACGTGCGGGAAGCGGAGTGCACCTTTCGTGACCCAGGACACGATGAACGGACAGGTGACATAAAAGAGTGCCTCCAGAAGCGGCTGCTTCCTCACCTGAAGGCCCACAACGTCCCAACAATCTTCTGGCTGGATTTGGCCTCATGCCACTACTCCAAGGACGTGCTGAAGTGGTATGCGGACAATAAGGTCAATTCGTTCCGAAAATGTTCAACCCTCCCAACACTCCGGAGCTCCGCCCCATCGAGAAGTACTGGGCGATTATGAAGCAGCACCTTCTTAAACGACCTAAGGTAGTGAAGACAGTCGAGGAACTGAAGAAAGTATGGGTTTACATGCAAAAAACGGTTGATTCACAGGTTGTGCAGAATCTTATGGCCGGGGTTAAGGCCAAGGTGCGGGAATTTGCTTATGGACTGTAAATAAAATACGAGTGAAATGGTAAAATGAAGTTTAATAGTTATTTCTCAATCCCTGAAAATTTGTGTGTGGCAATTTCATCGTGGACACCCTTTATTTGATCACAAATTAGAAAGAAACGTCTCTGTGGTGGTTGCATGAAGGACTGACAGATCTACTTTATCGACACGAAATGTAATTGACCAAAAACGCAGCCACGTGGAGTTGTCCAGCGTTTTTTTAAATGATTCTGACATGGGATTCGAACCTGAAGATTTGGAAAGTGCTGATTCTGTATGGTGGTTGGTCTGACTAGGCCATACTGACTTGTGAGAACATGCTTGATTAATAAGCATAAAGTTATAGCTCTGGACAACGCCTTAATTTTTATTTTGGGTTAGATAAATTATTCCCGCCCATACCAGCAGCAACACCATCATGCTTGAGTACGGTATACAAAAGAAACTGCGATTGGCTGGTCTTCACGAAATTAATTTCGTGCATTTTACAAAAAGGTGTAATGATAGCATTTCACCAGATAAAAAGCATTATGAATGTTTCGTACAGTGTACGAGACCTTTGTTCTATGTACACAATCAATGTTTACAAAACGTGTGAAAGCTACTCTACGAAAATAAATTTTCAGTGCATCAATGTTCTATGGTTAAATAAATTACAAAAGTTTGGTCAAAGGCTTAAATAAAGAAAAAAAAATAAAACACTTTTGGCCTTAAAATTTTCCATAGTAGGTATCTTAAAATTTATAAAAAATACTCTTTTTTCATTGGTCCGGTTTTTTTCCGCCTCATATCTTCTAGTGCATACGTACGCCTACTGCAAGGAGTGAATATATGTAATAGAAAACGCCCTTTTCCTAAACCCTCCGCATCTAAACGCAGCTATGAATATTTTGCGTGCCACTTAAACACTAAAATCCAGCACTTTCCATTCAAATAGCAATATAATCTCCATTTCCGCAATTCTTGTTTTCAGAACCTACAAATTTATTGTTCATAAATTTCGCCCAATACCATTACCAATCCCATTCGGCATAGTTGAGGAGAACCCTTGATAACATCCGTTCATGACGAGAAAAAAAAACCCTCTCCAACAAATCTTCCGTAGCCCTCCCGGAAAACTATTTACACACTCACACCACACATGCATGCGAAAAATCCGAACCACGCGTGCCACACGACGGCTGCGGTGCGGCGGTGCGGTGGCGACGTTGACGCTGACGCTCCTGACGACGGCCGGAAACCGGTAGTGTGCCAGCGAAAAAACTCGTTTGCGACTAAATGGCTCGGCAAATGGAAAAGCTGTTCGCATATCGGTGGGGCTGCACTTGGCGCGCGCGTTTCTTCGGCAAAGCTATCATGGCGAGCGAATGGATGGTGGTTCGCTCACTTCACACCACCACTACTGACTGCTGGCCTCCGCTGAGGGTTGCGTGTTTGTACTTCCGACAGTTCGCTCAAGACCCGAGGAACCAACGAGGCAGCTGCTGCCGCCATTGCCACTGATGGTGGCTTGCAATACACATTTTAAAATGCAGCGAAAGTAGTTTTCGGGAGGAAAATAATTACTATAAATCATGGCGATAAAACTTTTCCCCGCCTGTCCAAGGCTGGCGAGTGCTGGCGCATCCGTTGTTTGTTGGTTTTCTCCATCCTAAATACGATGGTGACGACAACCGATATGGAAGCTGCTGAGCTTTTCCCCTTTTCTCATCATTCGGAAAATTATCCTTTTTCTTCGGTTGCCGGGTTGCACGAGGCAGCTATTTTGTGGCGGCACAATCCGGATTTCTTCCCCTTGCCTTCGGAATGGGACGATTGCTTGTTTATTAGCGTTTCGTCTTGCTCTCGCTACATCAAGAAACGGAGGCGTTTTCCGGCGAAACGTTCTCATCTAGAGACGAGAAAGTTTGGCTCGGCTCGAAATGGAAACTGTTTCGCTCGAAGGAAAGAAAGAGGAAATTATTTTGAAATGGTTGTCGCAGTTAATTTAGGAGCATGGGGGAAAAAAGAGTTGTAAGGCGAGTGTTTCATTACATCTAGGTATGTGGGAATGTGCGAGCGATGAAACGAATGTGTTTCATTTAATGGCTGTCGCTTTGGCACGAAGTAATTTATGGTGCTCATTTATATATTTTTTTATCTTTTTCTCGTTTTGTTTCAGGTAAGTCACTTGAGGATCATGACGTTTTATACAAGAGGCTTGACAATTGCAACAAAAACCGATAGATCAGTAAGTGGCACATTTGAATTAGAAAACAACACTCCAGATTGGTCCACCTTTTGGTCGACTTATTGGTCAACAAGTCGATACTGTGAATGATCTAAACTGTTATATATTTAAAAATCTGCAAGCGTAAAAGGTAATCGATAGGTGGAAGTAGATATGCCTCTTACATCTATTTAAGAGGATTGGAAAGAGCTAACTCAATCAAATTCAAACTCTTCTTAATGAATGTTTCAAAAGGAATCGCTAAAATTCAAAGCATAGTTTCTGACGAGTGGATTTGATATGCTAATACTAAGCATATCAAATCCATTACTACTGGATGGTTTTCCTCCCATCTTCCATCCCATCTGATATATAATATTTTTTATCAGAAATAAGAATTGAAAGATTATACTGTATGAACCATTCTATTTGAAGTATTTTCAACAATTGTTATACTATTATAAATAAAAATATTAAATCATTTCATTTTAAAATAATTTTTCTTACCATATATTTTTTGTTGTCAAAACAAGTTATATAAGAAAATTTTAAAATTTAATACTTTTTCATGCACTTTTTATATCTAAAAGAGTATCAATATAAACTCTCATATTTAAAATTATTTATAAATATTTTGTTTAAATTAGGATTTCTTTCATTATGTGTATATTAAGACCAAATATACTAAATCTCAATGTTTACCAATTATTTTTAAAATCTTCAAATAAAATAAAATGGTTTGAATTGTGTTTTTTTATCACATATTAGAAAGAACTTTTTGAAATAATTTATATAAACTTTCATTTGTATTGAACAATATAAAATTGTGTTTCAAATCAAATAGAAATACTTTTCAGAAGTTTTCTAGTTCGTTAATTTAATAATTCCAATAAATTGGTTTAATATTTATTTATGATGATAATTATATATATTTTTTTAAAATTATTATTGAATCACTTACCAAGAGTCTGAACAACAAGGTTAAGTGCAAAAATGGTGAAGTAGATATTAAGTATAATGTTTGTATTTGTATTATACTCAAGATAGGTTAAAAGAAAATGTACAAGTGTTTGCATTTAGAAAATAGTATATATACGGTAGGTGGCAAAGGTCTTCTTTCAATCCAGTATTAGTTCATGACACTGAAAAACTCTCAATATTGTAGATTAAATACGCGTATTGGTCAAGATCAGCAATAAAGGTAGTTGTAATAAAATGAAAATAACTAACCTTTAAACTCATTTTCTACTTACCTTTAAACTCATATTCTACACGAGATACTGTAGACTAGTGAATTTTCAGCATCTTTCCGATGGCTCGGTGCAAAATGTTCTCACGCACTTGCTGTTCCTTCGACTTCACTTTCGAAACTATGACACATTTTGCAATGAAACTCACGCAGTGTGAACAATACATGAGGTAATTTCACCAAAATTTCGTTGAAATCAACCCAAAGGGCGAAATGTTACAGCTTTTTGGAAGTGGTGCAATTTAACTGTGGACACCCTTTATAAAAACGTTTAAATTATTATTTCCAAATACATAAATTTCCATCAAATAACTTAAAATGTTCGTTAAATTTTATAGGCTTATGCATATGAATTTTAACTGAGGGGTGAATTTTAATACTCAGAAAGATAGTATTTCTTATTCTCAAACAATTATCATTTTAAATCATAATTGTATGAATCAAAATGATGCTGAGGTTGATATTCATATAAAAAAAAGAATTATTAAAATGGCTTATGAGTTTTTATCTTTTTGGGGAGCATTATTTTATTTTGGTAGATATTGTTACTTGTGATTATATTTCACGTGTTAATATTTTTGTGAGTTAATTCATTTAAAAAATATCACATTTTAATAAGTTCTCAAAAATAAATGTTGACTTAAATATATTTGTTAAAAATTCAAAATATATAGAGCAAAACGCTGAAATTTTAAGAAGCTCTCTTGTTCAAACAACCAATGCAAATTATTGTGTCTTTGAAAATGTTATTTTAGTAGCTATACTACACTGAAAATGTTTTCTCGTAAAACTGCTGTTGCGAAATCATGTTTTTTTTTAAAAAAGAACAAATGTCTCTTAAATTGTATGAAACAATAATATTGCTTGTCATCTAGTGCAACACTGTCATTAAAGTTTTTCGTACAATGCAGTAGAGAAATTTCGTTAAGATGAGCTAATTGCTGCTCCTCTTCAACCGTACATGTTGGTGTTGGTAATGGGGTAGGCGGGAATCGTTGGTTTATTCAGAAAAAAAAGCGGAAGTTGTGGCTTCGTATCATCTCAAAAGTTATCATGACATAGTGAGATAAACCATGGATTAATTTATAGCTCTTCCTAAAAGAGCGAGATCTAGCCCCACTTCAGAAACATTAGAAATGTGAAATAACTCCTCGTGGATGCGCTTTTATTTCAATTCCGTTTCGAGTCGATATAGCAGATCTGTTCAGCAACCACCAGACGTTTCCCCTTTTTTTTTGTAACACCATATCAAGCAAAACAATGCATTAGGTGAGAGACTCTCTTTTTCGACTTTCTCTTTGCGTTCCTTCCGCTATGTAAAAACATGTTCAACTATTTTCAACATACAGTGCGGTAGTATAAAGTGTGATTAAGGATTCAATACATTGAAAACATCAGC
>JASCZW010000149.1:792500-920564 GCA_034211315.2 Aedes japonicus | reverse complement strand
GCATGGCCTTCATTAATTGTGGTATTGGTTGTTCGCTGTTGTCCTTTAAAAATTACAAGACCATGCATGTGAACTGGAAGGAGTCACTCCTCTCTTGTTCGTATCATATACGCTTCAGTTATATCTCGACTCTTGGCAGGCATCGACGTGTGATCTTTGGTTTGCTTCCTGGGGCAGTAAACTGAAATGCACATTTTAAAAATCTGCCCTGCTTTCACACTAGCAGCCGCCGGTGATTGCCAAATCCGAAATTAATTGCTTCAGATGTAATATATTCATTACGCGTCAAGGCAGGATTTATGATCTTTTATCTTCTTAAGTTGCAAAAAGAGGAAAATTTATTTTGATTTTGATGATTACTTTAGAGCAATTCTTGTTGATTACCATTAGAGCACATACATGCCAACAATTGTAACATGAACTCCTGATTATAAAGCTGCGGTAAAAATATACAGCCATGGAAATTCATTTGCTATCAAACATTCGTTTGAAGTGTAATTTTACATCTTTCGAGGCTTTATTTCCATTGTCTTGAAATATTACATTAATCGTGGAATGTGTCGTAATGAGATTGCAGTCCAAATTTAATTTGATTGGTGTAATTTTCCATGCAACAGATTATTATATCATTAAGGCCGCTCCAATTATGTGCATTCTTTTGATCACAAATTTACACGATTTTTTTCTAAGTGTGTAGTTGAACAAAAGAAGCTGCGACGGAATCTATGGTAGGCTTTTGCACTTATTACCTAATGTATTTTTCGCAATTCCGGTTTGCAAATGGACCTTTTTTCAAATCTGAGCTGTTTGGCCATTCGGATAGTGTCAAATGTGTCTGTATTATAACTCACAATAACATTATATTTAATGAAATTAAAATGAAAAAAAAAAAATGTTTCAATGTTTTATTTTTTATATTTTAAAAGTGATCAAATGAAGTGTTCATTTTAAATTAGAGAGGGATTCCATCCAGAATGTGCCGGAAATCCCAAAAATCATACCCGATCATCATTGATTTGGATGAAACTTGGCACATGAGTTCGGTACGTTGGAAAAAAAAAATTCCACTGGTGTTAAGATAATTTGGGTTCAAGAGTAACTTTTGAGATGGGCGTATGTGTTTTTTCCAACATTTTACTTGAAAAATCGTAGTTCAAAAACCATTACATTTAGAGAAAAACTTTATATAAGGGAATTGTAGGGAACTAAAAAGCCTTTCTTAAAAAAATATACACAGAAAAAAAATTTTTTTTTCATCAAGAAAAATCAAAAATAATTACTAAAAATAAAATATCTAAAAAAACATATTTTTAATATTTTTTTAATTTGTTGTATGGAAATTTGAGGAAAAAAGACACGTTTTAAAAAAAACTCTAGGATGGACGCTCTTATAATAAAAAAGTTTTTCAAATAGCGAACTTTGGTGTATATTTCAAATTTTGGTTATTCATTCTTATAAATAAATTTTGATGTTACAATATGGTTTTGGAGATCATTACAAACAATAATGATATAATGATAAACCACGTAAACGCAACCGTTTTCAAGATATTTCTGATTTTCTTTCAATAAAATTTCAAAACCTCAAAAAATACGCCCTTTTCATAAATTACTCGTGATATTAAAACAACAATAGCTAACGATTGTTTCTCTTGTGTTTTTAGCCTTTTTAAAACACATGTATGTGCCTCTTACTTACTCTTAACAGCTCGTCGATTGAAAAAGCTTCACTTAAAGTTATAAGACAAAAATAATGAATTATGGTTGGATTTATATTTATATATACCATTTATTAGTCTCGGTCATTGATAATATTACATAAACATTATATAAACTATTGATTGCTTTTATATATATTATGAATCCTGCCTTCTTCGTCATTCGAAAACAGTTTTACAAAAACTTCGTTTTCTGAAATTGGAACGAATGAGTGGTACTTTTGTGTACCTGCAATCGTTTTAGTCTGTCGGTAAATTTCATTCCATTCTGCTACCCCCTGTTCATACTCTTCATGTGATACATAACAAAACGACATTTTTGTTAAACAATCATCACTTTTTTGCAAGGAATTTAGCTTGTATGCCGTTTCCCACTAAACGGTGCTCAAAAAACCTTCGTAAATTAACCGAACAAAATGTCAAAAAACTCAAGTTTATGGGCAAAACACATTTGGACTTGTTTGTTATTCCAAATTCTACCATTACTCTTTGATTTGTCCAAGATTGTGGTAAAACCGAAAGTATCCTTACTTGATCGTCCCTCGAAGTTTCTGGATCAGCATACCGGTCCTTTAGCTGCGCGATTATTTCGTCATATTCGGCTGCTTTCACTTTCAATTGTTCCAGGTCATCCTCCTCCGCTTGATCCCCAAATATGTGTGTCCGAATGCCGTTTGAAACATCTTTGAACTTTTTGCGGGCATAATTTACGTTCAGGAACTTTTTAGCCGATATTGGCGAAACGTTGATTCCAGCTACGCCCTTGTTAAATAGCTCAATATTATGGCGCCTTGAATAATCTTGCACACTGCTATCAGATGGCACTGACATTAATGATATTGCCGATGGCGTTTCCTCGAGACCATACAAGTCTACTTGCCGTGATGTAGATGGTTGTGGATCCATAATGTTAGTAATTGATGATTTCTCGCTAGGCTCCGAAATTGCAGCATGGGATTGTTCCGTTCTATTTAAATGCACACGACAATTATCACAAATCATCAAAGAAGTGTCCAAATGTGTTTTGCCCATAAACTTGAGTTTTTTGACATTTTGTTCGGTTAATTTACGAAGGTTTTTTGAGCACCGTTTAGTGGGAAACGGCATACAACACTTCTTCATGTTAAACTCCATTTTCAGTTCACTCAGATAGATTTTACTGATGAATGCGACTATGTATGAGCATATATATTGGCTGTGGTACCTTTGGAAATGCAGGTATAAAACATCTCTGGTAGTTTACAGGCAGCGTACATTAGCTGTTTTTTTTATGAGAAGATATATACCTGACATACGTTATAGCTGCTATTTGTCTACCTACCTTAAACAATATGTGTTACTTTCATCGCTACATCACCGAACTGTTCGGAGTGTAGTTTTCACACACTACACCCGACCTCTAACATCGTTGGAGCTTGGCAAAATAGTCAGCAGTTCGATTAATATGCTTCTTCTATATGACCCTCCGCATAATTTCATCATCTGTCCATTTCACACTTGTCGCCCCTGCGACATCTATCTCGCTGTTACTTTCATCGCTTTAGCAAAGTCGCTCCCTTCATTCTCTGAGCGGCCCGACCGATACAGCCATAAAACAATTATAAATATATTGATTGCAATATTAAAACAATAGTGCTATTTATCTTGTTCTTTTCAAATGAGTCTTCTTATCATCCTGATATCAAAAGAAAAGAGGACATTAGAGTAATGTGAACGTTATAATATGAAGATCTTGGAAAATTTATCATTTCTGGTGGAAATCTCGATTAACTTAAGAAAAGAGCGAATTTTCTGAGTTTTTTTCATTCTATTGAAATAAAATCCGAAAAATCTCGAAAACGGTTGCGTTCAGGTGATTTATCATTATCATTATTATTGTTTTTAATGATCTCCAAAATCATATTGTATAATTAATTTTCATTTATAATAATGAAAAACCAAAATTTGAAATATGCACCAAAGTTCGCTCTTCGGAAAACTTTTTTATTATAAGAGCGTCCATCCTAGAGTTCTTTTCAAAACGTGTCTTTTTTTCTCAAATTTCCACAAAACAAATTTGAAAAATATTAAAAATATGTGTTTTTTTATATTTGATTTTTAGTATTTATTTTCGATTTTTCTTTATGAAAAAAAATTTTTTTTTCAGTGTACATTTTTTTTACAAAGCCTTTTTAGTTCTCTACAACTCCCCCATATAAAGTTTTTCTCTAAATGTAATGGTTTTTGAACTACGATTTTTCAAGTAAAATGTTGGAAAAAAAACATACACCCATCTCAAAAGTTACTCTTGAATCCAAATAATCTTAACACCAGTGGATTTTTTTTTTTCAACATACCGAAGACGTGTACCAAGTTTCATCAAAATCGAAGATAGTTGAGTTTGGTGACCGACCGATTTGGCGTGGAATCATTCATTAGGAGAATCTGTCGAGATCTTCCGATACCCGGTGGTCCCGAATGACAGCAAGTTAAAGGGACCACCTAAAATAAAATCAATCAATCAATCTGTCTAGATGTTCGGGGGTTGGTCCCGATACTCTCTCATCGCGCTTAACAAACAAAAAACTGGCAGAATGTCAACACCACGCATATCCGTTAACGTATATATGAAGTTAAAACTGACACCAACATCAATAGAGAATATGTACATGATGGCGCATACCTACATAAAGATGAAAATTTGTATTGGAACTTATTGAACACTGTGTTAAATCAATTTTCAAATTTTTTTTATAACTTTTAGCGCTGATACGAGCCGTTCATAGTAGAAGAGAGCAGATTTTCCAGTACACTTTTACGTATAACGAGGTATAACTAAAAATAAGAATGATTTCATCTCTCTTATACCACAAAAAATGAAAGATTATGTGAATCAATACTCTCTGTTTTTAAAAAATGAGAAAAAAAATACTCTCTGTCTCCCGTACATAATCGCGTGTTTGGTTTTGTTCCAACTTGTTCATTTGTGTTCAAAATACAGTACTTTCAAACGAACCTAAATCTCAGGAAAAAGTTCACTGTGAACCATTTTAAAAACAAGAATGTTCTAGTTTCAACCATCTATCCTATCCTGGCATCCTCAGAAACAGCTCGTAGGAGTGGTATTGGGAGACCGGCTAAAATAATGGACAAGAAAGGACTCAGATTGCTTCACAGTACTTTAAACAACAAGGTTTCGGTTAATTAATCTGATGCAGCAAAAAGTTCAAGACTACGCAACCTTACATCTGCAAGACGTCGCAAAAAATAGGAATAGTCTGCCACAAACAATCAAAAGCAACAGATATCAACCGTAATATCCCAATGCACCTGGATGACCCGCAATTACGCCAGAAAATGTTTCGTTTTAGATGATGAAATCTATTTACTTCCCTCTCTCAAAAACTCACATCCCAGGAAACGATCGAAATTATTTTGATAGCATTTCTACTGCATCTCCGAACGTGAAATATCAGTTTAAAAACGAGTTTGAGAAGAAGGTGATGCTTTATATTGCCATATCTGAGAGAGGAATTTCCAAACCATGGTTCACGCCCAGTGTTTTGGCTATTAATCAAGAAATGTACCAAAATCAATGTTCGTAGAAAATATTGATTCCATTTCCTCAAACATATCATGCCGGTGGAAATGGCGTTTTTTGGCCGCATAAAGCGTCGTCGCATTATGCAAGAAAATCATAAGCCTTTTGAAGAGCCAAAACATCCCGTTTGTACCAAAAAAATGCCCGATTGAAAATTTCTTTGGATATTTGAGTTACAAATACAACTGGAGAGCCAAAGACTGTAAACAACTGATTAATATATAGTGTTTAAAATACGACAGAGCTTACAATTGTTTTTGTGCATCCACAAAGTAATTTTTTTATTGCTTTTGACGTTGTTACGCAGCAAGCTTTCCATCGATAATTAAATAAATGTACCCAGGACACTATTTTGAATGTCGATAAAATACTTTCAACTGAGGTGCCAAATGTTTCCTAGAAATAGAAAAAAGCATTATTAACTTAATTAGCATTTATTTTCTACACTGTTGAAGCAAATCTTCTCTAAAAAAATATGTTCCACTGTGTATACATTATCGTGCTGTGGCTCATTCTAACTGATTGTGTTTTTATTGCTCATTTTTGTCCAATTAAATACACGCTTCATTGAATTATAATCGAAACGATCCTGGTTAAGAAACCCATTTGCCAAATGATAATACCATAGAGCCCAACCCATGAGCCACGAAAATGAAAAAGCAATCAGCGAAATTATTCCTCCGCCAGCAGTTCCCACTGTTCCTACTTCGGTACACTATTGTACGCGCCCATCGGGCAGACCACGCACCTGATAGCGACTGGAAGGGCTGGTTGCATCGAGGACATACCAACCAGGCCTCCAGGATGAAGTTAATAACGGTTCATCCCTACATACAAGAGTAATTTAAATCCCATTTAGCTTGTTGAGGGTTCCTCCACCTTCGACCCAAGCCCAGGTACTAGTTGGAGAGTGGTATAATGTACGTGGGTAACTGCCGTGCCAACCGTCGGAAACATACACATGAAAGAGCATTTATTTTTATTCCCACACCCACATTTTTCTTGCCATTCACGAAATACCATCGTCGTTTATGGAAATGTGCAATCCTGAAATGATTCCGACGGCAACCGATGATGGTTGGTGATGCCCGCTGTGGCCAAGTTCGGTGTGAAATTCCTGTGATTATGGGATCACCACTCTTCACTGGAATTAAGGGTCTGCACAAACCTGCCCCATGCCAGCTATTCGACAATAACGCAACGATTTAATTAACTCAATTTCACCGGAATGGTGCTGTGTGGCATCGAAAATGTATGAAATTGGGAAATGGGTGTGGAGGATCGTAAAGCACAATATGTTTTATTGAACGTCCTGTTGATGGTGAAAGTCGATTTATACGGTCATCAGAATTTGACAAATACTCCAATCAATTCAATCTACAAGATTCATGCAAAAATAGTATCTTCATGGAAAGTAACTGTTTTTTAAGTTAGTTGGAAGCCAATAACACTACGAAAACTACTACAAAACAGAGTTCTGTCAACTGTCAACTTAATATTGACCATTGCAATGCAATTGTATAATATGTCGGAATTTTTTTTCTGATACTAGAATAGACACACGTCACTAGAAACTGTTTTGAACTTTTGTTTTTATTTATGAGCGAGTTGGAAACTCGTCTCTACAGGCTTGGTAATAAAGGATGTTCCGATAAAAATTTGGTCAAACAGTAATGTGTGTGAGTCGATCAAAGTTTTTATTAATAAATCAAATTCTTTTTCTTTTTCAAGTTTAGTTAATACAGAATACAGCAGAAATATTCAGCTAAGCTTTATTTTTACCGAGTGTGAATTGCCAGGTCTTTCGTTTAACACCTGCCATAAGATTTTGTACAGTCTCCTAGTCCACTTTATTCGCCGCAGAACACCAGTTTGTCTTGAACTGTTTCTCGCACACAGCAGCCTTTTGAGTCTTCTTAAGGTTCCACTTGACGATGGTCCAATATTGTTCGAAGCGTGTTGGGAGGGTTCTTATCTTCGGGCACCACTTGAACGTTGTTGGCAGCATCCCACTCCATGGCCTTTTTTTCCGTAACGGAAAGATGCCAAATCCGGCCAAAATAGAACGGAACAATTGTGTCGCTTCAGGAAAGGCAGTAGACGTTTTTCGTAGGCACTCGCTCAGATAAATTTCCTGGTTGACGGTTCAGAACGCAAAGTAAACGTTGCTCTTCAAGCCACAGGTACAGATGGCCTGTCACACCAGATATTTCTTTGCGAACTTTGACAGTTTAATGTGCTTGACAATATCTGCCACCTTTCCCCGTTCGGTTGCCGTATAAAATTCCTGTCCAGGCAGTTGCCTTGACGTAAGTTTCATCGTCCTGTACCACGCAATCATACTTCGTCAGCATCGTCGTGTACAACTTTTGCGATTGTGCGTTGTATATCGTCACGATTTCGAGTCACCACTTGCTTATAAGTCGACAGTCCAGCTCGTTTTTTAGCTCTATCCACGGTTGAAAGCGCTACTCCCTGCTTCTTTGCCACATCTCGGACGAAGAGGTTGGGGTTTCGCTCGAAACTGCGGGCAGCTCTTTTTGTCGTCGCTGTGGCCTCCGGCTTTAGATTCCCTCCCTCCGATCCAGCTCTCCTGGCTGTCGACAACCGTTCACCAAACAATTTTAATACGTTGGCAGGGATGCCATATTTACAGACATGTCTGTAAATTTGCAGACTTCGTTTTTGTTGTAGACTTTTCTAACGATGCTGACATTTTATTGAGGTTCCGGCCTTTACAGACATTTGAAATATTTTTTAAAATTTCAAATAAAGGTATTCTCTGAAGTTCAGATTTAAAACGCAGGAGGATCTGAACAGTATTGTAGACACGGTAAGAAGCTTTGTTGAAATATTTTAAAATATCGTAGGTATCATTTAAAGTAGAAAACGAAAGCGGTGGGCCAACTTTTTGGCATAGCTGCCCTACGCTTTGAACTACTTCTATTCAATTTCACAACCTGCCGTGCTCTTACGGACATATCAAAACTTGCTCTTCACATCTTTGATTCTAGCAGAAATTTCTGTCCACTCCTAGGGTTGCATGTTGATAAGAAGGATAAATCTAATTTTCAAGCATTAATATGGGCATCGCCAGAGGCTTTCGGCGTAAAGCCAGCAAACGTGGTAGGATATTGACTAGGAGCTCGAGTTATTCGGCCAATTGGGTCGGAATAACAAAAAGTGAATTTTATTTTCTCGTTTGAATACCATTTCTTTTGTGATCCTAACATTTGCTCAAAAGCCCAGTCGGTTGCCACTCGCGGACAGAACAGCAGTAAAAGTTGAGCTATTGAAATAAATTTTAAAACTCTGAATTTTTCCAAAGTACTACTAAACGCATCATTTCAGTATATCCCTGAATAAGTCCTAGATTCCTGAAAGTATAGGAAGACAAGACCCAGAATTTGGGGCACATCCCGGAAAGTTTAGCAGTAGGCTTCCCAGAGCTTCGGAAAGATAATTCCCGAGGAAGAGACGTCCTCGAAAAAAAAAACTTCTCCGACGGACAGGTAGAAACTTCTAAGAAATGTTGGGAGCAAGCAGTTCAAGCAAGACGAATCTTCAAAAGTTCAGGACCGAACATAACCGAAGTTCAAGATCATACCACAGAGAACAGACATCCAAGTCAAATTCAAAAACTGTTTAAGAAATTTAACGGCCATTTCATAATCGTAATGAACTGGCAATAGCGTGGTGGCGCTGGCATCGCCACCCATTGACCAGCTTGAAATCTTATTCATCAACTAATTTTTTTTGGCAGTTCAGTTTTTTCACGCACGGTCAACGAATCTTACCCATGTTCGATTAAAAATCGCAAGTGGCCATAGCCCGAGAGATGGCAATAGTGTTTTAACGTATTTTAATTTGAATCCTTACACAAGTTTTTTTGAGAAATATATTCTAGTTTGGATGTCTGTTCTCTGTGATCATACTTACCAGAATTTCAGGACAGAAGGATATTTTTTGAAGTGTGGATCTTTTCAGAGGTTTTGGAGTTCTTCCCCGAAATTTAAGATTGAATTTCCCAGAAGTTCAGAAAAAAACAAATTTCAGACAGGAACTACCTAGGTTTTTTTTTCGAAAAATCTGGAAAAAAAATCTTCGGGAAGTGCTAGCCAACGTTTTCAAAGCTCAGAGGAACATTTCAAAATTTCAGAATAAGGATTTCTCAAAATTCTTTAGAGAGAACAGAAAGAAACCTCCCATGAGCATAGGAGGTACTTTCTTCTAGTTTGCGCACCAATTTTCCAATAGTTCGGAACAAACTTCCTCAAAGTTCTGGACAAAACTTCCAAAAGTTCGGAAGTCCAGGATGAAACTTCAAGAATAAATGTTAGGGAATTTTCCCAGAAATTGGAGTCGGCTTTGCCGAAATTTAAATAAAAATATCCTCGCATTTCAGGGTGGGACCAATCAGAAATTTGGAAAAATAAGCTCAGGAAGAATCATACCAGAGAGGGCACTACCTGTACGATCAAGAAGGAATTAAAAAAAAAAAACAGTAAAGAACTCCTCAAAAGTTAACAAGAGGACTTCTCAGAAGTTCTGTAGAGACCAAAAGTTTAGTTGGAACTACCGAGAAGTGCTAAAGAGCTTCCTAAAGTTTCGAATCGAAAGTTCCATCATTTCAGAATGAGAACTTTTTGGAGTTCAGGAAATCGCAGAAGTTCAGGTTGATACTTTTGATAAAATCAGGAAGAAACTTTCCAGAAGTGTAGGGGGAACTTTCTAGTAGTTCAAGCAGGAGTTTCTCAGAAATTCAGGAACAAACTTCTCGGAATTTCTCGGAATTCTCGGAAGTTCAGATAAGAACTTCTCAGAAGTTCAGGAAGATACTTCTGACAACTTTAAGAAGATTTTCCAAGAAATTCTGAAAAGTACTTTCCCAAAGTTTTGCAAATTTTCTTCGTAGCTCAGGATGGGTCTCATCAGCAGTTAAGGAAGTAACAATGTTCAGGAAAAAATCTACCAAATGTTTCTGGAAAGTAAGGTTGGGTTCTTAAATGTGAATTTCGAAAAAAATAAGGAGTGACTGCCAAGAAGTTCCCTAAGGAATTTTGTGTGAGGTTCAGAATTTTAGCACAGAGCCTTGCAGGAAATCAGGAGAGAGCTTCTCTGAAATTCGAGAGATAATCACTGACTAACCGAAGAAGCAGTCTATACAAAAATAATTCACATGACCATAATGATGTTCATCACAAAATATTAAAATAGGGTAAAAAACATCTATCCTACTGTGTACATCTTACTTTGAGGACACACACTCATGCAGGAATTAAAATTCCTTACTTTCCATCTCACCTCATTTGGAAGATTTGATCAGTAAGAAAATTTCCCCGAAGTTAAGCTGAGAAGTGTAAGAAAATCAATGTGTTTTAATATATACACGAAGTTTTTGAGAATGCTTCCAAAGAGAATCTTTATATATAAAAACAAATTTCTGTCTGAACCTTATAGACTCGACAACTACTGAGCCGATCAGCGTGAAATTTAATATTGAGGGGTTTCTGGAGCAGGGGAAGGTTCTTATGATAGTAAGAGACCGCTCCCTTCCCTGAAAGAAGGGTCTCCCATACAAATGAAACACAAATGTTTAAATCGAAAATGACAGCTCCTCGACTTAATCTACAAAAAAAAAAAAAATTTAAAGTCATTGTAGTGTTTTTTTTAAATGAAATAAAAATTAAAATTTTGAATTCAACTTTGTAATTCATTTAACGGAAAATTGACTTTTTTATTCTTTGAAATTCAATGGTTATTGTTGAACCAATGAAAAGTCTGTTGAATTTATCAAATGAAAACTAAATTTTGATTTTAAAGTACAAAACTTGAAAGAACGTTACAGGGGAATTTTTTTGTTTTGAAAACTGTGTCATCTATGCGAATGCAATTAAATTTGTAATTTTGAAATTTTGTAAAAAAAAAATAACAGACTTTTATAGACATTCCCAGACATTTCGAATTTTTATCACAGATATTTGAAAAAATATACCTGGCATCCCTGTACGTTGGTAACTGTTGATTTAGCCACATTCAATTCACCATCTTGGCGTGACAGTAGTTTGGATTTTCGCCACGCACATGCAAAATTTTGATGCGTGGCTTCTCTTCCTTCGATGACACTTTGATAACAGAAGTGCTAATCTCAAAATCAAAATAAAGGCATGCACATGCGACACGCACGCATCTTCAAAATGAGGGGTGTGCAAAAAATTTATGAATGCACGATGAAAGGGAATGCGTCAAGTTTAAGTCGACCAAATTTTAATCCAAACACCCTTTATTCCACTATCTTTGCCAACAGAGGCCCTTGAGCCACGATTGCCCATAATTCTCTTATGATTGAAAGGTACATTGCCTACATTTTGCTTCTTTGTTCATGGTGAATTTCCCACAGGCGAGCTCATTACAGATATATGGGTTTTCTGTCAACTCACTTATCACAGTCCTCGGCTTGAATTGCCACTTCACCGAGCAAGAGCTTTGCAACACTCAATTTACGGCATACCTTCAAGCTGAAGTCCGAATCCATGGTCATGATTTTCAAATCATCAGCATACCACAAATTGCAACCGGCGAAAGCTGCTGCCTTGGCAGGCAGATAGCCCATTATGCATGTTCCAACTACCTACATCCTTTGCAACACTTCACCCGGTGAAACAGATGCAGATGAGAACATAATCCGACTTGCAACTGAATCCAAAGCAGAACTCATATCACAATTTGCATTGCAGATTCAACCCAACATGCTGTATTTTGCGACACGGAATTCTGATTTTGCCTGCCATGGCAGATGACTAGACAACACGATAAATGCAGAAAATTGTAGAATAAGGGATTCGGTTCGTTAGTAATGCCGCGTGCTGATTCGCCCGATTATGACAGAATTGAAATATCTCTATATTTGTGTTTTCCTGCAACTTAATATCAGGCACATTTAATAACCAAATTTTCCGAGATCACCCTAGAGTCATGCTCGCGCCGTTTTGTCGCTATGAAATATCATATCAATTTGCAATGTTGATTGTACCAGTAGAGCAAATACGAATCTCATCCCGTCTCGGCTCGATGCCATCTACAATGTTTGTTCCTAATGGGAACAAAGGCCCTCCGATAGCCGAGTCGGTAAAGGCATCCAGCCGGTGGGTCCGAATCTTGGTCCAATCGAAGAAATTTTCTCGATTTCCCTGGACAATGAAATTTCACACATTGGCATCGAAAGCACACAATTAATAACTGTAAATGTGCAATTTGAACACTGAGAGCAAGTAATAATCTGATTGTGATAGCAATATCCTTAAAACAAAGCAAGTAGAGAACAAAGACTCGACGAAACGTTCCTCTGATCATCGTTATAACGGAAAGATGCCGCGTAAAAGTTCATTTAAATAAGTTGTTTGCTCTAGTTTTTTTTTGTTCTCTCGATTTAGTCTAACTTGGTCCCGCTTTGTTTACTGATGACGCCATAAAAAAGGGGCCATCAATCTGGAGAAGCAACCATCTCCCTTAACCACCTGCACCCTTCATACACACACATTTGCCGTTGTTTGCCGGGCGGTAAAGTGACATTTAAAGTTAAACGACTCGATAAATCATTCCCAAGGTTTGCCATTTTACGTTGCCCCATCGTTGTACATCGGTTGGTATCAAGTAGGAGGTGTATCGTTTGCAGACTCCTTGTAGTCTGACCGACCACCGAAGAGCAAAACATCAAGGTTGAACGACCAGGTTTGCAATTATCCAGGTGACGGCTCGCGTCATTGGTGAGATTGCTCTGCTTCTGCTTCTCCCTCCACGAAATGATATTTAATGGTCTGGCAATGATTCTGAGAAACGGTTGGGTGACAAACGTTCTATTTTCGATGTTGATAAAGGCAACATTGTTCCAAGGTATTTAATCAAAGATAGATATCTGTATTCTGGTAGCGTAATATCATGAAAAGTAAAGTGTGTTATGCAGAGAAAGGGCTAGAAAAATAAAGTGTTTCAAATTATTATGTATTATGTTTAATTATAATAATATTAAAATCAATGAAATAGTAGACATTACTTTCCTTTTCAAAGGTCAGTTATAAAAAAGAAAGCCTTATTTTAATTTTGGCATAATAAAGGGTGTCCCACATCAAATTGCATCACGAAAAAAAAACGCTGTAGAAAATTACCTAGTTGACCGATCATTTAAAACTTTCAGACAATAAAATATCACCCCTTTGGTAAGCTTTTGGCAAACTTATTTTATTCAACTTCAATAACTGGGTTCTGTACAACATCAGGCTGCAGCTTCTTCTGTACAGAAATCCACTTTTTCTTCATGTTTTCCTCAGATTTGGACTCCTTTGGAGGCTTCCATAGTGCCTTCTTCATAAGAGGCCAGTATTTTTCGATGGGCCTTAGTTCCGATGCGTTGTAGGGGTTCATGTCCTTGGGTACGAAAATGACCCCGTTGGCTTCATGCCACTCTAGGACAACATTTAAATAGTGGTACGAAGATAGATCCGGCCAGAAGATCGTAGGGCTCTCGTATTGCTTCAACAGAGGAAGCAGACGCTTCTGCAGACACTCCTTGAGGTAGATATCCCCGTTTACAGTCCCGTTAGTCACGAACGGTGCACTCCATTTGCCACATGAGCAGATCGCTTGAAAAATCATGTAGAAAGTCCATGATGAAACAATGAGGCTTCGTCAGCATCTGAGTGTACAGTTTCCGGACCCGTGACTTCCCCACCGTATTTTGCCGATCGTCACGATTTGGAGCCTTTTTGCCCTCTATACGTATGCATTTCCTCCAGTTCCTTGGCGCTCTGAACAAAAGATTTGGGCAGATTCAACTTTTTGGCCACATGCCTGACCAAAGCATTGGGATTCCGCTTGGATGCTTTCACGACACGCTTGTGATCCTGAGCACTAATAGAACATCCATTCTGTCCGCATTTCTCCTTCCGTTCGATGCTCGGAGTTTCGTCGTATCGGTTAATCACACGGCTCACCGTTGAATTCAAAATTCCGAGTGGTTTCCCGATGTCCCGATGAGAGAGTTGGGGATTTTCCAGGTGCTTACTCAAAATCAATTCGTGACGTTTTTATTCAGGTGACGCCATTTTTTTCCAATTTTCGAAAAACTGACAGCGATGAAAATACAACAACAAAAAATATTCTAAACTACTTCTACCTAAATTTGAAAGAGAAAGTACCTATGGGTAATTTTCTACAGCGTTTTTTTCAGTGATGCAATATGATGTGGGACACCCTTTATAGTATTATAATACCATTGATATCATGATTAAAATGATTATAGATGAAGTTTTGAGTAAATATTATTAAATACACTCATTTGTTTTAACGTTTTAAATTTAAAAAATAGTTGGACAGTTTATACTATTCCCACGAGGAATGAAGTATTATAATACAACATCATGCACTGAAGTTTATAATACTGCTATTAAATTTAATGCTAGAGTAAAATTTCTACCCCCTAAGAGTTTTTCTTTAGTTATGATGTGATAGAAAGTCACCACCAGAGCAGGACTTGCAAGGCGTACGGATCATCCCAATGGCAAGACCAAACTGTATATACCTGCAATCCGCACCATTCCAGCGTATGAAGGGCCAAAAACGTTCTGTACAACATCAGGCTGCAGCTTCTTCTGTACAGAAATCCACTTTTTCTTCATGTTTTCCTCAGATTTGGACTCCTTTGGAGGCTTCCATAGTGCCTTCTTCATAAGAGGCCAGTATTTTTCGATGGGCCTTAGTTCCGATGCGTTGTAGGGGTTCATGTCCTTGGGTACGAAAATGACCCCGTTGGCTTCATGCCACTCTAGGACAACATTTAAATAGTGGTACGAAGATAGATCCGGCCAGAAGATCGTAGGGCTCTCGTATTGCTTCAACAGAGGAAGCAGACGCTTCTGCAGACACTCCTTGAGGTAGATATCCCCGTTTACAGTCCCGTTAGTCACGAACGGTGCACTCCATTTGCCACATGAGCAGATCGCTTGAAAAATCATGTAGAAAGTCCATGATGAAACAATGAGGCTTCGTCAGCATCTGAGTGTACAGTTTCCGGACCCGTGACTTCCCCACCGTATTTTGCCGATCGTCACGATTTGGAGCCTTTTTGCCCTCTATACGTATGCATTTCCTCCAGTTCCTTGGCGCTCTGAACAAAAGATTTGGGCAGATTCAACTTTTTGGCCACATGCCTGACCAAAGCATTGGGATTCCGCTTGGATGCTTTCACGACACGCTTGTGATCCTGAGCACTAATAGAACATCCATTCTGTCCGCATTTCTCCTTCCGTTCGATGCTCGGAGTTTCGTCGTATCGGTTAATCACACGGCTCACCGTTGAATTCAAAATTCCGAGTGGTTTCCCGATGTCCCGATGAGAGAGTTGGGGATTTTCCAGGTGCTTACTCAAAATCAATTCGTGACGTTTTTATTCAGGTGACGCCATTTTTTTCCAATTTTCGAAAAACTGACAGCGATGAAAATACAACAACAAAAAATATTCTAAACTACTTCTACCTAAATTTGAAAGAGAAAGTACCTATGGGTAATTTTCTACAGCGTTTTTTTCAGTGATGCAATATGATGTGGGACACCCTTTATAGTATTATAATACCATTGATATCATGATTAAAATGATTATAGATGAAGTTTTGAGTAAATATTATTAAATACACTCTTTTGTTTTAACGTTTTAAATTTAAAAAATAGTTGGACAGTTTATACTATTCCCACGAGGAATGAAGTATTATAATACAACATCATGCACTGAAGTTTATAATACTGTTATTAAATTTAATGCTAGAGTAAAATTTCTACCCCCTAAGAGTTTTTCTTTAGTTATGATGTGATAGAAAGTCACCACCAGAGCAGGACTTGCAAGGCGTACGGATCATCCCAATGGCAAGACCAAACTGTATATACCTGCAATCCGCACCATTCCAGCGTATGAAGGGCCAAAAACGGGAAGCACTAACACGAGTCCTACGGAAAGGATAGATAATCTCATTCCAACAAAACGGCTTTCCGTCTGGTGGTTTGTTAAAAATAGGGTTTGTCAACTCATTGTAGGCTGTTGGAAGATAATCGGACCTTCGCTAATCCCGATCAGACGAGCTCCTGACGATTTTCATCAAGGAAGGCATGACTTGGGCCAGATTACCACGAATCTCTCACCAAATTGTAAAGATGATTGAGTTCCAACTTGATCGTCGTTTAGACTGTGAAGCATTTTGAGTCGACTCGATTTCCATTTTCGTAGCTCAAATTCTCCTTTCTCAAGTAACGCCGATAATTTGGTCCTCAAACAATTAGCATCTTCAATCGATTGAGCTCCTCCGATGAAGTCATCGGCATAGAAACACCTTTGAAGAGCTGGTTATCCAAGAAGGTAAGATGAGCCTTCGTCTAGGGCTAAATGCTTCAGCGTACGGGTTGCGAGAAAGGATGATGGTGCTAATTCGTAGCTAATAGTGTGCAACTTGAACTGCAGCTTCTCCAGAGGATTTGCTGCAGTGATGTGTTTTCCGGATGAACTAAGACATCTTTCCTATGTCCCCTAGGAGTGCTACTAGAAAGGTACGGAAGCGAAGCATGAGCGTGAGTAAGTCGTCCTGCACTACGGGACCAACACAAATTCAAAGAGAAGCCGAACAAAGGTTTGGACGAACCGTCGAAAACGACCCGGACCTTACCCGGAGACTGGTAAAAATACACGGGAGGTTTATCTTCGTCCTCATTGACCAGTTTCATGTGACCAAGGGAGAGATATCCCTGCCTGAAATTGTCATACTCTTGCTTGAGCTCAGGATTCTTATCTATTTGATGTAATGCACTTGCTTTCGAATCACCGATCATAGTGATGAAGTTGTTCATACGGAGATAACTGCACCACGTAACGTCCTTCGTCGTTGCGAGTGGTGGAAAAGCGTCTCACAGAACCGCTCTTCAAAAGAATAGATATTGTTCGTTGATAAATCTTTGGTTGTCCAAAAATTTGTTCAATGCTCTGTTCTAGAGATGTAATTGAAACAAGGTTTTACTTCTTCGGTGGCTTCTGGCTCGTGCTCTGGTCGAAGACAGGTAGCGGATCCAGATACAACCCACCCAAATACACCGTCAACTACCGTCAACGCCCCCATATGTGCCATCTAGCAATGTCCAGGCCGGTTTACGAACAGACGATTTCGAATTAGAACTTTATTTTGCGCCAACCAAACTACAAATTATGTTACGACGATATAATTTTATTGCACCTGTAAACGGTGGACGAATATGAAGAACTGAACATTGCTACTCGAAAAAATCTATGCTAAGATCCGAACTGCATATACTAGCAGCTGCTTGTATGCGGTTGTGGACATGCAAGCACGGCTTGCAGCTGTCAGTTATAGAATTCAGGATATTCACGCTTTCTACATTACACCGTATAGCATTGGGCGCAACATATTATTTTATAAGACTTGTTATTAAAAAAATTCTTTATACAAGGTGCGGCAGAAAATAATGCGAAAATTTGTTCTATTTCTTTAAAATCCCATTTTCAACTAATTCAAGCAAGATTAATATTAGCATTTTCGAGTGCAGTTATCTTCATAAAGTCCTTTTAAACACATTTATGCAATGTGTCCTCCATGTTTATTAATGACATCCTCGAGCCGACGCCGGAAGCCAGAGCATTTTGTCTTCGGAGAAGTTGGCCTTTACCCAGGAAAGCACTTGGTCCTTTAAAATACCGATATACACTTCGGTATTGATTTTAACTCCAGCCTCAATGAAAACAGGCGGCATTTTCAAACCATTGGACGCCACCAAGCCAAACATCATGACACCAGTCGGATTTTTGGTTTGAAATTTGAATTTCAATTTTTCCGGAACGTTCTCCATTTTCTGCGATGAAATTAACCGGTCACAGCATCGATGCTGAAAAGCTTTTCGTCGGAGAACAGGATTATCATTTTTTCTTTTTTCAACAAGGAAAGCAATCTCTTGGAACGAGTCACTCGTAGTTCCTTGACCCGGTCTGGAAGATGCATACAGGTCTTCTTTGATGATTTTCTGCATGGATTTCTCCGAAATATTGACATCCTTTGCAAGTTTACTTATGGAACACACCGAGTCGCGAGCAATTTTTGCACGGACCGCTTTGATCACGTTCGGCGTGCGTGCAAAGCGCGGATGTCCGCTTCTCTGGCTTCCGCTGCTAAAAACCATCATGCGAGGACTTTTTTATGCGGTAATCTCTTTCGGCTTCTTATGGGCGAGCAACAAACTGGTGATCACTTCTTTCGCAAACATTTTGACGAATTTGCAATAAAACAAATAGAATGTTTGGATGCAGCACTTGAAAGTAAACATAAACAAATACACTTTCGACAGAAATTAGTCACTAGTTACACGAATTAACCCAAGACTCAAGTTTGAACATTTTTACATTATTTTCTGCCACACCCTGTACTGTTCTAGTTACGTTTCAGAAATAGCAATTGGAGTGACAGAAGAGCTCGGTTTGATGCTTTCTGAAATAAATAACTTATCGAATCATAATACCAATAAACAAAATATTTAAATAAATTCTGTACTGCTTATAAGTGCATGCCAGTTTTTTTTATGAATATAGTAGATAAATTTTATAAGTACAATTTAAAAGTAAATGTTATGCTGAAATGCTGAAAAACAAATTGAGCTTTTGGTGCTTGTCATGTTGCTCCAGAAGCATGACCGGGCAGTTGTTTCTTCTTTGGTTTGCTGTAACGTATACATTTTTTATCGTTCGTCGTGATGCGACGAAAAAAGCTTTTCCTTTTTTTGCCACTGAAGCAGTTGTTTACAGGCAAAAAAATGACATTCAACATTTTTGGCATCAGATTATAAGGAAACCAAGTTCGTTGCTTTTGATTCATTCCCAACGCATGCAGTCGCTTGGAAATGACTTGACGGGTAACTTCTCATGCTGTAGCAAGCTTTTCCTTCACGTAAACGGTCATCAAAATCAGTGTCTTTGAAGCGACGGAACCAATCACGGCATGTTGTTTCGTTTGAAGCAGCATCTCCGAACACTTTTTGGAGCTCTCGATGCGCTGAGCTACCGTTTCCTTGGAGCGGAAAAAGAAAATCCACACTTCCGGGAAATGGCGATTGTTTGGCACAAAATAAGAAATGTTCACACAACCAGAAGTATCATTTATGTGTCAAAGGGGGTTGTTTACCACATGTCTAACCTTGGTTCATGACGTTTTGGATTTGTCAAAATCGATCAGCTCTTACCGTGCAAACACAACGGTAACGGAAACGGAACGGATAACGACAATTTTGACAGTTGCTGCAAATGACTTCGATATGTCCAATTAGAATTGGCTTGGATCTAGCCTGTTTTCTTTCCGACAAGCAGGCATACTCAGATCGGGCTTTGCCGTTTGCCGTTGCCGTAATCATTGTGTTTGTGCCATTACTGCTTATACACCGTCCACACTACATATTACGTGATATAGAATATCTTGATGCTGTCAAGTGCCATGCACATTATTTCCAGTGAAAACTAGATGCTCGTAGATGCATCGAACACGGATCCAGAGTCGAGTCAGTATGATGGTATTAGTGCAAAACATAAACGAATACAAACACACACATTTTATTTTGACACTTCATGTTTGTTGATTGGTGAATCGAGGTTGGACCTCGAGCAAAGTTGAGAGCGAACCTCAACGATTTTGGGTCGAATCCAGAGCGGATCCAGATCCGACCAGATTGAATAGAAGAACGGTTTGACAGCTGTTAGGGTGGACCTAGGGCGAACCCAGTTCCGCACTGGCAATAGCCGAAAATGACATTAGTTGTGCATCTAATGAAAGTTTTAAACAATGCTACAAAATGATAGAAATATTTCCAATCGGTTATTGCAAAAAAAAAAAAAAATTGGAATCTTACTAGAAATGACTGAGGTATTAACTTTTTTTCATACACTTCAAATTCACCCCTTTATAGGAAACAAAGACGTAGTCTACGTAAAAAATCGTATAGTTTACAAAATTGCCGATGTTTTGGAAGAGTAAAGAATATGAAAATAACTTCAGTGTATGGCAAAAACCAATTGAAAAATTCCAAGTAGGTAAGTGAATGAAATTTTACCCATTGAATCTACTTCAGTAAATTTACGATTTAACATAGGTATATTTTTCACCGCATGAAACGTCTAAAATCATTGATTATACATAAACTAGTCAAACAATTCTGAAATTATAAAAACATCTCACGATTGAAATTGTTTCATTTTTTTTATTTTTCTAAATTTTTAATTCAATCAATTGTAATTGTTTAGAAAGATCATAAAATTTACTTCACTGATCAATTCCACCCGAATTCACAATGTGCTCAAACAATCTAGAATATGCTGTTCTGAGAATATGAAATGGTAGGTGCAGTCATGAGAATGTAAGTCAAACGCACTCTTTAGCTGTAAAATTGAAATGATCATCCCTAAAAGAAGGGTGGTCAAGGTATACTTTAGAAACTGATATCCTTTTCCGGTTTTTTTTTTGGCAACAGGATGCCATCATGAGCTATGTTCACTCCGGTTAGTAGTTTATTCAACTTCTCGTCACTGCAAATGGCCGACTGCCAGATACGTGGAATGATTCTGGTATGTTTGTTGTCACAAACGGCGTTTTCTATCCTTGATGTTTTCAGTAGCCAAAAATTTCATCACAGTAACCAAATTTGCTAGAACTAATTGTAGCAATTGTTCTTCTAGCAAGCAACAATGGCTTCTGTGCTCCAGGCGCACCATAGTGACTAAAGAAAGGTCAACCCATCACCAAAGATCTAATGTTTAGCACTGAAATCATATCGCTTTGTCTCCTATGTTATATACTAGTGTTGAGTAGCATAGTTTGCAAATTCAGTAAGAATCAGAATTCATAAAAGGGGATGGGCTCGGTTTTAAAAACAAATATGTGGAATGAAACATAATGAAATGAAAAGAAGAAGACAAATGAAGAAACAAAAGAAGAAACCATTTGCTACCCGTTTTTGAGGACCTTGATAGGGAAAACCAAATTTTCAACCAGTTCATATTCAGATTTATATGGGAGCAAAAGAAGGTCAATTTGAGCAAACAATTAAATCAGTTAGACTAGAAGCACGCAAGTCACATTTTAGTGCCATAAAATTGTAAATTTTTAGCGTCGATTGGTGTATGATTGAAGTAATTATCTTCTGTCAGAGGAGAGTCAAAACCATTCACTTTAGCGTAAAGCTCTCATTTTACAAAACTTTGATATGACACCCGGCATAGAGAAAAAAAACGTAGTTCTACGTTAAAATCAGCACATTTGTTTATAAAATGTTGACCATCGGGCAACGGTGAACAACTATTACAGCATGCTTATTTTAACATCAAACATACAGTAACAATTTAGATAGTTCAATCCCAGATTGATACACCCCAAACATAGCAACTAGACTGGAATTCATTAGCATCTTACTAAAAGGCTTGGGATGCCGTAAAATAATTCTCAGAAGTCTGCCCGACACGTGTAGTTTATCTCATCCCCGTGCACCCACTACGGTTCCTGCCCACTAGTCTACAAGAGAGAGAAACTTTCACCATGTTCACTATCAAAATAAATTGAGGTCGCGACACTCTCGGTCGTTGCTGGTAATGTGGGTGTATAGACCAGAGAGGAACAAAACCATCGAAGCACAAAGGATAATCTCGCATACCAGTGGGGCGACTATTCCGTTATTTATTTTATGGCCCTACGCACATCCTTTTTGAAAAAAAAAAAACATATTAAAAAACCCAGAAGAATGAACTGTGAATTGATGACGTGAATTACGGAACAGTAACCCTATCTTATCTTTTCATTACAAACATTAGTCATCCATTTGTGGTCATTGCTTTTGTATGTTTTTGGTATTGGTTGTTTTTTTTCAGCTTTCACTTTTACATTAGGTACTATAAAGTAGGTAAATGTAAAGCTATACTTGGAAAATTATTTAGATTTTCGGAAATTTCTTCGGATTATTTGATTGATTCACTACCGAGAAAGCGTAGTGCATTCTACAACACACATACACGAAATTCTTCCGTAGTAGTATGTGCCATGGCAACGAAGCACGCTGTCCGCCGTCGTCGATGATGCCGTATTCTCTCACACCCACGTTTGGATGCTTCCACCCACGCCTTTGCACCAGACTATGGCAAGTCCGGAACCGGAAGAAGAGTGAATTCGAGGAGCAAAAAAAGAAGGAAAACTACGAACTTTTCCCGTCGTTGATGTTGGTGCTGTTACATGTCCTGCGTCTGTTTCTATGTACGTTGGTGCTTGAGAGGAACGAACGGAGAATCGTACCACGTCGTCGAACAGTCAACAAGCTGCCACCATTAGGCCCGCTATAAAAACTCCCATTAGGAGGTCCAAGTGTCCCGGCCAGACTTATGGCCTACGTGGCGGTTGTGACAAGAAGGAAAGAAGAGTCTTGCTGTCTTTTTTTTTTGTCGACAGCCTCGGTCACAACAACATAAATTTAGATGCTTACCTGGTGGGCAGCGTTGGCAATAGGTGGAAAGCATTCATGCTTGAATAGAAAAATTACATCGACGAGCTGAAACCCATATGTTTCCAATAAATTTTGTGTCTGGATGACGATTTTTGGTTTCGTGATGACTGATTATACGCCATAGTGATCGTTAAACTAAAATCGTTTTGTTTTTGCTGCGAGAGACTACCGTGTGAACTTTATGAACTGAATAGCAGAATTAACGGATCAGAATTTTCATTCGAAAATATATGTTTGGGTAGCAGGAAATGCGTACAGTTGGGGAATTTCCTATAAGCACACGTGCATTTGCATTTGCAATAAGGTCCATTTAGTATTGGAACAAACATTTTTGATTCTTACAGCGACCGTAGTGATCGGATTTGTAAACTATGACATCTTATGTGTTCCCTATAACAATAAAAACATCAGAAGTTTTTTTTTCGCGGTGCAGTTCAAACGTGTTTCTGAGAAATACAAAATGGAAGAAGAAAGAAGAAAAATAATTGTGCGGAATCATTTGGAAAACCCTTCGTGGTCTGGGCCAAAACTTCTTAAAATGTTGAGTTTTCCCCGAAATACCGAGTGGCATGTTTTGAAAAAGTACAGAGAAACTTTGTCGACGGATCGCAAGCCTCAAAGCAAGCGTCGGGTGGGTACTGTCGATCGTGAACTGCGGAACACAGTCATCAAAAACATTAAGGCAAACCCTAACATCACCGACCGCGATTTGGGCAAACAGTTTCGCGCCGCACGCAGTACTGTGCAACGGATTCGTCTCCGGGAAGGCTTCAAGTCATACCGTGCCTGTGGACAACCAAATGGGGATCAAAAGCAGAACAATGTAGCCAAAATCCGTGCCGGAAAACTGTATGATCAGGTGTTAACAAAGTTCAATGGCTGTCTCCCCATGGATGATGAAACCTATGCAAAGGCAGATTTCAAACAGCTACCAGGATACAAATTTTACTTGGCTACGGCTAGGGGAGATGTTCCTGCCAATTGTGATAGGAAGACCCAGGTTTTCATCACTGATAAGACATTTAATTCAGAGCTGTACAGAACGGAATGTCTCCAAAAGCGAGTATTGCCATTCATCAGATCCCACAATGAACCAGTCATGCCTTGGCCAGATCTTGCAAGCCGTCATTATAGTAAAACAGTGCTACAGTGGTATGAAACCAACGGGATTCAGTTTACACCAAAATAATTCAACCCACCATACTGTCCCCAGCTCAGACCGATAGAGAGATTTTGGGCTATTATGATGACGAAACTGAAAATGAATGGCAGTGTCGTCAAGAGCATCAATGAATTGAGAACCAAGTGAAATAAGATTTCCATAAAGATGGATGTGAATAATATGCGCCGGTTGATGAAACGTATTCCGGGAAATGTCCGCAAATTTTTTGTAAATCGAGATGATTAATTCTTATTTGTAATTTCCCTCTAAAGTTCACATATAGTCGAACATTTTAGTTAAAACAGAATACTATTTTGTTAATGCATATCTGAAATATGCGCAATAGTCTATGTTCCGATTCTAACTAGGCCACACCTTATAGTCCTTCACTGCTAAGGAAGCTCTGTTGGCAGCGTTTCTTGACATTTATGTTGCTTTTGCTTCTTTTCACTCAATGATAGAAGCTATGCGAAATCATGGCTTCCATAATTGGCCAATAATTAATTGGATTGTTGAAATGCTCCAATGTATCCAAAAGAAAAATATCCAAAGGAGAAATATCAGCAAATCTTAGAGGCTTAGAAGTGAAAGTAACAACTGTACAGGATTGTCCTCAAGGGGGTGTCTTGTTTTCTCATTCTATGGCCTTTTGTTGATGATGATCTCCTTATAAAATTGAAGTTTAAAGGATTTGAAAGAATTGGCAAAGTCACTATAATCCGAGTTAAATACGATAATATCATGTTTGAGAGAATGCAAATAGCAATATCATATTGATAATCATGGTGCAAAAACGAGGGATCATATATCAATCCTACAAAAACCACAATTGTACCTTTTACTAAAGAACGGAAAATCTCCATCACTGATCTCAAACTAGGAGACGTTAAACGGTCTTTATCTTCAGAGATCATGTATTTAGGTGTTACTCTAGATAAGCATCTTTGCGAGCGGGTGGTTGATTTTTTTGTTTCCTGGCACGGTTTTTCTGTTCTCTCGCAGTGGAGAATTTGAAGATTGAAAGTTTAAGTTACGTTTTTGCTATATAAATGACCTAAAGAGACTGATTATACATTTACCCAATAAAACGTTGAAAAGTGAACTTGAGCAGATGATTTAAGCTTCTGCTGCCAGAGTCAAAGTCTTCTTATGACTCTCAGGTGGTCCGGGTTTTTCAGATCATTGTCTTGCTGGAAGTAATAAACGCGAGGTAGCTCCATTTTTTGTATTTTTCGTAATTAGGTTACTATGTCAATGGCAATAACCGATATTTGAAGCCATTTTGGAATTCATAACGGCGACCGTTGGTTCTCAAAAATTGGTCAAATAAGGACTGCATAGAAAATACTGAAGCGGGACCAAGTGTATGATTTATTTTGTCCAGTACTATATAATCGAAGTACATATTGCGTTGTACATGGTTGTGGTCTGTTTGGGAGTTCAAAGTCTATCATTGTCGATAGACGTCTAGGTCGAAATAGTGCTAATTGAACGATAGACCAGCATTGGGAAGTAAATATGTAAGAAAATTCTATTGTTAACTCTTTGGATAGCATTTGGTGGCCTTGAAAAGGACCGTTTGGTTTTAATAATGATACGGTCCCGGTTGTATTTTCTACGATGGTTGAGAGGGCCACAATCTTTAACGCTAAAAAGATAACTATGGAACCACATACTTGCATGATGAATCCCAAAGAGTTTGAGCTGTTTAGTGGAATACCTGTAACTAGAAATGAGAAGAAAAATTTGTATTTTCCATTTAATTCCAACTAACTTTGCTTATCTTGACAGATACGTGTATTTCGTCTACTATGTGGAGACTTGGAATTAAATGGGAAATGCTAATTTTTCTTCTAATTTCTAGTCACATACTTGCTGTCATATGCTGCGACATTTCACTTTCTCAAAATTATTTGATTATCGAATGATTGAAATTTTAAACAGCACAAGAGAAATATTCAACCAAACAAATTCTTTACTAAGCAAACTGATCTGGTCGTACTGAAAATGACGGATTTAGTTGACGGTAAAGAAACATTATTCGCGATTGTACTTGGGGTTTCTTCTTGTCGGTGCGGATGGTCAACTGCAGGTGACGTGGGATGATTCTTGTCCCGTTGTTGTCACGGGTGGCTTTTTCCCATCAACTCATAAGCTTAAGCAGCCTTCTTTCTCGCAGCGAGGTTGACGGGAGTATCGGCCTAAACAGCCAACTGCACCAACTTCTCTGGATGACTACTGCTCACCAGTGCACCCTCCAGTGTGCTCGAACACCTACTGTATTGCTACAGCAGTGTGGCTCTGCACAGCACAACGACTGCCGAAGACTGAATCAAATTTTCTGCTAAGAGCTGGTATAAAGGGCGATACGGTCAAAATTTGGTCAATATCAACTTGACGTATTTCTTTCAATTTTGCATTTAAAAAACCTGAACACCCCTCATTTTGAAGGTGTGTGTGTAGAATGTTGCTCCTATTTTGATTTTGGAATTCACTCATCAGTTGTCAAAATGCCGTCCAAGCAAAAAGAGCAGCGTATCAAAATTTTGCTCGCGCATCGCGAAAATCCGAGCTACTCGCACGCAAAGTTGGCAAAATCGCTAAAAGTTGCCAAATCAACCGTTACAAATGTAATTAAAGTGTTTGGGGAACGTTTGTCGACAGCCAGGAAGTCTGGATCGGGGGAAATCGAAAACCGGAAGCCGCTGAGACGACAAAGAGAGTTGCCGGTAGTTTCAAGCGAACCCCTAACCTATCTCTCCGAGATGCCGCAAATAAGCTGGGTGTATCGTCTACAACCGTGCATCGAGCCAAAAAACGAGCCGGACTATCAATTTACAAGAAGGTAGTGACTCCAAATCGCGATGATAAACAAAATACGACGGCCAAAGCGCGATCCCGGAGGCTGTACACGACGATGCTGACGAAGTTTGACTGCGTGGTAATGGACGACGAAACCTACGTCAAAGCCGACTACAAGCAGCTTCCGGGACAGGAGTTTTATACGGCAAAAGGAAGGGGAAAGGTAGCAGATATTTTCAAGCACACGAAACTGTCAAAGTTCGCAAAGAAATATCTGGTTTGGCAAGCCATCTGTACCTGTGGCTTGAAAAGCAGCATTTTCATAGCTTCCGGGACTGTCAACCAAGAAATTTACGTGAAAGAGTGTTTGAATAAACGTCTGCTGCCTTTCCTGAAGAAACACGGTTGTTCCGTACTGTTTTGGCCGGATTTGGCATCTTGCCATTACGGTAAAAAGGCCATGGAGTGGTACGCCGCCAACAACGTGCAGGTGGTTCCCAAGGACAAGAACCCTCCCAACACGCCAGAGCTCCGCCCAATTGAGAAATACTGGGCTATTGTCAAGCGGAACCTAAAGAAGACCAAAAAAACTGCTAAGGACGAGCAGCAGTTCAAGGCAAACTGGCTTTCTGCGGCGAAGAAGGTGGAAAAGGTGGCTGTACAAAATCTGATGGCAGGGGTCAAGCGTAAGGCCCGGCAATTCGGATTTGGAAAAGCGGAAGCCTAACTGAATATTTTTCCTGAATTTTATACTAATTGAACTTGAAAAAGAAATTTAATTTGATTTTTTAAATAAACGATTTCACCGATTTAAACGCGTTTTGCCTTGACCAAATTTTGACCGTATCACCCTTTATTCAGTTATTGCGCCACAGTAATTAGTTTTAATAAGTGCACGCTAGATGATTATCTTAACAGAAATATGCCTAATTTGCTTGCCACCGCCAGAAACTTATCCGTTATGCACAACTAGGAACTGACACAACACAACTGACGAACTCAACCACACGGTCGGTCTCTGACGTGTCGCAGTTCGGCTCGAATTATACCTTCTAGAAATTCGTTCGTTAGTTGTTCAAGGTTTTTTGTGATATACTCTAAAACGCGGTGTTTAATCAATGCTATGTTCAGCCGTGACGCAGTAACTGTATTTCAAACAGCACAAGAGAAAACTTCAACCAAACTCTTTAGTTAGTAAACTGATTTGGTCGTCCTGAACAGGACGGATTAAGTTGACGGGGATGAAATAGTTTGCGATGCCCCTTGGGCTTCCTTTTTGACGTAGGACTACGTCTGTGTTTTCAATACTGGTGTACACGTTCGAATTGCGAAAATTTGGAGCGTCACGAAAAATATATAGGTTTTGAACGTTAATAACTAAGTCATTCCACGATTGATTTTCAAAATGTTTGCACCAATCGATCGGAACATTTTTTACGCTTCGATTTAAATATTAAAAACTATTTATTTTTAACATTCAACTATTGACATTAACGCAAATATAAGGTGATGTCTTATAATGCCGATTTTTCAGAGTAAATTTACCAAATACACAGTACTTTGCTATCACAGACTTCAAATTTAAGTAAGGAACGTCTCACATGCAGCAGTGCACGATATAAAACAGGGACACCTTCAAATTTTCTTCATTCGCTCGGCAGCCATGGAGTTGTGCAGAGCAGCAATGGGCCAGTACTGCTCTGACAGCTGACGGTTGCAAGTACCGTGCAGAAAAGTACGCGGGCGAGCAAACAGCTAGAATGATGACTCAGCGGCTGTCGCAAGCAAGTGGCTTTTTAATGCAGTCGTGCCAAGCTCGTGGCAAATTTATCAAATCTGGAGGGAAATATGTATGATCCAGTTGGTAGTCATATCACGATATGATGTACATGTATATGCATAGATATATATGTAGATTATTTCGAAATAGTTACGAAGTCCTACGTCAACTTTGCGTACAACCCCATTGGGCTGTCCCTTATAGTTTTTCGTTCAGCTTTTCATCGTTGTTGCTGGCCGTCTGCAGGTGACGTGGGATGATTGATTCTTGTCTCGTCACGGGCGGCTTCAGCAGACGTGTTTCTCACAACGAGGTTGACGGTTCACCAACAGCAACAGCAAACTGCACAAACGCTTCTCTGAGCAACGACTGCTCGCCAGTGTACCCTCCTTGGGCTGCAGAACGTTTGGCAGGACACCTTTCTGTGAAATGATCACACCGGAGAAAAAAGATTTTCAGCTCCTCGTCGTTGCGGATGGCCAGCGGCAGTTGACGTGAGATGATTCTGGTCTTCTTCTTTTCACGGGCGGTGTTTTCTACCAACGCGCTCGCCGAACAGGTCTGTCGCATACGGATGCACAGCGAGAACTGATTGTTGGTCTTCGGTCGTTCCCACATGTTCCACAATTACTGGCAAGGTTACTGTGGCAGTATGAACCAATCAGAGCGTAGCGCAAATATGATGGCATTGTCGACCAATAGCTGTGTGCCTTCAGAATTTTTTTTGTAAGTACTTTTTAATTAGGTCAAAAAAATGTAATGAATGAAGTTTACTACAGAGATTTAACTTTGATGTTCTTTCTTCTTTCGAATGAAATACTTATCGTAAAATTTCTGTGGGCCAGAGAGGAGATATTAGCGTTCAAAATCTCCAAACCCGCGTAACACTTTCGATTTCAGAAATTTTAGGACGGCACCCCTATACAGGAATAGAAAAGAGAGACGTAAGTCCTACGTCAAAAATCAATTTTTCTCCTCTATTGCGTCTGATGGCTATTTCTCGGTTACTTAAACCGATATCCTTCAATTCGAGGATTTATTTCCGCTCTGTTTCGTCCAAGAGTATTGCTTTTGACATCGTGCATTGAAAGCGTCAACAACACTATATTGCTACGCAGGTTTTAGTTTACACATAAGCTCTTACAGGTACATCATTATGCTTTTTGATGTTTCATCACCTTTCCCTTTCTGGCATATGCAGAGGAATGATGGATTGTTTTCCTCCAAATGATTTTCCTTCCTACTTACACTCCTTTGATCTAAATGGCGCTGTAGTGTGCGTGTGTTAAAAGTCACTAAGCCTAATGAAACGCATGACAGAGCTATTTATATAAAGGTGGACTAGGTGTTGTTAGTCAACTGCTCTTATATGATTTTTTCATCAACATTTATTAAATGTTAAATGTCAAAACATAATTGTGACTCCTAGTATTATGAAAGCATAAATAAAAACTTACGTAAGAAACAAAAAATAAAACCAACAAAATTAACTAGACCGAATTTTAGTCAGTTTCCTCCAATACATTGAGAAAAACGTCTGTAAGCTTATTGGAATTTCACGCACTGTAAGTTCGAAAATGAAAACTTCTATTGGTAATTTTTGAACCAAGATAACTTACATTGAAATGAATGTATGTATTGAACGCTCAGACGATGACAATTAAGGAGACCAAAACAATTTCTTCCGTTATTCCAAATATAGGTGAAACAACGCGCAGTGGACTATTAAGGGAACCAAAAGCGCTTTTATTTAATGGCGCGAAGTAATGGAGGTATAACATAACAAATTTAATGCGAAAAGTTTGGAGAATCTAATGGTGCTATTCCAGTTTTGGTTAGAAGAATATTTTGCTCAGCCCATTTCCACACTGATAGGAAAATCAAGCAACACTGTCAAGTAAAAAAACCAAAGCGATGAGAGAGCTTTTGATCTGCCACAGAAAATTATCTTGTAAAATTGCTCAATCTGAGCATGAGCATGAACACGATTAACCGCCCGAGGTTGCTTTTCCGTTATTGCTAGATCAGCTGTTATTACACGGAGAACCAACAGGTGATGGTTGGGACTAACATACATCCTCAGTGTGTAATATATGGTGATCTCAAACTAAGACAAAATGCCGCTGGACCCGTCCAAATGCAGGCCAAATAAAAAAAAAATGGGTAGCAGTACCTTGACGCGATACGCGTTTTATTGAAAACCGTAGAATCCTCTGCACTTCCACGAAAAATCGAACAACCCAGGATTGGTGGCAGCAGTTAGTTTTGGTAAACGATAAGCTGTCTACTACCAGCATTTTATTTTCGAAAGTGAATGAAAACTGGAACAACACCTTCACAACTAGGCAATCAAAGCGGTCCATTACTCCAAATATTTCTTTGACTCGCAAAATGATAGATCTTTCTAAAAAATATCTAAACATATATACAAGTTTTTTAACAGGCCACTGTCCGAGTCGCTGTCACTTGAAGGTGATTGGAAAACTTCAGGATGATTCATGTCGCTTTTGTGGTATGGAAAAAGAAGACTCGGAATATTTTTAATGCCACTGAAAATTAAAAGAAGTCAGTTCTTCGACAAAGGGCTAATAGAACCCTTTGATATGTTGAGAACAAATCCTCTTTCACGATTCCATAGCTGGGTTCATACTTTTTTAGTGTTGCAGATACTTGTTTTTGACAATTTATTATATTAAAATTCTTTATTTTATGCTTAATGTTATCACAATGTGCTTGTTGTTAGTGATATACTTTATTTTTTTAACACATAAAAATTCAGAAGACGGTGTTCTCAAAGAGTTGGACGTTAGTAAACCAATTTATTGGTCCACTGTAACGGTTATATAATTCTGTCATGCCTTGATGTTAACGGGCGGTGAATCAAATCAGCAAAATACCCAACGATTGACGTCTTTCTTCACTTCCTCCCTAGAGAAAAGTAGAACGAAGTCGATGGACGAATGCATGAAGAGGAAACACTTCTTCAAACTAGTTATGGACATACTCATCCACGCCCTATCTAAAGTACCGGTAGTAGTGCCGCTCCGGTGGGCATATAATGATAGACGGCCATTTCACCACAAAACAAAACAATATGGTATAAATTATAGTTGGTCATGCAAGCGATCGCCGTCGTGGTCGTCCATCGTCCGTTTTGCTCTGAATACACACTAACAAACACCGGGCACACCCGCCTTTTAGGACATCTATATATGTACCGCTTTTTTGCACGAGTTCCACTTGAAAGACCATAACGAAGTCATAAATAGCAGGAAAAAGCAAACATCTTTCGGAAGTAACATGTAATAACTTTCCAAGTGGAACTTACTTCTCATTTCCAGCAGCGTACAGGAATTAGACCCCGGATGCATTCCTAGTTTTCCACCTGTGCGGGAAAATTGACTCCTTCGTTGGAATCGATCCTCATACCAGTTTTTCCGCACTTACTTCGATAGCAATCCAAATTCCACAAAATGCTCCAATGGAATTGTCATTGCACTCGATCCACTTTCTTGGGTTCACCATCTATGGGAATCATGTAATTGAATTCCGTCCCTTCTTCGGGATGTCAGATGCAACGAGAGCAAACGAATGAGAGAGACAGAAACACTGTTGCTGCTTTAGCAACGAAGAAAAACACTTGTTTGCTCCACCGTACACACTTCCAGACTTTGTCGTCTCTGTCGATATGTTAACACTTCACCGTCCTGTGATGATGGCTTCCGATTTCCCAGCCTTGTGAATGAACAAACACACACACGCACACGCCCGGGTGGGTGGAATGAAAATTAAATTATCAATAAACTAATAACAGTTTCCTAATCAAGATTTATCACTCCGCATTGGTTGCTGTTTTCTTTCACACACTGGATGAACCGTTCTTTGCAGTGAGCTGCCATCCTTTAACGAAAGAAACGCATCCTGACGCTTTGAGGGTGGAAATCGTTTTGATGTCGACGTCTACACAGGACAGAAAAAGTTTGCGAGTATCAGAGTAGGCAGAGCGGGAGTTAGTGATGGAGAGAGAGAGAGAGAGAGCTTTGTTTTGTTGAGCAAAAAGAGAGCAAGTGAACAGGTAAAAGTGAGCAAACAGTCAGCTGTGGGGGAATTCTAGTCCTTTTTGGTGAGATACAAGTAGGTGGCGGCTTACTTGGAGGTGGTCTGTCAATGCACGGTAGGTTCAAGGTAAGTTATTTTTCAAAGAAAACGAGTTATAGTTCGGATTGAGGGATGAATGATGCGAATGGAGTTGAACAAGGTGTACACCTTTACCTTCTGCTTTCTTGGCATTTCATGATTATTTCTTAACAAACTAAGCCTATTCCCGAATCTAAACTAAGTGTTCTTTTTAGATGCACCGTTACTGTTAGTTATTGAGAGAATGTAGTACACTCCCGCTTCATTTTACTCAATTTTTGAGTACAATTGTGTACTATCTCTTTTTCTATCACTTTTTAACGAAAATTGAGTTACATTACCGTGTGAGAAAAAAAGATAGTATACCATTGTACTCAAAAATTGAGTAAAATGAAGCGGGAGTGCATGTATTAACATGCAACTTTGAGACAACGACAGAATCGTACATCAGGATAAAGGCCGAGGAATTAGACTTCCATGTGTCGAAAACAAAATACATGAATCATATGGATCATATAAAAGGAAGAGGTTCACAGGATGACAATGTTGGCCTCGTTTCCGAGTTTAGATCCACGGTTATGGATGAATTCGCGTATTTGCGCTCATTGGTGACCGTCAACATCGACACCAGCAGAGACACATAAAAACGTATTATGTATGGCTGGAAACCGGGCTTATCTTGAAATCTGAAGGACGCTACGATTACACAGAGTTCACCAAACCACCAAAAATTCCAGTGACGATCGCCTCCAGTTCAACACCATTCAAGCCTCCTCCAGTCTGTGGAAATCCAACAAAACCTAGTTCAGCTACCCATCAGTCTGGTGTTGACCTCTCCACGGCGGAACAAATGATTCATAGAAACAAAAGTGTTCCCGAAAATGAAAACGGACCGTGAACTAGTTTACATTTTCAGGATTTTGAACTAAAAACGTGATTGTATTTCTGATTACGTGATTTAAGTCACGGCACATGAAGGCTGGGGGAACACTCGTCGTAACAACAACGAATCCATCATCCAAAATGACCTGAACGAGTGTCACTATACGATACTGAGTCCGGATTCCCGGTAGAGTCAAGCCAGGGCTCATGCAACCCTTGACATTTTCCTCACCAATCGGTCGTATAACAGGAGCTCAGCTCGGACCACTATTCAGTAGTGGCCGAAGTTGGCTCCTCAGTCAATGGGTACCAGGCGCAACTATCACCGAGGCAACAGGAACTGTTACAGTGATGCGTCGACGACTCTGTCGATTACGATGCGCTCCCAGAGACGCCCTAAGACATCGACCAACAATTGCGTACCATCGACGAAGCTATCTCTCGGGCCAAGAGCAGCATGTTCCTTCAGTGAACCAGGTGAGTGATTCTCTGAACCTTGACAGGACTATCAAGTACATTATCGGAATCCGTAACTCGATCCTAAGACAATTTCAACGCTCCGGTCTACCTCTCTTTAAGACCAATTCAAACCGCCTTACTAAATTGGCCAGGAGCCAGGCCAGGATGATGGATCACAAATATAGGGATTTCGCCGCTTAGTCCGCTGGACCAGAATTCTGTCCCATCTCAAATCATCACCCCTGTTGAAAAGGCAAATGTACTAGGTCAACATTTTGTGAACTCACACAACATATCGATTGTGAGTCCTCATGAATCTAAGGTTACAAAGGTAATGTCTAGAACCACCGAAACACCCATGGTTGTCCCTGATGATAGTAGTATTTCGACTGATGAGGTTATAGCAGCCATCAAGCGAACTAAGAGCATGAAAGTCGCTGGTATCGACGGAGTCATCAACCTCGAGCTGAAAAATTTTAGTGTTGATTTCTTTCCACACCTTGCAGCGGTTTTTAACAGATGTTGGGAGCTTGGCTACTATCCATCTTGCTGGAAAATAGTTAAAATAATCCCTATTCGCAAGCCTGGCAAAGATCATACCAGCGCTAAAAGCTATCGTTCCATCAGCCTTTTGTCGTCAATCTCGAAGATGTTCGAAAAGCTGATCCTCAGTGTTGGATCAACGCAACATTGCCTCAGATGTTGGAGCAACCGAGCTGCATAGCAACCTAGCAACCAACTGGGCGGTTGCTTATTTAACCCAATCAACAAGTAAAAAATGTCTCATACCGAACGCTGAGGATGATCCTAAACCGTCCCTTCGACACAAGGATAACTGACCTTCACCGTGAGGCGGACATCCTTAAAATAGATAGGAAAATTAGTGAAACCAAGAACAAATTTGTAAATAAATGTAACATATCGGAACACGAGCTGATAAGCAATCTGTATATAGTAGGTTAGTTGTAAATAGTAGATTAGGTAGTTGTAGAATGTATATAGTAGTTTTAAGTAGTTTATTTTTAAATTCAAACAAAACAAATCCCACCAAGGTGGTAAACCAGAACTCAAATCCGATAGGACTAATTATTTTTCTAAAAAAATATCAAATTATTACAATTATTACAACCAAAGATGAAAAGGTAAATCTGCATCACTTAAGTCATGAACATGTTAACCATCAACAAACAAGAAAATAAAGATCATTTTAATAATAAAAAAAAGAAAAATGTCTCATTCCTTACTATGCATCTGAAGTGAATACACGCTTATTAGTTACCACTCGAGTTCTTGTTCTCTTACTTCAATATTGTGTCACCACGGTTGTGATACTTATCACTCAGCGGTTTACTGGAGTTCGCAAACCAGAATAACATCTCTGTTCAGGAACAATTTGGGTTTGGGAAAGGTCACTCTACCTGACACGAGTCACTGACACTAGCTGACACGACAGTGAACTGACACGAGTAGCCTAACATCCTCAAACGGATTTGGCTTTCGACAATGTCCGGTACGATGGTCTGGTGTTTAAGTTGCATCGATACAACCTCCCTATCTATCTTGTTAGGATCATTTGTTAGACAGATCATTTCAGGTCTTTCAGAACAATTCCCATTCTGATGCGTTTAACGTTGATGCTGGTGTTTCCCAGGGTAGCCTACTAGGCCTTATCTTATTCAACATCTTCACGTCAGATGTTTCTCCCCTGCTGAGTGGTGGTTTTTTGTCGATGTTTGCAGACTATGCTTCCATCATCTACGAGAGTCGAGTGAATCGTGCTCTGACTGAAAAACTTCAAGAAGGGCTCAATGTTCTGTCCGATTAATTCAATCGCTGGAATATCTGTATCAATGCAGCTAAAACCTGGTCGATTCTGTTTCCGCACTCCAAGTCACCTCGACTCATTTTACCAGGAGATGTCAAAGTCCAACTCTGTATTACACCGATCGATTGATCCGGGGAAGTAGTCAACCTTTGTCTCACCCTAGTTAGCTAGTTAGCAAGTTGTTGTTCCGATCACATGCTCAAAAAACTTCAAATAAATGTAGTAGTTTGTAAAGATCTCTGTATCCGCTGATCAACACTCCACGGTCAACACGATCCACTCTATCCACTTACCCATTTTCGCCGTTTTCCACAAAACATTTTTTTTCGACGATATCGTATCAAAATATAAGTCTTGTGGATGCATTAATGAAATTTAGCATTTTTAGAGCTTAGGAACACCGTGACAGCATGTTGCGTATACGCAACACTGGCGCATTGCTCGACAAATAGAATGCAACATACATTTTAAGCTCAAATGGTACACACTCAGCCACACCTTAATGGATGGTTAACTAGCTACAAATAATATTTGGCCTTTTGTGAACAAATTCCCATTGTGAAACGACAAAAAATATAACCAGTAACTTCTAGTTTATGATTGAAATTGTTTCCATAAGACATGTACCAACTCATACAATGCAATTTGTGAGTTTTTTTTTCTATTGGTGTGTGGGAACACAGTCAGTAAGATAGCCAACCTTTCAAACAAACTAATTTGTTTTGATCGTATTCAACATGGATCGTATACATGGATACACGAATTTTTCAAAACCACTGTTGCGTAACAGCGGACGGAAATGGGCTAAGAACAAACTGGCAGTTCATAAACAGAACATTCTTCCCGTGGTTGAGTTCGGTTTGCCAATCTGGGAGAGTTGGCCAATTGCCACCATCGGAAACTGCAGATAGTTCAGAACAGAATCCTTCAAATGACTCTACCCTGTCCTTCAAGACCCGGAATACTCGAGATCCATCGCCTGACTGGTCAACAGACCCTCGGCGAAAGAAAAGATGGAATCCTGGAAAGGTTCAGGTTCAGAGAATCCGGCCTAAGGTCGCCCTACTCGAACGTCAAACGGTTGGTAAAGTAGGCTCATGTTATTGTAGTTAGGTAGGTTATCACATTTTAAAATTAAATATACTCCCAAGAGGGAAAATCTTATCACACGTACAACAACACAAAATAAATAACAATTAATACTAGAACATAAGAGCAAAATATGTCGAGCCCCTCTGGCTTATCAATTTGAGTGGAAAACGAAGTGTAAAATAAAATGAATGATATAAAGATCCATTTTAGTAGAAGTAGTAGTAGTAGTAGTAGTAGTAGTAGTAGTAGTAGTAGTAGTAGTAGTAGTAGTAGTAGTAGTAGTAGTAGTAGTAGTAGTAGTAGTAGTAGTAAGGGCGAAGACGCGGGGTTCTGGCCGGATCTGGCGTCGGCCCACTACTCGAAGCGATTGTTGGAGGAGATGGAGCTGCTGAATATCGATGTGGTATCCAAGTCGGCGTTATCTCCTTTTTTTGCAAGTAAGTTATCTCCTTTTTTTTGCAAGTAAGCTCAAATAGCTACCTTCCATGGGAAGTTTATCAAAAGCAATTATCTGTCTTAACTTTTTTTTATCACCATCCAAAAAAAAGTCCACTTTTTTTAATGCAAACGTTATTACGAAATTCTGAGCATCGTTCGGAAGTGACAATGCGGTCAGAATGGATGTTTTATTAGCGATCAGGATCACGAGCGTTTAAGCGGAATCCCAATGCTTAGAGAGCCAAGGGCCGGGAGGGACTACATACGAAAAAGTGCAAAAAGGCTCCAAATCGTGACAAACGGCAAAATACGGTGAGAAAATCACGGGTCCAGAAACTGTACACCCAGATGCAGACGAAGCCTTTTTGTCTTATCATGAATGACGAGACTTACGACTGTTCTTCACCGCCCAGAACAAGTTTGATAATCAGGAGGAAGTATAAACTTTCAAAGTTTGCCAAGAAATACATTATTTCGCAAGGGATCTGCTAATTTGGCAAACGGAGTACACCGTTCGTGACTACCAGAACTGTAACCGGGGTGATCTACCTCAAGGAGTGTCGACAGAAGCGTCTGATTCCTCTTGAAGCAACACGAGGGTCCTACGATCTTCTGGCCGGATTTAGTAGCCACTATTCCCCCCCCCCCACACCAGGTCAGTTAGTGGACTAAAGAATGTGGGACACCCTTAAGTCCACTAGCTGACGCTCTATCGCTTTGAATTGTTCAGAACGCGAATCTCACAAACAACGGCGACTAAATTGTTAATCCACATATAGTGCAGTGCAGCAAACACTGGTTAACAATTTCAAACTCTAGGTTCTTTCGAGATTTGTTTTTAGAATGATTTTAAATTATCGAGTGATTCAGTTAATATGGTGATCTCCAACTCCTTGCACCCTTATCAGGGTTATCCTGAGCATCTTGGAAATAGCCTTAAACAGATGGGACTGAGCTAAAGCTTCAAAACCCTTGTTACCTACGAAGTTTATTCTGAGAAGCTGTGCATCTCGTAAGAAGTGATTAAACATATTTTGACTCATCATAGCCAAAACATTAGGAAAAATTTAATGTACCTGTGTTTCCATTATTCTTCTTTCAACGTGTTTTGAACTTATTGCTTTCGCAAATAAACATATTGCTTGCTCTCAACTTCAGTGTTATCAACTTCAAGTGTTCAGTTTTTTAATTAAGAGCATTCGATGTCGATTCGATACCATTTTTGCATTAGTATGATTGTGTGGCAAGTACAATTATACCCTATGCCCAGGGCGTCGAGAAATTTTCCCAAACGAAAAATTCCTAGACCAAACTGGTAAACGAACCCAGCCACCTCCAGCATGGTATTGCTTTGTTTCCGCGCCTTTTCCGACTGAGCTAAGGAAACACTAATTTCATTGATGTCTTCAAGATTGGTTGAGTTATCAAACTTTGATCCTGATACTGAGTTGTCAATAGAAGAATGTTATGTATAGTATAGCACGTGGACACTATTTATGCGACACAGTTCTTAACTAAACCCATATTAACAGAACGAAGCTTGAATCAACTTGGAATCTTCTTTTTGTCTAGATCCTGAGTAATTTTCAATTTGATGGTACAAATGGCGTTAATTCTCAAATATTTTTTCACTACTGAACAATTGTCAATTCAATTCAAAGAAACCATTTTGATGACAGCAGATTCGGAGCAATTCCACTTCCAGTCGTGTATTATCTGTTAAATTCACTCGAATGGATATGAGTCATATCTGTTTATTTTAGTTTTTTTATTGTTTTAAAGTTGCATCTGCATCTTTCTCGATAGAACTAAGAGAGTCCGAAGAAGAGTAATAAGAAAGTTTATCCTCCGTAAGCATCTTAATGCAGAACCCACTGCTCTACTTGCCATGTACCTAATATTCAACAGTCCTATCCCTATAGTAACCCAACGCGTTGTTGTGCCCTCATTTGCGCGTATCTATAAATGCATGGACACGATCTCGTTGAACATTCTCCTTCCCCACGAGAAAAAAAAAATGAAAAAACCGCCTTGAAAATACGAGATCATTAAACCAACACCCACCCTAAGAATGCATGGTACACGTGGGAGGTACTTTTCCTGCAACTCATTTAAGTCATAACACATCCACAAATTTTCCAGCAAATAACCTTCCGACATGCACGGACACCGCTAGAACACGCTTTGATAGGGTAATTGCTGTTCGATCCAAGACTGCCGTCGTCACCGTGTCATTCGTTGTCGCAGTTGTTGTTGTTGTTGTTGTTGTCCCCGTAACCGTTGTCTCTTCTCACCTGGAAAAGCGTCTTTACGCAACCCGGCGGTGAGGTGGTCTTTTCATTCTCATTTCCGCTGAGTTAAAGATGTGGTTTTCTGCTTCTTGAAAGCGTTTGTTTCGTTTTTCACGAGTTTTTTTTAACACAATTGAAACACACAACCACTCGTAACGAATGTTTCCGATGTACTGGGAGCGGATGGTTATTCGTTTACTCATCAGTAGCGTAGTTATTCAGAGCAGGAATACTTAAATAAATAGTCAATTGCTGACAGAGCAATGCTTGGGAGCAAGTAACGGAAGAGCGAGCTTTGCTCTTCCTTTTATGTGATACATGCAGCTTTTCCGGAGAGCTTTGGTAAAGAGCCTTTATTCAATGGTGATTTTTCCTATGATGAAATTAAGTTTCGAGTTTGCTTACATGTAATATGCTCGTTAAGGGACCATCCTGAACCCACGTGGTTGTTTTTCGTAAATCACCCCCCTTTCCATAGCAAAATTCCGATGCGGTTCTGAGATATCAATTTCACAATCTTTTCCGTTAAGAATAAAACTGATTTAATACATACGGTACTTCCATTACAAAATTTGATTTATTTGAAACAGCTAGCGAAGATGGTCAAAGAGTTATGAGCATTTTTTTTATCTAATAATTATACAAATAGATTCGATGCTGGCATTCTGACGGCATCGTGTAAATAGTCATTTCTACCCAATGCGCTAAATATGCCAACAATTCGTTCCAGAAGCTGATTTTCATAATAGCACGTAAGACGAAATTTTTGTGCTTCATTTTTCGATCTAAACACAGAAGTAGAAAATAGGCCGCGCAAAATTTTGCTGTAATTAGAAGAAAAATTAGTATTTTCCATTTAAATCCAACTACCTTTGCGTATCTTGACAGATACGTGTATTTCGTTTATAAGTACGAGACACTGAAGAAGTCTGCACATTGTAGACGAAATACGCGTATCTGTCAAGATAAGCAAAGGTAGTTGGAATTAAATGGAAAATTCTATTTTTTCTTCTTATTTCTAGTTACAAGTATTCCACAGTCTGCTTCAAACATCGGCGGTGAGCGGTTGTTTCGATCAATTGTTGCGCACTTTTGTAGTACCGGGCATAGCAGAGTTCGATGGTACGAGTGATCGAGTGAGCGAAAAAAAAAGAAAAAACCCGCATTAATCCACCGATGGTGAGACTGAACCCTACTTACATTTCACCAGAATTACAAACTCAAATGTGGGCAATATTGTACTGGATACATATTTTCATCAGAAATTCCAAGAAGATTCAGAAATATTCAATATGAATTCCTGAACGTATTGTTCAAGATTGAACAAAAATATGATCAGTCCATAGCATGAATTATTAGACAATCCTTTGCTTCAATTTTGATTATCGATATGGATTCAAGATGCTTCATAAGTACATATTCGTTGAAAATAGTTAATGGAGACTTTGTGTAATTTTCGAATATACTCGTTGCAGTTCAAAACCAGACCACTCGAGCCAATCGATGCTGCTCTAATTCTATACAGTCGCATAGTGTGGCTAGTCCGCTGTATGTGCTATACAACGCTCCAGATGCGACACAATAGAATGCAAGCGGCATCGATTGGTGTGATTGGTCTTGTTTGGTTTTGCACTGCAACGAGTATATTTTCATCTCACAATTATGTGCTCTCAGGTATTGTTTTGGTCATATCTCCATGAAGGATTATCCAATCATAATGAAATTTTGACCAGTTATTTGGAGATTTCCAACAAAAATAAAATCGGTACACAAATAGCTCAGTATGTAATCGGAGACTAAACTGTTTGATTACTATTATAATAGGCCGTCAAGTACTGTTTCGTTCATATCTTCGTAACGAAATGTTCGAATAAAAAAAATCAATTGCGTTCTATGGGTATGTTGTAGCTTCCATTTGCCGTCAACAGAACTGAAATCGGTTAACAGGTGGCTGAGAAACCGATGTGGCATTATTTGTAACGCACACACACACATACACACACATACACACATACACACATACATACACACAGACATGTGCTCAGTTCGTCGAGCTGAGTCGAATGGTATATGACACTCGGCCCTGTGGGCCTCGGATAAAAAGTCGAGTTTTCAAGCGATCTTAATACCCTTCTATTGATGTAAGAAGGGTAAAAAGAGAAAAAAATGGTGATAGATCGTGTTTGCTTGGATAGTTGGTTTTGACCCGTACTATTGATTCGCCATACTCGCCGTAATACCACACCTAGCTTCCAATAAAAAGAATGAGTTGTGGTAGTGCGACAGGTGTGGTGGTTCTGTGTTGTGGGTCATGATTGATTGGCTAATAAATCTTGACCTATATTGTAAGTGTGCCGTGTGCGTAGTATGAAGTTGAGGTCGGTTTTGTTATCGGGCGCACTGCGTAATCTATTGTGCCGGTTATGTATTGTGCGAGTCCACGTACGATGCGCACTGCAACGTGCAAAGCGAAGTATCTTTTGTTCGGTGGAATTAAAATAGGAGATCAATAGAGAAATTGGAAGGTGTGTGGATGCGGCAATAAACACTTATCGAGACAGTGTGGTTACAGTGTTGGTAGTCGCCCATGTATCGAGGCATGTAATAATCGGTGTGTTGCCGAAAGAACAGTAGATATTGATTAGCGATTGCAACACAAGATCCGTGATGCAATCGCCAATGCCAAGACCTTAGTCATAGTGTGTGGGGCGATGCTGACAGCCAGGGGAGATGTACGGGTTTAGGCTCCGGTTTTGGCTTTCAGTTACATTCAGGTTCTTTATGAATACGCAAGTTCTTCTACAATTGCAGCAGGGCAACAATCTGCAGTTACTGAATTACGCATGTAATTGTTACTAGCATTGTTTATCATTATATTCCTTTACTTTATTTTATATACTGTTTTCTATGAAATTTAATATTGATATAGCATTTTTACCATCACTCAGGTTTTCATGATTTATTTTAATATTGTTTCATCGTTTTTATATCGTGTTTATGCATACTGTTAACAATAATGCCTTATATGTCCAACGATCATTTTATTCCTTTCTTCTTCCTTTTACGATTAAGAAGTATCTAGTGCTTTGACTACAAGAAACTGCAACCGAATCTGAGTTACGCGTATGCATTTATAACTGAATGTATTTTTCATTTTCAGTTGCTCAAATAGACATTTTTCCAAACTTGAACTGACCTGACTCTTGCAGAACTGTATGATGGTGCTATTAATTTTACTTGATAGATAATTTATATTGTTAATTATTATTTTATATGTCCAATCATCGTTTAATCCTTTCTCTATGCTGCTCTTGGATGTATATAGTGCCTTCAAAACATGAGGCTTGCACCTACGGCAGACATTCGTATTTATAACTAAAAGTCCCATTACGTTTTCTGATTATTTTATAATTCATCTTCACAGGCTTGACAGTTGAAGGTAGCTACAATTTCAACAACCATTGACCAGCATTTTGATATTCACTATTCAGATTATATAATGTTTGAATGTACTGAGACCAACTTTTACATGTTACATGTAAGAACCAGCAAGGGAAAGCAATTCGAAAAGTAAATCTCGACATGCAAATTATATAATTTTTGAAACATTATCCAGTACAAGCTACCCATTTTGCCGTATCAATTTACATACACTTTATAAATATTTATTACCTCTATATATGTTTTATATTTGAAATATATATGGCATGAAACTAATTATATTTCATTGTATTAAAATATTTAAATACTGGGAGGGGAGGGTGCATCAGGGCATCATTGAAGTTGCAATTGAACAATGGAGTGGACAGCCAACCGGAGTCTAGGAGGGATTGTGTCTATCATTTATGATTGGTACATTCCACTCCGACAATTGTAATGAATTTGACGCGCCTTTCTCAAACAAACCATCTAGTGGAAAGCTTATCTGAATTGCATATTTTGTTATTCGTTTTATCGGATCATATTGCTGGAAGGAGATTCTCTTGTTCCCGCAGGTTTCGCGTAAGTGTCTCTGCTTACGGGCCTGCCCAACCCTTTTTGGCCCTTCATACAGCAGTATGTTGAATTTAGAACGGTAACAAAGCATGATCTTTCTTTTAAGTGGAACCGCATGCAGGGCAAGGCCCACGCTAGGATGGTGGCTTCCTACATACATACATACATACATTTCTAGTTACAAGTATTCCACTAAACAGCTTTTGAAAATTTTGCTTAAAAAATATGGCAGTTCACCCTTCTGTACCTTTGTTAAATATTGGTTATTCTTGGCTGATTTACAACACTAAAGTATAGACATTATGTGACCAAAATTTCATGTTGATGAGGTTCATAAATTTAAAGTTTTCATAACATATGTGAAAAAAGTCGGTTTTTGACATACCAATTTAAAAAAATACATATTTCTGTGAAAAATTAAGGTAACATATTAAAAATTTCTCCATAGCCTAAAAAAGTATAGCAAATCATGTAGACAAAATTTGAATTGTTTCCATTAAGTAGGTTGGACTACAGCCGGCGTCAATGTTGACGCACCAACATAAGTATTTCCGTTTTTAACCATGCTGAAATATCGGTGCAAAAAAAGTAGAGGCGAATTCTACTAACAATACTGTATTTACTGTATACGTAGTTTTCACAAAACAATTCATACTGTATGCCATATTTTCAAGTTCTTCGTTGGTTACACTATTTATTTGGAATATTTCCTGCGTAACAAATCATGTGTATTTTTTTTTTTAATAATCATTTATTTGTACAGGCTCAATCAAATAAACTTTACAGAGCCAAATTTTCATACTTTTATACATCATTTATCTTATAACTAAAGTTAGGAGGATAGAGCCGATTACTCGCGGCCGTCTCGAGGTTAATAGGAATTACAAATTACGGATGGGAAAGAGGGTGGGAATTTAAAGTATGGTTTACATAACACATTAAATTTAAATTCTAAATTATTGAAACACTTATAACTACACAACTTTTGGTTTTCTTTTTATTCGAACATTTTTGAAAGAGAAAAAAAAAACACACGAACACAGAAAAAAAACTTATACTAAACATACATGTTAAACTAACTACAATCTAATGCTAATGTTAGTCAAAAACACATAAATGAGTTTCATGTACTCCAAATCACGTACAGCCAAAATATCTCGAATTGGCACATTGGGTTGTCTACCTCGAACCCGAAGGGAATCATAAAGCCCCGATCTGACCTCACGATGCTCAGAACAAGACCAAATAACGTGATCTGCGTCCTGATAGCCTTGTCCACACTCACAGAGATTGCTGTCACTCAGCCCAACCCGGTATAAATGAGCGTTCAAAGAATAATGATTGGACATGAGGCGAGACATGACACGAATGAAGTCTCGACCCACATCCATCCCGCTAAACCAAGATTTCTTCGACACCTTTGGGATGATAGAATGTTGCCATCGCCCCAAATCTCCTTTACTCCATCTATACTGCCAGCTGACGAGTGACTGTTGACGAAAAATAGGAAAAATTCGTTGAAGGCGATTTGTCGATCACAAATATCGCCTTCCATAGCGCCCACCTTTGCAAGCGAGTCCGCTTTCTCATTGCCCGGAATTGAACAATGAGATGGGACCCATACAAAGGTGATGATAAAATAACGCGAAGATAAAGCACTTAGAAGCTCCTGTATTTTCATGAGAAAATACGAGGAGTGCTTTACCGGCCTCGAGGAGCGAATAGCCTCTATAGAACTGAGACTATCCGTGAAAATGAAGTACTGATCCGGTGGTAATGAGGCAACAATTTCTAGCGTAAAATGTATTGCCGCTAATTCAGCGACATACACGGAACAAGGAGCTTGAAGTTTACGGTTGGCGCTATAAATTTCATTAAATATACCAAAGCCTGCTGACTCCTCTATCAAAGATCCGTCAGTGAAGAACGATTTAGTGGAATCAACTTGGCCAAACTTTGCAGCAAATATCACCGGAGCAATCATAGGACGATGATGTTCTGGGATTCCACGAAGCTCCTGCTTCATGGATAAATCAAAATGAACCGAATTGTCGAAATCGGAGAAGCAAACACGATTGGAAATGTTCGGCGAAGGGTTGACATCCTGTGTTATGTACAAATGGTACAAGGTCATAAAGCGGGTTTGAGGGTTCAACTCAAGGAGCTTCTCAAAATTTTCGATCACCTGGGGGTTCATAACTTCACACCTGGTGAGGAGCCGGAGAGATAATTCTGTAAACCGATCCGAGAGTGGCAACATGCCAGCCAGCACTTCAAGACTCATGGTGTGAGTCGAGTGCATGCAACCTAACGCGATACGAAGACACCGATACTGAATACGTTCCAGTTTGATGATGTGCGACCGAGCCGCTGACTGAAAACAAAAACTACCGTATTCCATAATCGACAAAATCGTTGTCCGGTACAACGTTAGAAGATCTTGTGGATTAGCTCCCCACCAGGTTCCGGTAATTGTGCAGAGAAAATTGATCCTTGGCTGGCACTTTCGCTTCACATACTCAATATGGGATCTCCAGGTGCACTTTGAATCGAACCAGACCCCAAGATATTTAAATGACATAGAATGAGCTATCGGCTTACCCCAAATTTGAAGCTTCGGTTGTGCTGGGTTATGCTTCCTAGAAAAAACTACCAACTCAGTTTTCTCCGTAGAGAATTCGATACCTAGCTCTAGAGCCCAAGTAGACAAATTGTCCAAGGTATCCTGTAAGGGTCCTTGCAGATCGACCCCATTGGGTCCCGTGACAGACACTACACCGTCATCTGCAAGTTGTCTCAACATACAGTTGTCACCTAGACAACCGTCAATGTCTTTGACATAGAAATTATACAAAAGGGGCTTAAACATGATCCCTGGGGGAGACCCATGTAGCTAAATCGTGAAGCTGTAGAGGTTCCATGAGAAAAGCTCATATGTTTCTCTGACAGCAAATTGTACAAAAAATTATTCATTAATGGTGAAAAGCCACAAGCGTGGAGTTTATCTGAGAGAACTTCAACAGATACTGAATCAAAAGCCCCCTTTATGTCCAAGAATACAGAAGCCATTTGCTCTTTTTTAGCAAAAGCTAACTGAATATCTGTGGAAAGCAACGCGAGACAGTTGTTCCCTACGGAAACCATATTGAGTATCTGAAAGCAGGTTGTTCGTCTCAACCCATTTGTCCAGACGGAAAAGGATCATTTTCTCCAACAACTTTCGAATACAGGATAACATCGCGATGGGTCGATAGGAGTTGTGGTCGGACGCGGGCTTACCAGGTTTTTGAATGGCAATAACTCTCACCCGTCTCCAATCATCCGGTACAATGTTGAGTTCTAGAAACTGATTAAACAAGTTCAACATGCGCCTCTTCGCGACGTCTGGGAGGTTCTTGAGCAAGTTGAACTTGATCCTATCAGCGCCTGGAGCCGTATTGCCACATGAAAGGAGTGCGAGAGAGAACTCTACCATTGAAAAGGGTTGGCTAATCTCATCTATCGAATACGTGTTTTCGCGAGGAATCATCCGTGCCGGCACAGAATCTGGACAAACTTTTCGCGCGAATTTGAGGATCCATTGGTCCGAGTACTCTTCGCTCTCGTTGTTCGTAGTTCGGTTACGCAACTTTCGCGCCGTGTTCCAAAGAGTACTCATCGACGTTTCACGCGATAGCCCGTTCACGAATGTTCGCCAGTAACCGCGTTTCTTGGCCTTGATGAGGCTCTTAAGTTCGCGTTCGAGAGCCGTGTATACTTCGAAGTGCTCAGGTGTTCCACGTCTACGGAAAACTTTAAACGCTTCGGACTTTTTACGGTAAACCTCGGTGCATTGCTGATCCCACCATGGAGAAGGAGGTTTCCTGCGAGATGACGTTCCTGGAACTGGTCGAGTTTGAGCTTGAAGCGCGCTGTCTAAGATCAGGTTGGAGAGGAAGTTATACTCCTCCAGCGGTGAAAGCCTTTCTACCGTCGTTACGGCTTCATCTACTGCTGTCCTAAACTTTGTCCAATCGATGTGACGGGTAAGATCATACGTGACGTTAACAGATTTCGACGGATTGAACCCGGTGGCAACCGAAATTTTTATGGGCAAGTGATCACTACCGTGGGGATCTTGAATCACATTCCATGTGCAATCCAACGATAATGAATTCGAACAAAGTGTGAGGTCTAATCTACTGCCAACTGAGGATGTACCAGCCAAACGTGTTACTTCTCCATTGTTAAGAACTGTCATATTGAAGTTGTCACAGAGGTCATATATCAGGGAAGACCGGTTGTCATCGTACAGTTCTCCCCAGCCTGTACCGTGAGAGTTAAAATCTCCCATGACCAACCGCGGAGCAGGAAGAACCGAACAAACATCTGAGAGTTGTTTTCGGCTAGTGGAGGCTCTTGGAGGAATATAAACGGAAGCAATGCAAAGGCTTTTATTTTTAATAACAGCCTGACATGCGACAACTTCAATACCTGGAATTGGAGGAAAATTCACTCTATAGAAGGAGTACTTTTTGATCCCCAAAAGTACTCCTCCTCCACGTGAATCCTCACGATCAAGACGAATAATATTGAAATCATGAATCGGAAGATAGATTTCGGAAGAGAGCCATGTTTCACAAAGAGCGAATGCATCACAACCGGTAGTGTGAGCTAAAAATTTAAAAGATTCCAATTTAGGAATCAAACTTTGACAATTCCACTGTAGAACAGTGATCAAATCCCCGACCTCATTTGGAAAATTATCCATCGAAGGAAATGATAGCTGCAAGAATGGGCCACTTTAATGTTAATTTCTGCAAAAAAGTTTTCACAGTGGGAAGCATTGCCATAACAATGCTTTTGAGAGGGTCAGAAATTTCGAGGTACTTAAAGATACCTTCGGCAATGTCATCAAATGAGAACAGCCCACTAGAGGAGGGGGCTTTTGTTCCTAAAATTGGGACTTCAGGGGTTTTGGATGTCCCCGGGAGAGATGGAAAGTCCTGGGTGTAGTTAGTACTACGAAAACCAGGTAGATTAGGATTTTCCTTTTTTCCACCTTTCCTTGAATTGGGCAAGCTGGTCTCGGGCTTCTTTTCAGCAACTTTCCGTGGGCGGACGCGTCTTCGCTTCCTTGAAGCACCTTCCGGAAAGGTGAACGATGTTTCCTCTTCAGCCGAATCAAAGTCAGACTCGTCATCTGACAGAGGAGCAAAGGGATTTGTATTGGCATCGGGTGATGGTGAGGCTTTTTTCACCATTTCAGCAAAAGATTGCCTTGAACGCTGTTTCAGCGAGCGTTCTAATTTTTCCCCGCGTTGTTTGTACGCCGGGCACGATGAGAGAGCATGAGGAGGAGTTCCTTTACAAAAAGCGCATTTAGGTGTGCTGTCTGCGCACGCGCCATCCTCATGCTTCTCCCCGCAGTTGGAACCCGGTGTTCCGGCGGCGTCATTATCGGTGGATTGCCAGACCGCGTAATCGATGTCATCATAACCGTTTCCACACCAGCAAAGATTGCTGTCCACGAGGTTAATTCGGTGGAGGTGTACATCGCACAAATGAAATCATGGCTTACGAACAGGTCCTTAAACCACGCCCTCGATGAAACAATAGGAATGATGGAATGTAATAGCCGTCCTAGATTTCTGGAGTCCCAATCGGTTTGCCAACTCGAAAGGGTACTCTGGCGTACTAAATGGTAAAATTCATCGTGTGAAATTTGTCTATGATACAAATCGCCTTCCTGGGCAAACACCTTTGCGAGCGAGTCCGCTTTCTCATTGCCTGGGATTGAGGTGATCAACTATGTTATTTCGACCAGAACACTCATTCCCCTAGTTTTGAAAGGAAATAACATGAGTGTTTACTAGTTTTCATCGACCGCAGAGCCTCAATCGAAATAAGGCTGCCCCTGAAGATGAAGTAATGGTCTGTGGGCATGTTAGAAATCATCCCAGCATAATCAAGCAGCATAAACAAAACAAGCTTCCTGAAGTTTGTGGAAGGCGCTAGAGTTTTCATTGAAGACCCCGAAGCCAATGGATCCATCGAGGCGGAACCCATCAGAATTGACGTGCTGGTACTTTTCAGTAAAAATACGCAGAATAAACAAAGACTTGCCTAAAGAGAGTAAATCAAGCAAAACAATGCATTAGGTCCTAAGTAACATTGAGAGATTCTCTTCGTCGACTTTCTCTTTGGTTAATAGCTTGTCTATTGAACGATTTACTGATGTTTTCGACGTATTGGATCCTTAATCACACTCTATACTACCGTACTGTATGTTGAAAATACTTGAAAATGTTTTTTTATAGCCGTAGGAACGCAAAGAGAAAGTCGACAAAGAGAGTCTCTCAATGTTACTTAATGCAATGTTTTGCTTGCAATGAGAATGAAGGTGGACATATCATCCAGTGGTTGGTAGCATCCTCTCAGAATCCAATGAAACTTTGTGGGTGTATAGACTATATCTTTTCAAGTGACTTTGCATTGTTTTTTTTTATTTATGAAGACTGTCATTTGAAAAGGGCTTAAGTTATTTAAAAAAGTACAAGTACAAAAAAGTAGTATATGGGTGTCTGAACTTTTATGAAAACAAATTGTTAAATCGATTCTTACATACTATAACAAAATATTTTAGAATATAAAGTCATTTTTAAAAATGGCTATCTTAGAATTGGAAGAAATTTGTTCTCAATAAAGGCAATATAAATGTCTGAAAGTTCGGCATACATCGGAAAATGGACATTTTTTAAGAAAAATAGTTTTTTCACAACAACTTTTTCATTTCCTATTTTTGCCGTGTATCGCACCAATTCGTCTTATAATTTGGTCTTAACAACCTCATAAAAGCCAATTAAATTTAATTATAACGACAATTTGGATTTTCAATGGGTTTTTGAATGCTTAAAATATCAAGGCTGGCATTTGAAAAGGGCTTATTCTAAATTATTAATATTTTTAGACTTTAGTGATAATACAATTATATCAGGTGGTTGACCCTGTTTAATACCACCAACTTTAAACACCATTTAATGATTAACTCGGATAATTTCAATTATTTCCTACCTTAAAGAACCGTTGTGCTACCTGTTGTACAGTACATATTATCGCTTGAATTGAAGTTGTCACAGAGGTCATATATCAGGGAAGACCGGTTGTCATCGTACAGTTCTCCCCAGCCTGTACCGTGAGAGTTAAAATCTCCCATGACCAACCGCGGAGCAGGAAGAACCGAACAAACATCTGAGAGTTGTTTTCGGTTAGTGGAGGCTCTTGGAGGAATATAAACGGAAGCAATGCAAAGGCTTTTATTTTTAATAACAGCCTGACATGCGACAACTTCAATACCTGGAATTGGAGGAAAATTCACTCTATAGAAGGAGTACTTTTTGATCCCCAAAAGTACTCCTCCTCCACGTGAATCCTCACGATCAAGACGAATAATATTGAAATCATGAATCGGAAGATAGATTTCGGAAGAGAGCCATGTTTCACAAAGAGCGAATGCATCACAACCGGTAGTGTGAGCTAAAAATTTAAAAGATTCCAATTTAGGAATCAAACTTCGACAATTCCACTGTAGAACAGTGATCAAATCCCCGACCTCATTTGGAAAATTATCCATCGAAGGAAATGATAGCTGCAAGAATGGGCCACTTTAATGTTAATTTCTGCAAAAAGTTTTCACAGTGGGAAGCATTGCCATAACAATGCTTTTGAGAGGGTCAGAAATTTCGAGGTACTTAAAGATACCTTCGGCAATGTCATCAAATGAGAACAGCCCACTAGAGGAGGGGCTTTTGTTCCTAAAATTGGGACTTCAGGGGTTTTGGATGTCCCCGGGAGAGATGGAAAGTCCTGGGTGTAGTTAGTACTACGAAAACCAGGTAGATTAGGATTTTCCTTTTTCCACCTTTCCTTGAATTGGGCAAGCTGGTCTCGGGCTTCTTTTCAGCAACTTTCCGTGGGCGGACGCGTCTTCGCTTCCTTGAAGCACCTTCCGGAAAGGTGAACGATGTTCCCTCTTCAGCCGAATCAAAGTCAGACTCGTCATCTGACAGAGGAGCAAAGGGATTTGTATTGGCATCGGGTGATGGTGAGGCTTTTTCACCATTTCAGCAAAAGATTGCCTTGAACGCTGTTTTAGCGAGCGTTCTAATTTTTCCCCGCGTTGTTTGTACGCCGGGCACGATGAGAGAGCATGAGGAGGAGTTCCTTTACAAAAAGCGCATTTAGGTGTGCTGTCTGCGCACGCGCCATCCTCATGCTTCTCCCCGCAGTTGGAGCAGCGCGCTTTATTGCCGCAATGGGAGGTCGTATGTCCCATCTGCTGGCATTTCTGGCAGATCATGACCCGAGGTACAAACAATCGCACAGGTAGCCGAAGTTTTCCCAACTCGACGTATTGAGGGAGGGCTGAGCCAGAGAAGGTTACGCGAAACGAGTCTGACGGTGTAAACTTTTTTTCGCCCTTGTTGGTCGATACTGAGCCTAGTTGGCGCACATCCAGTATCTTAACTGGGGGAAGCAGAGGATTCTTAAATCTACCAACCCCCGCTTCAGCAGGATCTCAGGGGTCAGACTCGTTTCGGAGACCACACCTTCAATTTCAATACCCCGAGCTGGGATATACACTCTATATTCTAGAGTAAAGAGCTGGGAGACAGCAATCTCATTAGCTTGCTTGAGATTGGACACAACGACCCGAAGTTTATTGGGTCTGACTTTAATTATCTCGGTCACGGCCGAGAATCGCTTCGTCAGATCATCAGAAATCTGACAAACATTTAGAGGTTTCGATTTGGGCTGAAAATAAACAACCCATGGACCAGTTGAACTATCTGGATAAGCACGTGATCTGGTAACTCTATGAGCTACCTCATCATTTCGTGCCATAGATGATTCATCTTGCGATAAATCATCCATGGCTCGCTTGTGGGAGCTTATCACGCTCAACCACTAACGTAATTATCTACAATCAATCACAGATAAACAAACTAAACCTAAACAAAAAACTAAAACTAAATACACTCTCACACACACTATCAATCACTCTCCACACTCACACACACACTACGATGAAAATCGCTTATCTTATATACTACTAAAAAACTTCTCTTATATGTATCACGGATCTACTGCAGCTGGGCGACGAATGTGTGCTGCTGCTGCCGAGCGACGATGAGTGACCGCGTGTACCGTCTAAGCGTGGAGCTAAACGATGACGATGATGTTGCTGGTCGGCGGTAGTTGGTGGATGGAAGAATGCACGCTTCACACGATGGGCTGCTGGTATGCGTGCCGTATAGATGCGGCACAATATGGCTTCTCGATCGTAGGCAATATTTCTAATTGCAATCAATGACGTTGTTGCACCACTTATCACACAATGTCCTCTTCTTCAGCAAACCAAGATTGATTTCACTCGCGACGATTTCACTGGCGATCGACAAAAACTAATGCTGAAAACTGTAAATAACTCGTAAAAAGCTTCCAAAGCAACGGAAAGCGGACCGAACGAACTGAACCGTTCGCTTGTTCACTGGGCAAATAGAATCATGTGTATTAATAAGATAAATTTACCTCGGCTTTTTTGCACCGATATTTCAGCATGGTCAACATCGGTTTAAAAATGCCAGCTGTAGTACAAATTACTTAATGGAAACAGTTCAAATTTTGTTCACGTCATTTTCTATACTCTTTTAGGCTTTGGTGAAATGTTAAATATGCTACCTATTTCTTTTCACAGAAATACGTATTTTTTTAAATGGGTATGTCAAAACCGACTTTTTTCACATATGTTATGAAAATTTCAAGTTTATGACTTTTAACAATATGAAATTTTGGTCACATAAGGGTTTTACATTGGTTATAGTGTTGTAAAATTTTCAGCTAAAAATTATTATTAATTGACTAAGTTACAAAAGGTTGAACATTGCGTTTTTAGAAGCAAAATTTTACTCGACTTTTTTTTTGTTACTGAGTTTGTTTCATTTATTTGGAAGGCTCAATTGCGTGAGCTTTACGGAGCCGATTATTCATTTCACAAGCAGATCAAATTCTTATACTGGACATTTGGAGACACAGATAAATCGATTGCATATAAAACAAGCTTACCATTCTTGGTCCTCTAGGGTATTCAAAAGTCGTGTTCCGGCGGCGTCATTATCGGTGGATTGCCAGACTGCGTAATCGATGTCATCATAACCGTTTCCACACCAGCAAAGATTGCTGTCCACGAGGTTAATTCGGTGGAGGTGTACATCGCACGAATGAAATCATGGCTTACGTACAGGTCCTTAAACCACGCCCTCGATGAAACAATAGGAATGATGGAATGTAATGGCCGTCCTAGATTTCTGGAGTCCCAATCGGTTTGCCAACTCGAAAGGGTATTCTGGCGTACTAAATGGTAAAATTCATCGTGTGAAATTTGTCTATGATACAAATCGCCTTCCTGGGCACACACCTTTGCGAGCGAGTCCGCTTTCTCATTGCCTGGGATTGAGGTGATCAACTATGTTATTTCGACCAGAACACTCATTCCCCTAGTTTTGAAAGGAAATAACATGAGTGTTTACTAGTTTTCATCGACCGCAGAGCCTCAATCGAACTAAAGCTGCCCCTGAAGATGAAGTAATGGTCTGTGGGCATGTTAGAAATCATCCCAGCATAATCAAGCAGCATAAACAAAACAAGCTTCCTGAAGTTTGTGGAAGGCGCTAGAGTTTTCATTGAAGACCCCGAAGCCAGTGGATCCATCGAGGCGGAACCCATCAGAATTGACGTGCTGGTACTTTTCAGTAAAAATACGCGGAATAAACAAAGACTTGCCTAAAGAGAGTAAATCAAGCAAAACAATGCATTAGGTCCTAAGTAACATTGAGAGATTCTCTTCGTCGACTTTCTCTTTGGTTAATAGCTTGTCTATTGAACGATTTGCTGATGTAGTCGATGTATTGGATCCTTAATCACACTTTACAATACTACCGTACTGTATATTGAAAATACTTGAAAATGTTTTTTTATAGCCGTAGGAACGCAAAGAGAAAGTCGACAAAGAGAGTCTCTCAATGTTACTTAATGCAATGTTTTGCTTGCAATGAGAATGAAGGTGGACATATCATCCAGTGGTTGGCAGCATCCTCTCAGAATCCAATGAAACTTTGTGGGTGTATAGACTATATCTTTTCAAGTGACTTTGCATTGTTTTTTTTTATATATGAAGACTGTCATTTGAAAAGGGCTTAAGTTATTTTATCGATTTTTTTTAAATCAACATAACTCAAAAAGGACAAGATTTACAAAAAAGTAGTATGTGGGTGTCTGAACTTTCATGAAAACAAATTGTTAAATCGATTCTTACATACTATAACAAAATATTTTAGAATATAAAGTCATTTTTAAAAATGGCTATCTTAGAATTGGAAGAAATTTGTTCTCAATAAAGGCAATATAAATGTCTGAAAGTTCGCCATACATCGGAAAATGGACATTTTTAAGAAAAATAGTTTTTTTCACAACAACTTTTTCATATCCTATTTTTGCCGTGTATCGCACCAATTCGTCTTATAATTTGGTCTTAACAACCTCACAAAAGCCAATTTAATTTAATTATAACGACAATTTGGATTTTTAATGGGTTGAATGCTTAAAAAAATCAAGGCTGGCATTTGAAAAGGGCTTATTTTAAATTATTAATATTTTTAGACTTTAGTGATAATACAATTATATCAGGTGTTTGAACCTGTTTAATACCACCAACTTTAAACACCATTTAATGATTAACTCGGATAATTTCAATTAATTCCTATCTTATAGAACCATTGTGTTACCTGTTGTACAGTACATATTATCGCTTGAGTGATCTTAGATATATATTTGTATAAACTAAATTATTTCTACCCACATTATTTACTATTTAAGCAAGGCGTCATAATAACAGTGATCGTAGTTACATGATTAGTTTTGAAAGGAGCTTATTATAATGGGATAAAGTGATATAAATATCAAAATTGAATGTTGTGCACGTATTAATTATACCAGGTGCAGCCACAATCTATGATAGAAAAAATTACTTACCTGTGGATATGGAATTTTGACGCACAATAGAAATCCCACCACTAATAGGAGGCGATTTCTATCTGAAGCAAATTGTGATCAGGATTTCAAGGCACCACAACCGTCAACAAGTCACCAGGAATCGGATGATACATTTGGTATTTTTTTTCTTCATAATTTTACCATTTAAATCTGTTTCAAAGTGTTTGAGTAACATATTGTAGGTCAATAATATTTTTTCATTTATTTTAATTTACAAAAACGTACCGTTGAAGTCAATCACAACCTGCCAGGTCCACATAATGGGAATAAAGTCAATTCCATAGTTTAGCCTTAAGCATATCACCAATTTCATCGAGGAATATACGGAGTGTGAATTATTTTGTAAAAATGTCCAAAGAAATCTCCAAAATAGTTCGTAAACAAAGAGATGACACAAAATGGAAGCAAAAGGTGTGGATGTACCTTAAGCTGACTAGACTTTGCATGGAAGAGAACTACTTTACTTTCGATGTTCATTTTATAAACAATTAAAAAGAGCCCCTATGGGTAATCCTCTATCCCCTTTCCTCTGTGAAACATTTATGGCGAATCTGGAAACAATCATAAAAGCAAAAGGATTACTCCCAAATCGTTGGTGAAGATACGTCGACGACATCTTCACCGTAGTGAAACAAGATGATCTCTCCTAAATTCTTCAAGAAATCAACAACCTCCACAAAGACATTAACTTCACTCATGAAAAAGAAAAGGGTTGTAAACTTGCATAACTCGACCTTCTAGTAGTGAGAGAATCATTTTCACCATCTCCTTTGGAGTTTGAAATCTTCAGAAAACCACAAACACCCAAAGAGTCATCCCTTACACTTCAAACCACTCTTTTCAGCACACAATGACCACTTTCCATCACATGATCCACGGGATGTTGACCCTTCCTCTCAATGAAACTGGAAAAGCCAAAAATTTAGCATATATCTTTGAAAGTGCCTGACTCAATGGTTACGAAAAGAGGTGACTAAGGCAGTCTTACAGAACAGAAATCGACAGTTGCAGAACACATCTTCACGGAAAATCACGACATAACGACGAACAGAGATGGCATTTCGTACACCTTCACAGAGGATACAACCATAACTCGCCGCAGAAAACTAGAGTGCTCTTTTATTCGGTGAAAAATAAGCAGAGTGAAAGTGTACGCCTGTGATGGGATTACCTGGAGTGAGTGAACCACACTCTCTTTTAAACGATCGCGCTCACGTGCTCTCATCTGTTTTCGCCTGCGATCACTGCCGCGTACATTGGGGCATGCAGGATACACCAGTGCTCTTTCTGTGATTCGCAGGTGCGATTGAAAGTTAAAACATCGTCGGAGTTGCAGAAAATGTCCAAAATAAGGAAGCGGGAAGAAACATTATTCTTTATTCCTTTGTTATGTAGCATCAAAGTGAATTTGCAATCACTGCTGTATATTAGCAGAAGAGCCAACGCCAGTGAGCTCACTGGGGTGCACGCGTCAGGGTATTTAACTGCATTCGCTTCTGTGAATTTGAAAGCTCTTCTTCTCACTCTAGAGCGATCGAATGTAGTGTGAATAAAAACCATATTTTTTCACTCACATGCGCTAGCCGCTTGCAAACACGGGGATGAATATAAACCAGAAAGAAGAGCTCTCGTTGAGGTAGGAAAGTGTGTGAAGAATTTAAAATCTATCTCTACCACACTGAGGATATGGCCATCACTGACGACGAATGACATTTATGTATGATGTATGATGTATGATATGTACTACCACCCACTGTAGCACGGAAACTAAGTCCGACAGCAGTGAGCTCTCCTCGCTGTTAGACTTGACAAAGCTTTAATAACCACTGATTATCCTAATCATGCCATTGTATGAAGGGCCAAAAAGGTGTTGGGTGGATCGATAGGCAACATCACTTATACGTATCCACAGGGATATAGAGAATCTCCTTCCAACAACAAGATTGGACAATTGGTCAAAAGAGCAAGCTATCTAACATGAGGATGCCCCAATGGGCGGGGAGAAGAGCCCGCCCTCTATTCACAAACTGTTAACAATGGGGAGTTGGCATTTCCACTCTCCCCATCCAGAGTGCTTCAATCGGGTGCCCTGATGGTCCCTCCCATTCCCATGAAATATTTATATAATAGTGTATGTATTTATGTAAATGAAAAATACTGTAATCACTCGGTATCTATTATTTATGATCTCCCTTTGGTGGATCCTGAAATGTAAGAAATGTTGTAAAGTGTTAAAGTGTAGAGTTCTGTGGTTTCACGCTTATGCACGTTTTTGTTTGTTTTCAGCGATAGCAGCAATTTCCCAAAATCTTGATTTGAGGTATCCTAAAAAGTTTGTTAAATTATACAAAAATAACATATATACATTTTAATTTACTGTTGCCATGGTCACTATTTGCTGCTTGATGTTGATTTTATAACAGCAATACGCTTTTATTTGTGCTGGCCTAATAATTATTGCTCCTGTGTAAGGGAGTTAAAGACAAATGGAAAAAACAACAAACAACATCAACAAAAAACAACAAGCAATTTTTAAAACATCTATGAAGTAAAATCAATAAAACAATTTCATCAAACATAATGATATTGTGAGTTATGATACAGACACATCAGACACTATCCGAATGGCAAACAGCTCAGATTTGGAAAAAGGTCCATTTGCAAACCGGAATTGAAAAATACATTAGGTAATAAGTGCAAAAGCCTACCATAGATTCCGTCGCAGCTTCTTTTGTTCAACTAGATACTTCTAAATCATAATGATAATTGGACATATAAGACATAATAATTAAAAGTATATATAACCTATTAGGAGAAATTATTTAAAAAAAATATGTTAAAATATAAATCCTTAAAACACCAGTAATGATCAAAATGCTAATGATGATGATAAAGAAGATTGATAATGGTTATGAACAAACAATGTCCTGTATGATAATATATGTTGTCAAGGGATATTATAATATAAACTGAAAATTACATCTGTGCCGACTGCTGTTTTGTTGCAACTGTAGACAAACTTCTGCATGAACCATGAATTAGACAATTACATGAGAAAAAAAATGAACTTTAAATTTTAAATTATTGTATAATACCTGATGACCTGGTAGACCTGAAAGATATGATAATGGAAAATTATGATATGATTTACCGGTCGCACCCCCTCACTTCGCTATTGTCAGATTGACAACATTGCCCAGGCTACGCCAACCAGCGTCTCCATGTTTCAGCTGGCAGTCTTTTGTGATCATATGACTCGTGGAGGCGTGAGGTAGGAACTTGTGAGGCCCGAGGTCGGTCGCACCCTCCTACGAAGTTATCACTCACCATTTGAAGCCCCTGACGAAGAATGACATTTATGAGGTACAATCTTCTTTTCTGCAAATCCAAAAAGAAAATTATTCTTTCATCATTTAAAATGCAGCTCAGGGTTACCATTGGAATAATGCTCAAGCAACTACACGCCCTTTTGAAGTAACTTATAAGAAGGACAATAAATTGGAAAACAAAAGTTTTATTATAACATCTGCAGTATTGACCCATCACTCAATAGCAGTTCAGTTATTTATATCAAAATTGGTCAATTTTAGTTCTGTTTTACTGATGTAAAGGGAAATTGAATGATTTCCAACCTTTTCAAATGTTAGTCTAGATGATTATTGTTTTTTCAAAGATGTCCAATACATTCAATTCTTTATGACTGCTAAATTTTATTGGATTCTATAGGAGGATTGAAGACCATAACTAGACGAGTTCGTGTGATGTACGGTAAAAAAGGACATAGAAAAGTTATTGCTTGAAAAACTTTTAACGTTGACTACGTCTTACGGCAAGGGAGGGTGTCGATTGAAAATCTTAAAATAAGCGACCATCACAAAGTGTCGTTACAAATTAAACGCTTATAACTTATTAAATGCTCGATAGATTTTCAAGATGTTTCCATCAATTGAATGGACATTTTCTCTTGTATCAATTAGACTTTCAAACATTTTAAACTATTAAAAATAACGAAAATAATAGTTGATGTTTTATAATTTTGTTTTGCAGGCTAAATTTAGACCGATGCAAACTAGACCGAGGAGGTCTAAATTCAAATGCGAACCATTTCAAATCCGTTTTTTTCAGAACGACCAATTCAATTTTGAGAGAGTTTGTTTGATTTGATTTTATCTAACATTAGGTACTTCCCAAGTTCTTATCAATTGGCAGCAAGCGGTAGCTTAAATAATTTTAGTTTTCTCTTCGTTGCATACCTTGACCATTGTGTACAATTTACAAATGGCTATCATCATAACAAATTGAAACACCGTCGCTAATAACTCGATCATTTCTTGATTGATTTATTCTTGAGATTTTTGCTCTCATCAAATAGACGTTATAATGACTGCCATATTATTTACTCAAGTATTTGAAATGTTATAATTAAGAGATGAGTATATTTTGCTTTTATTTCAATTCATCAATATAGATCAATCGGCGCCGAGCGAACTTCTGTATATCGGAAGCGGAGACGCTGGATAAGGGCCTTCAACTAGATGTTAAATCATAACTTAACCCAAACGGCCGTCTTCAGGACAATGGTTTTGAAAGGGTGTACAATAGCATTTTTTAACATACTTACTATCTTCTGCATGTCTAACGATCTATTAGCAACACACCCACGCTATATTGATCAGACTATGCCTCACGGCAAGGATAGGCATTAGATTCCACTACGTTTTATTGGATTCTGAGACGGTACTGCCAACCACGAAGACGAGTTGGCGTGAAATTCGTCATTGCTAAAATATATATATGCTACAATGAATGGAAAAGCTTTTCGATCATAAAAATAAAGAATTTTTTTTGAACCCTGATGAACCATTTTCTCATTTTTGTATACTGTAGTTCTGTCTTTGAGACTGTAGTGGATCATTTTGAGAATTGTTTTACTTTCTCGGGATTTAAGCAGTGAAAATACATTATAAGAGAGATAATTTTTCGTCGATATTTTGGAATTTCGGAGTGTTGCTTTGTATCATTAATATTCGTGGTCATGAACAAAACAAAAACAATGGTAAAAGCGATGATTGGTAGAAATAGGTCCACTGCCAAAATATAACTCCACTGGGTTAAGAAGACGAACACCCTCGCAAAGGTAGGTGAACAGAAGATCGAATTGTAATCCACGCAAATCAAATGAGACCCTGGAACTCTTGGACAATTACAAATGTTTTTATGAGACGTAAGCCGTGATTTCATTCGCGTGATAATTAGACTCGTGGACAGCGACATGTGTCGGTGTGAGAACAGTAATGATGACATCTAGCGTGTAGTTTGACACTGTACATTGTACAGTGAATGATGCCATCAGAAACTCCCTTTGAATACCCGTGAGGCCTAAGAATGACATTCCTACGTTCCTATAAATCCATGAATACCAAACAAATTGACTCGGGCTATTCATTGAACTGCTGCAGGATAGTGCAATTTCGATTGTATAGCAGAGAATTCCAGTCAAAAGACAGCCATCAGAGAGAATGTGTTCTAATTAATTGAAAGCAGATGAATTGAAGTAGAGGTTGCTGGTAGCGTTGGGTGAGAATCTCCATAACAACAAGAAGATGTGTGCACTATCCATACCGTGCTTTTCTGGAATAGGAAATGGGTTTGTTACATTGCATGTTCCTAGCTGTGGGCCTCAGATAGTCTAGTGGGGTAAAGACACGGTATTGCCAATCCAAAAGTGAAGGGTTCGATTCGCGGTATGGTCTGGGAAATCCACCGGTTGGAATTTTTAGAGTACCATTGAAGTTCCCACACAATATGCAAACTCAAGCACTGGAGTTGGAGTTCTCTATCCATAAACGTAAACATAAGGGAGTCAAGTTTTCTTTGTTTCCTCCTGGCACCCCTTAATTAGGAATCAATCTACTAGCAAAGGCAAGCCGTTTTCAAATGCTTCACTTGTGTATGATTTGTTTTACATTGCTTCGATTGAAATTCCAATATGCTGAAAAATGACTTGCTTCGACTTCGATTGTTGATTTAAAATAGAATAACAAGTTTTCTACCGTCTAGATGACCCCGCAAAAAGTCAATTCGCTGAAGTGTTTTTCTTTCATCAAAATAAACAGTGGTTTTTCTTGGTCTTGAATTCACGACTTTATTTATTTCACGAGGAGCGCTCACCAGCCCCCTCGAGATTGCACCACATATTTGAACATCGAAGCTCGATTAAATTGTTCTTACCTGTCTATGTGACGAAACTTTACACCATCACATTATGGAGAAAATAGACGCTATTTTTATGTAGACATCAATATTGTAAATGGTTCTCTCTATGCTAAGCCTTAACGGTAGAATTTAAGTCAATGGAAACCGCAAAGTTTGAAATTGTGCGACAATAAGACATTAAAAATTCATCCGCAGAAACAGGAACATTTGACGACTTACGGTTGTATAGTTATAGTAGGAGAAAAGGAAATGATTGCAAGAGCTGAAATCCTATGGTCATTGCTGTTTGCCGGTTTTGAGCTATCTATAATTTTCGTATTTCTTTCACTTTTTTTTGCGATTGATACCTATTTCATTAACGACATTGATCACTGAAACGGGACCGAACGAACAGAGTATTTTTCTCCTTCTTTACTACATTTTCTCTAGGTTTTATCCCTTATTTTTTATTTTCAACAAACTAACCTAACGAGAGCTAAGGTAACTTCTGGGTTCGTGATTGATTCTAGAGCGCTTCATCGGTCGTTAGTTTACGCCATTATGTTATGTCGTTCTCTAGTTATCGCCTACTCTATGTTATTATTCACGTTTTGTTTCATCCGATAATCTGATTGTACTGATACAGTGCTGCTTAGTCGTTTTTTTTTTCGTTTCGATTCGATAACGTTGTGAAACCAATGCGACAAAATAGTTGAAACCGATAAGCTTTTTGCTTCATTGCTGTGCAAACGGAAGTATACGATTGCTAATTATGGCATTTTGCTTTACAGTTGTCCGCTGCAGGGGTTGCTTTGAGAATTTGCTGATTTTTCATCCTGTACAATTACACCGTCTAGATTGTGGACGTCGGCGGTCTAAACAAACGAGGTACATGATGGTGCGAATGCAGGAAATATGCTGTTCTGCTGTCCCAACCAAGGGTTAAAGTCGAGATTTGCAAGTATGGAAAAATCGTCGTTCGGCCACAGGCAGTATCCGTCAACAACCGTCGATGGAGGCGTCTGGTTATTGGTAAGGGCATCCATCGACGTTCGATCCGGTTCGTCGGAAAAGACAGTAAAATTCACCAGTTCTGGAGACAGTTGCGGGAAATCGTCAATTGTTGCTATCAATTTCATTAGCTGATCATCCAGTGCCCGCTGTTCTTCGCTGTAGTGTATTCCTGGAATCTCCTGCAGAATAGGATCTTCCAGCCCGATGGATGGCACTTTTGCAAATGAAGTTTCACTCAACTCCAGTCCATTTCCGCTAATCGGCAAAGCAATCATCGATCGAGGGTTGAATGCAGCAAAACTGATAACTTCCACAAAAATACTGGAATCAGCTACCGTTTTCCGTAGACAATAGTCCGCCTCACAGGTTCGTAAATTGATATGGAAACACTCGTCGGAGCTTAACTTTCGGAAGGCTGACATAAATTGTCTCTTCTCACGACAGTTGCGGAGTCTTACATTTTTGGATATTTTCAAAGTGACTCCCTTCGGGAGCACACTTTTCCGTCTTTGCACTATTGCTGTTGTGGCAGAAAAATCGGGTTCACTTGATAGTGCTGACGCTGGCAAAGGCAGTGATTGTTGGTCTTCGTCTGCTTTCGGTGTCGGTGGAGGAGTATTGAATATGTTTTCCATTAGTAAATGATCGGAATTGCAAATTTTGGCTTGTTCGTGCGAACTTCTGCTGATTGTGTCTGACGGTGCAGCGTTGTTTTCAGTGGATGGTATGGTTTGGTATTTCATTTCCGTATCAGTACATTCGATTATCGGATGCGGTTCTTCTTCTTCTTCGTCGCTGTCCAAAACGATGACCGGACTTGTTTCGGATTTGACGATCGATACCTCATCATCTTCATCGGTGTCTTCGATTATATGGGACGATGGGATCTGGAATAATAGAAACACGTTGAAATGAACGAAAATAATCAGGTATATTTTGAAAATTAATGTATGATATTGCATTCGAGAAACTAATGGATTATTGACGGACGACTATGAGATTGTTTCTATTTTACATTCAATAGTTGTTTATATATATATACTCATTAAGTCATGAATTTTTACAGTACATGCAAAAGTACATAAATGTTATGCCCCTTTTATAATAATTAACGATACCATGAAAATATGTTTAAAGACAAATTGTCAGTAATTCAATAGAGGTGTCAACAATGCACTATGGAGATGGTGGCCAATAAGGGAACGTCCATTAATTACGTCACACAAAAAAACTTTTTATAACCCCCCCTTGTCACGTTTTTTGTATGAACGTTCAATTTTTGTTGTATGAGTCGTCACGTTTTTCAGAACCCCCTTTCAGCTGTTGAGAATTCGCTAAGACTTTACAGATTTCGGTGAAAAAATCTAAGTGTGTATAAGGAGTGTATCGAAAAGTAGTTATAAACTTCCAAATAATAAAATAGGCATGAAAACATGATTAAAATTAACATACTATTTCAGTTTATTATAGCTTAACATGTTTACAAAAGATCCAAACGGAAAAACTAGTCATCATGTTCATTTCTGTAGAATGCCCGTACCTTTGATTTGACACCTGCCATCAAATTCTGCACAGTGACCTTTGTGCACTTCCTGGATGCCGCTGCCCAATTTTTCTTAAAATCGGTCATGTTTTGGGACACTGTACCATCCTTCTTAAATATACGCTTGACTATTGCCCAATAGCGTTCGATCGGTCGCAACTGGGGACAGTTTGGTGGGTTGATGTCTTTTTCTACGAACTTGATGTTATTCTCCGTCAGCCGCTGTAGAGTGGATTTGGCGTAATGTGCCGATGCCAAATCTGGCCAGAAGAGAGGAGGGACTGGTGCTTTCTATACAATGGTAGCAACCTGTTCTTCAAACATTCCTTTTGATAAATCTCAGCATTTATAGTTCCTTTTGTATAGAAAATTGAAGAACGCAAGCCACATGTGCAAATAGCTTGCCAAATGAGCACCTTCTGACCGAATTTCTCCATCGCAACAGTCGTATCTGCGGTTGGCACACGTTCCCCAACAGATTTAGTATAAAACTGCGGCCCCGGTAGCGTTCTTGAATCTTCTTTAACGTATGTTTCGTCATCCATCAAAATGCACTGGTCGACATTGTCCAAAATGCAGCTGTACAGCTTTCGAGCCCTGGTTTTGGCACGAGACTTTTGTTCCGGAGTTTGTTTGGGCACTTTCTGCTTTTTGTACGTCTTCAAGTCATTCCTGCGCTTGATTCGTTGAATCATTCCGATGCTGGTCCTGAACTTCTTGGCTAGATCGCGAGTAGAGGCAGATTTGTTCCGTTGAATATAATCCACAACTTTTTGGTCCAAATCGGGGTTGCTGGAGCCGGGTTTCCGGCCACTTCTTGGTAAATCCTTGAGGGAGCACTCCTTACCAAACTTTTCGATGATGCGTTTTACACTTGCCGGGTGAACATTTACTCTTTTCGCAATCTGGTTGTAAGTAACACCCTTTTCGGTGCACCAAGTGTGCAGAATTTTCGTTTTAGTCTCAAATTCAATTTGCGACATTTTGAATACAACTTTATCAACGGAAATGAATAAACCGAATAATCATTTTTGACATGTAAACAAAGCAAATGGCGCTTACACGCTAAAAATATATACAGTAGTTTATGCGTAATAACGCATCGAATGTTTATAACTACTTTTCGATACACTCCTTACTTACCGAGGTACAGGTAATAGAGTCGTACAGTTTCCAATTTTTGTACAAAAAATGAATAATAAATACAAAACCACATTTCTCATAACTAGGAGCACCTATTTCGTTGTTTCTGAAAGGTTATATTATGAACATCCAAATAATATGTAGTGTGCTTATACTCAACCATTAAAAGAATAAAATAACGTTTGCATTAAAAAAATGGACTTTTTTTTGGTTCGTGATAAAAAAAAGCTAAGACAGATAATTACTTTTGATAAATTTCCCATGGAAGGTAATTATTTAAGCTTACTTGCAAAAAATTCTAAGCCCTTGCAAGCGGCCTTCCGGCAGTTAAACAGAGCATTCACCATGACGGACGAAAACATGCGTGTAGGCATGTTTTTGAGTTCTTTCTTCTTTTTTTTATCAATTTCTCCTCAGTTTTCGCGACAAGATTGTTGGAGTAGATCTTACGCTTCAGGTTGGCCCAGAAATTCTCCATGTGACGCAGCTGGAGGACGTTAGGCGGGTTCACCGACCTGGGTACCACATCGATATTCAGTCGTTCCATCTCCTCCAACGATCGCTTCGAGTAGTGGGCTGACGTCAGATCCGACTAGAACACCACGTCTTCACCCTTATGGTATATCTTGATGAACAACGCAACTTCCGGCAGGCATTTCGCACTACAAATTTCCCCGTTCACGGCCAGTCCGTGCCGGCCAGCGAAAAAAGAGCGGCTTTGAGATCCCCTTCTTGCTGATTGTCAGCCACAGCAGCACCTTCTTGGGGAACTTGGTGTGTGAAATGAACTTCACCTCGAAACTCACTTCCTTCGTGGGGGGAAGTAAATACGTAGTGCCATGCCAGTCGTTGCCATCCAGGGTGCGATAGGTCTAGCCGTTCATCACTACTGCAACATTGCGATTCGCCGGGAAAATCGAGTTGACCATCCTATTCAGCCGCTGCCACTGCGTCATTGCCTGTAGCTCCGAAACCAGTGGACGCGACTTCCGCTTCCTGACATGTATTTTCATGTTCTCCAGGTACTTTTTCACTGTTTGGCCCGTTGAACCGACCTCCTGCACGCAGTGATGTAGCCACTTTTACCTCGGTCTTTCTATTCAGCATCGTTGGAGCTTCTTGACAAAGAGAATCCGAAAATTCCGGAAATAATAACTAAATAAGTTTTTGGAGCCAGGATTATGGCTTTCTACAGGTGAATTAATGCCTTGAACAATATTTTAAAAGCCCTTAGAGTTCAAGAAAATCAAGATAGCTTATTTTAACCCTTATGTGATCAACATGAAAAAAACACCTCTTAGTGATCAGCAGGGTACCCGGATGTCTACCAATTTCAAATGATTATAACTGTGGCTATTATTGACCGATTTTAATTCTTTGGCACTGTAAGATTTAAAAACTCATTCGCTTTAAGGATATTATCAGCAATGAACATTTGAATTCATCTGTTTCCCGTAAATCCGGGTTTCCGGGCTGTGGACCGGTACGGAGACACTATTTGGAAACATCTATTGAATTTCAGGGAATGGATGTTAAAATCTTTGGAATAATTCCTAGAAACTAATTATATTCTATTGTGGGCCATATGCCCACCTGTTCCTGCAACGGTTATTCTGTAACAGGTTCCCTTGGGGTCTCGAATGGCCATGAAAATTTTCAGTAGAAAACCCTGGTAATATAGGTTTCAAAATTCATGAAATTTCTGCAGTAGGATCTTTCTCCACGTAAAGCGGCTATTTTATGATTTGTCCTCGAACCTGTCTTTCTGTAACAGGTTTCCGTTTAGCCTCAATAGGCCATTTTTATGTTAAGAAGGAAATCCTGGCAATATTTACATTCATGAAATTTGAACAGAAGGATATTTTGACGTTTTGTGGCTATCCGATAATTTGTCCTCGTACCGGTTATTCCGGAAAAAGTTCTCGTTTGTTACCAAATAGCTATTTCTCAATGTTCTGTGGCCATCTGAGGATAAATAACCCTGAACGGTCATCTCGGAACATGTTCCTGTGAGGCCTCGAGTGGCAATGAACAAAACTAATCACAAAACGTTGAAAAATATCCTACTGAAGATTTTTCATGAATTTTGATACCTACATTGCTAGGGTATCCTTCTGAAAATGTTTATGACCACTCGAGGCCCCAATGTAACCTGTTCCGGAAAGACAGGTCCATGGACAAATCATCAGATGGCCACAAAACATTGAGAAACATCCTACTGGAAAAACTTCACGAATTTTGATACTCATATTGACAGGGGTTTCTACTGAAAATGTTCATGGCCACTGGCCAGGAACCTGTTACAGGATGGCCGTTGCAGGAACAAGTCGGCATATGGCCCACAATGGAATAGAAATAGTTTCTAGGAACTATACCAAAGATTTTGACATCCATTCCTGGAAATTCAATAGATGTTCCGAAGTTGTGTCACGGTACCGGAACACAGCCCCGAACACCCGGATTTACGAGAACCAATGAATTTAAATGGTCATTGTCGATTATGTTCCTAAAGCGAATGAGTTTTTAAATCTAACGGTCAATGATTGCCAGAGTTATAACCATTTGAATTTGGTGGGAGACGAGTACCATGTTGATCACTTAAGGAGGAAGAAGGAGGAGAAAAAAAAATCAAAGTTCCCCCTTCGCTTCCTTGCTTCCAACTTGCGCCGCTTCCAACACGAAATGTTTTTATGTAAAAAGTTGCATTAGAACTTGTAATAGGATGTCACTGAATGTCAGCTTCCTGTTTTAGAATAAACTATGAAATTTCGTAATGTAAAACATGGCAATGTACCCGGATACCCTGTCGAACACATAAGGGTTGAAGGCATCATTTGACCTGTAGAACTCCATAATCCTAGCTCCAAGATAGTTTGCAAAGCACTCAATATCCCATTAGAGTAATTCAATGAGGTGCATATTGTCAGAAAGCTCTCTTGAACTTCACGATCTCCTAAAAAATTTTAGAACATTATTCAAGACTTGTTTGATTCTGCAGTTCTCCAGGAACTCAACTCCATAATACTTTGAAAGGTTATAAATACCCCGTCAAATCGATTCAATGATGTGCATGATACCAGAAGTCTCTTATCAGCTTCCTGAACTCATAAAAACTCATGAAAAATTGCTCGTGACTCAATCTATGCAGTAGATATTCAAGGTCTTATCTTATGAATACTTTGGAGAGCATCTAGTTTCGAATTGAAAAGATTAGAAAATGTGCATATTGCCAAAAGGCTATCTTGAATTTCACAAACTCAAAAAAAAAAAAACTTTTGGGACATTGTTCAAAACTTCATTGAACCGTTAGTTCCTTAAGATTCCTGAACGTCACAATACTTTGGAGAGCCTTAAATTTTCTATTAAATCGATTTCATGTTGTCAAGAGACTCCCGTGAGCTTCCTGAACTCATATAAACATTGAATATATTGTTTGAAAATTGGAAATATTCTTCTTATCTACATGCAACCCTACACTGAAAATAAATCAATAATTTTTATTATTAAAATTGGCACTTATTCGGTCAATTTTTGCTTCGAATTGAAATCATGTGGGCAGTATGATTTTCATTTGCCGCGCTTAATTTTTAACACTCGTCACTTAATACACAGGTTCGTTTCCAATGAGACTGATATGATTTGTAAATAATTTTCAAAGGGGCTAGAAATGTCATTCAAGTGTGTTTTCCCTTTGCCCTACTCTATCCCTCTTCGCACTTAAAATGAAATAAATAACCGTGTCCAAGAAACAATCAGCTGCTTTGTCGTTCTATAAGAAAAAACACTGCAAAATAGAGAAGCAAAGTGAAGTTTACCGTGTGGTGTTTGAGGTACTTGGTTTGCCAGCGAAAGTCAGTGAATTTTCTGAAGGTAATGACTACTATAGATGTTCTTCTTTGCCATGTTAACAGTGTTTATTTTGAATATTTCAGATCTGCCGAGCATTTTTTCGATTCCCGCAGAAGAGCTGCTGAACGCAATAGCTTCAAAAAGTGATGAAGTTTTTATGAAAGTACAAATGTTTTTTTATTCACACATTTCGTTTTATTACATGAAAAGTACAAAAAATCCAATAGGGACAATTGTTTTAAAAATAAAATCCATGCATCTTTTCACATAAAACGTATTAAAATACTCATTTGATTTTTATTAGGACAAGTTAATGCAATCCATGTACATTATAATTAATATCTTTTCAGCTATTGCACTTAAAGACTATATTGTTTTTTGAGTGTAGGAGTGGACAGCAATTTCTGCTAGTACCTAAAATGTGAAAAAGAAGTATTAAAGTAGTTGAAATTGAGCGTAGGGCATGTTTGAAAGGCGGCATTCGATCAAGCATAAAATCTCTTGCCTAGCTACTACAATGCGTGGTAGGCAATGAGGAAGGGAACCGGCATGACCATGTTCAAGTACCAATTATTATTATTGATTACGTGCTTCAATCAACATGATTAGTTAATTGTATTTGAATAATATTGCCCTAAGTCATGGGTTGAGCCTGTAATTCTTTAATATCTTATCTTAAGAATAGTTTGGGTAGAATTAAGTATCGTATTGGAAGAATTTGATGATGGGCATGTTGTCAAAAGGTTGTCTTGAACTTCAAGTACTCATAAAAACATTCAGGACATTATTCATGACTTCATTGATCTAGTAGATCGACAGGATCGGAACTTCAGAATACTTTGAAGATCTAAAAATTTCCTATTGACATCATTTCATGAAATGTATCTGAACATGTTCATATTTTCAGGACATTATTGAAGCTATATTGAAGACTACTTCCGAAGTTCAAGATCTCAGCTTCACGTTAGTTTGGAGAGCATTGAATATCTTATCGCTGTTGATGTTGAAGGAGATGTTCGCTCATCACCATGAGGCACCAAGAGTGAACAACAATGTTTTTGGCTAGAATTGAAAGATACGAAGAGAAAGTTTTTGATAGTTCCGCTAGTGTGCGGCAGGCTCGGAAACATAGCAGATGTTTTAGGAAAATTGAGCGAAAAGGGCATGTGTACAGTGGTACTCGAACCAACGACATTTTTGCCTAACATCCCACTGCGGGGTAGGTTAAAGCACGGACTAAGTCCGCAACTTCAACAGGCAAAAATGTCCGGTTGGAAGACGCTCATGTACCACTGTGGCTTGTATAGTTATTCTAGCGATCTATTGTGTGCACTCTGTTTACTGATGCGCACATGGGAGAGGAACTCTCTCCTTTTTTGGGTTTGTTTTGACTCGCACCGACTGACGATCACTAAAGTTTTTCTCGTCGTCTCCAACGTAGAGACCTCGGAGAGAAACACCGTGAAGCGATGCGATACGATGGTACATGAGCGTCTTCCAACCGGACATTTTTGCCTGTTGAAGTGGCGGACTTAGTCCGTGCTTTAACCTACCCCGCAGTGGGATGTTAGGCAAAAATGTCGTTGGTTCGAGTACCACTGTACACATGCCCTTTTCGCTCAATTTTTCCTAAAACATCTGCTATGTTTCCGAGCCTGCCGCACACTAGCGGAACTATCAAAAACTTTCTCTTCGTATCTTTCAATTCTAGCCAAAAACATTGTTGTTCACTCTTGGTGCCTCATGGTGATGAGCGAACATCTCCTTCAACATCATAATCGTTACTCCTCGCACGGAGAATATATAAAATAACAATTAATGTATCTTATCGCTACTATTTTAAGGCGCACTAGTCATCATACAGCTATTTGGGGCACTGATAATGAATAGTATACGTTGGGAGCATACGTTTCAAACCACACTGAGTCAATAGACCATTACAATTTTATCTTGAGGGCATTTTAGGAAACTTAGAAAACATCAGAATTTAAAAAAGACGCTTAATCATCAATTTGAACATGAGCTAATAAAATGCATGCCATATTATGCAGAATATTCCAAAAAATATTTTTTTGCAGAATATTCCATAAGATTTTTCATAAGAAAAGTCAAAAGTTCCCAACTAAATTGAAACTTTCACATATTGAACTATTTGCCTGCAATAATAAACACTAAAATTGACATTAAACTTTCGAGCTTGAAAAAAAAAAGTAAACTACAAAATTACCAAGGAAATATTTTTTTTTATTCCTTTATTATCGAGATTTTTAGCCCTGGGCTGGTTCATCTCCTGTCGTAGTCACTCAAATACCTTTAGGGTATTTGCTTAACTTATCCGGGGGTGGGATTCAAACTCGTGACATTCGCGTAAGAGGTATGGGTGGGAAAGGAAATATTTTATTAAGCATAAAAAACCGGATTTTTTTTCCAAAGATGAATTGAAAAACAAAAACATAAAGATTCCAAAGATGAATTATTCACATTCATTAAAATCTTATAAAATGTACTACAGTTTTTTTTACACCGAGTTAAGAACACCAAGCCAATAAGAAATATAAAAAAATGCATTAAAAATTTCTGAAAATTTCACTTGTTAACTAAATTTTTTCATGAAGTGTTTAACATTTTCCAATCAAACAAAACAATTCAAAAATATTCAAACAAAAACAAAGTTTTAAAGCATTTCGTACTCCAGCATAGATAAGCAGGGCTTTGAGACATTTCACCGAATGCAATTATAATTTTTATGATGGTGTGCCATCCTGTATCTAAGAGTAAACCTCAGATTTTTGGCACAGAGCGGTGCAGAGTTTGTCCTCACTAAAAATTGATCCTTTGCAGTGATGGCTTGGAGGCAAATCAGCCCATCAGCGTAGGAGTATGGATACGTTTGCCCCTTCTAAAGGTTGTACGGAATCAAATTGCACCACTTATTAATGGCTGTAAATTTTTACCCGTTGGGTATTTTATATTGAAATTTTGGGTGGAATTAGTTCAATGTGTATTTGTTTACGCTATGTAAGTTTCACTAGCAGATGTTCAATCGTTGCGAAGATGGAGTCGAAAGCAGCGGCGCAAAGAAATTTTGCGCACGTACCTCGAAAATCCGAATCTTTCTCATCGTGCCGTCAGCAGGAAGCTGGGAATGGTACATTCTACGGTGTCTCGTGTTATGAAACGGTACCACGAACGTTTGAACATCGATAGGAAAGAAAAAAGGGGCCAAATAGAACTCCGTATAGTGTTAAGGATCACAAGCGGGTAGCTCAAGCTTTCAAGAGAAATCCCAACAGTGGCGAAGAAATTGAATCTAACCAAAACTTTCATGCAAGATGCGAAAAAACGTGAAGGACTACACACGTACAAAGTCCAAAAGGTGCCGAATCGCGATGAACGGCAGAATACAGTATGTAAAACACGTGCACGGAAGCTCTACACCCAGATGTCGACGAAACCACATTGCCTCGTTATGGGTGATGAGACGTATGTAAAAGCATACTTCCGACAGCTTCCGGGGCTTCAGTTTTTCACTGCTCATCGTAAATTCGATGTCCCTGGGGACGTTAGAAAGCAGAAGATGTCAAAGATTGTCAAAAAATATATGATTTGGCAAGCAATTCGTTCGTGTGGAAAGCGGTGCACCCCATTCGTGACAACTGAAACGGTCAATGGGTAGCGTTACTTAAAGGAATGCCCCCAAAAGCGTCTACTTCCTTTTCTGAGGTCACACGATGGTCCTACGATTTTCTGACCGGATTTCGCCTCGTGCCATTACTCGAAAGAGGTTTTGGAGTGCTACAAGGCTAAGGAGGTCAATTTCGTGCCGAAGCAACTCAATCCCCCGAACGCACTGGAACTGCGGCCAATTGAAAAGCACTGGTTCATCATGTAGCAGACACTTTGGAAGCATCCTAAGAAAGTGAAATCGGAGCAAGATATGAAGAAAAATTGATTGCCACAAAAAAAAAAATGGTGCAAATGTTGTACAGGACCTTATGAGTAGTGTCAAGAAGAAGGCTCGTGTATTTGAATATGGAATTGAAATTGAATAAAACAAACATGGGAAAATAATCATAACAGTTTTATTTTACTCTAAACTGAAACTTGTGTAAAGTAGAATATTTAGCTCTAAAATGAAAATGTTATTTTTAAATAGTGGGTTTGGAATTGTTTTTATGGATAGGAGTAGAACGACTTAGTTGGTTTGTTTTGAGAATGAAGCTTCAAAACGTTTTCTCTGTGATTTTCAGCTGGCAATAAAACACGTTCCAATTTTATTGTGAGAATATGCTTGTAAAATTTAAAAAATAAATTACCATTTCAAAGATATTCTGTATTTTTTGAATGATTATCAAATTAATCAATTTAAGGGTGTCCACGGTATGATTGCATCATTTTCAAAAGCTGTAACATTTCACCCCTGGGGTTGAAGAGTTTATTCGATAAAAATGGCACGCTGAAAATCTTTTTTAACATTTGAAACGAATGAGTAAAAACCAGAAAACTCGAGCAAACCATATTCATAGTGTGTAGTTGTCAAATTTCATAGTGATTCATACGGTAGTTCCAACCATGTAATCGAAACGAGAAATTACCTGTGAAAAAATGAGGGGCACTTAAAATCAAAATCCAGAGGCGTCCCACTCTGAGGGAAGTTAAGGATGCCATCCACCAGTTCAAAACCAACAAAGCAGCTGGTAAAGATGGTATCGCAGCTGAACTTATCAAGATGGACCCAGAAAAGTTGGCCACCTGCTTGCAACGGATAGCCTGGATCTGGGAAACCGAACAGCTACCGGAGGAGTGGAAGGAAGGGGTTATCTACCCCATACATAAAAAAGGCGACCATTTGGAGAACGTCAGAGTGATCAGAATTCTGAATGTCGCCTATAAAATGCTATCCCAGATCATATTCCGTCGTCTATCACCTAAAATGAATGAGTTGTGGGAAGTTATCAGGCAGGCTTCAGTGACGGCCGATCGACAACAGACCAGATCTTCACCGTAAGGCAAATCCTCCAGAAATGCCGTGAATACCAGGTCCCAACGCATCACCTGTTCATCAACTTCGAGGCAGCATACGACAGTATTGACCGCACAGAGCTATGGAAAATTGTGGACGAAAACGGCTTTCCTGGGAAGCTGACCAGACTCATCAAAACTGCGATGGATGGTGTGCAAAACTGCGTAAGGGTTTCGGGTGAACTATCCAGTTCATTCGAATCTCATCGGGGACTGCGACAAGGTGATGGACTCTCATGCCTACTATTCAACATCGCTCTGGAAGGTGTAATGCGACGAGCCGGGCTCAACAGCCGGGGTACGATTTTCACGAAATCTGGTCAATTTGTGTGCTTTGCGGACCACATGGACATTATCGCAAGAACATTTGGAACGGTGGTAGAGCTGTACACCCGCCTGAAACGCGAAGCTGCAAATGTCGGACTGGTGGTGAAAGCGTCGAAAACAAAGTACATGCGCATCATCAGTGGAAGTCGTGCCTACTACGGGCTCCAGAAGAAACTGCGGTCTAAAAAGATTACCCCCCACCCCCCCACGCCACCGCACCAAATGCACCATGTACAAAACGCTAATAAGACCGGTGGTCCTCTACGGACAGGAGACATGAACCATGCTCGAGGAGTTTTCGAGCGACGCGTGCTAAGGACGATCTTCGGCGGTGTGCAGGAGAACAGTGTGTGGTGGCGAAGGATGAACCACGAGGTCGCTGCACTTTACGTCAAACTCAGCATCCAGAAGGTGGCCAAAGCCGGAAGGATAAGGGCATGTTGCAACAATGCCGGACAACAACCCTGCAAAGTTGGTGTTCGCTACTGATCCAGTGGGCACAAGAAGGCGTGGAGCGCAAAGAGCACGATGGGCGGACCAGGTGGAGCGTGATCTGGCGAGCATTAGGCGTGATCGAGGTTGGAGAGTGGCAGCCGCAAACCGAGTATTGTGGCGTACTATTGTTGATTATGTCTTATCCTAAATGTGATGTTGAACAAATAAATGTATGTATGTATGTATGTATGTAGGCGTCCCACCGATGAATCGCTAAAAAGTTTGGAATTACAAATACAACTGTGTCTCGTGTGATAAGAACCTTCAATGAGCGTCTGAGTGCCCGAATGAAAGGAGTGGCCGTAAAAGTGGTTCAATGGCCAGAAAACTTTGAACGAAGTTTCCTGGGCAAGAATATTTCGGTGCCAAGTCGATGTTCGAAAGATGAAATTGTCGAAATTCACACAGAATTTTCTGATCTGGCAGGCGATTGGATATTGTGAAATATTTAAACGCTCCCTTTATCACTTCCAGAACAATCAACGATGTGATTTACACGGAAGAATGCCTTAAAAAGCATCTCTTGTTATTCATAAGGGAGCACAAAGGATAAATTCTGTTTTGGCTTGATCTAGCATCCTGTCACTACGCTCTAAACATGTTGGAGTGATACCGAGCCAACGGAGTCAACTTTGTACCAAAAGATATGAACCCACCAAATTTAGCGGAATTTCGCTCAGTTTAAAAATTCTGGCAATTATGAAGGCGTAACTTCGCAAACATCCTAAAACTATTAAAACAGAGCTGGAGTAGAAGAAAAATAGGGTTGAAACACTGAAAAATCGGTTGTACAAAATTTGATCGGTGGAAAGAATAGGATGGTGTTGGGAGATGAAATTGAATAAAACCAATTTTGTAAATGATAACTCATTAGTAGTTTTTCGTTCTCTGAAAATGTTGGTGAGTTAATATGTGTGTGCAATTTTTATCGAATACACCCTTCAATATTAATGAAATTTTTTGTGGAGGATTCTAATGTACTGTTAACGTTGCATTAGATTCATTTTGATTTTTTTTTAGTAGTTTCAAAAATGTAGCCAAAGGAACAGGATCTGTGTAAGTAAACTTTGTAAATACAACAAACAGTGTGAGTAGAATATAAATTGAATAAGTTTTTGATATTTGATTTCATAAACTGTTATACGACGTAAGAAACTTGTTAAAAACCTTTTAATTTTTTTTTAATTATCGTTCAGCCCATAGTTTTTTTTAGTATTACTCAAAAACAAAACAAAAACCCATCCCCAAAATGTCACCAATGTACGCTTATCAATGCATAAACAAGAAAATATTTTTTTCAAATTTTTTTATGATTCAGAAAATGGGTTTTCCGGCTTTCCAAGTAATTTCACTGAGGGACATTTTTTTAAGATTGGGAAAAAAAATTATTCTACGATGAATCGATCTTAAGTTATGAATTTTTGAAGTTAGTGATGTTCAGCAAAATTGGAAAATTTCAATTGGCGTTTTCCACGAAAACTGGCAACCCCGAATTTCCAATATTGTTAGTTAATCATAAATCCTCCATATAGAATTCTACGAGTGGACAAAGTTTCTTAACATCTGTGATCCTTCGGCCCAAACCTGTACGATAATAAAAAAAATCCCCTTGTTGTAAAACGTTTCGAAAAATATATAACTATCGAACGAAAGCAAGTGAGTTGAAATAAAGTTCCATATTGTTAAGAATCACAACCGAGTGGGTGTTGCCCTTAATTCAAACTCTCGCAAGCCCAATAATTCTATTCGGGAGGTCGCATAAATAAACTGCACCCAACAAAAAGCTTCGTGCAAAAAGCCAAGTAACGAGCAGGCCTACGTTCATTCAAAGTATCAAAGACCAATGAGCGACTGAACAGGACAGCTAAGACGCCTGCATCAGTGCCAACAATTCATGTAAGCTTATGAAGGCAACATTCTTCTATAAGAATAACAATATCGTACGAGAATATCAAGTGAAGTCAGTTGTTGTTTACCAAAGTTCGCCAGCGGTTATCGGAGGGTGAACCTCCATAGTAATTTAACTAGTTAAGACGTTATTTCCCTTGTTAGTTGTTAGCCAGTGTCGTGTTTCTTGTGCTAGGGTAATCTGGAGGATAGAGAAGGTGGAAAGGAATTGTGTGGATAACTCAACACTATTGTAGAACCATGGCGTTTCTTGAGAACAGATACAGATGCTCCATTACCTCGCACTCTCACCGGTCGCGCTTCCTATTCCGAAAAAATAAGTTTTCTTGCAGCAGTGACACTCCTCGTCGAAACACTCGTTCCGTCGATGTCTATCCACAAACTCAATGGCACCTTTTGTTGCGTTGTTAATGGCTGCTTTGGCACTACTCCAGCAGTCCTCAAGAGGGACTTCGATCAGCTGTTCTTCATCTAGCAACACTGCCCCTAGACTTTTCGCGTAATCAGTTGTGACGTCGGAATCAGGTAATGGTCCGAATCGATGCTTGCGTCGTGATATGTCCGGACGTCGATGTTATCCAAAAAGTGCCTACCATCAATTAAAACGTGGTCGATTTGTGATTTGATCAGTTGTTGTGATCTCTAGGTGTACCGATATTGGAGGTTGTGCTAGAAGTAGGTACTACATATGGCCATATTCTTGGAGACGGCGAAATCGATGTGTTTGATGCCATTTTCGTCCATAGGCTGGTGTGCGCTGAAATTATCCATAATCGGTCTGAATTCCTTCTGGGCGACTTGAGCATTAAAATCTCCGATAACAGTTTTGACGATATGGCTTGGGCGGGCAGCTATCGTATTCTCGTTCCAGCTGAGCGTGAAAAGCGTCATTATCGTCACCGTCACTTTATAGGTAAGGGTTGTGCACGTTGAACCATTTGCGTCGCCTGGGTCTAAGCCGACTCTTAGGATCGGCAGGTATTTTGTGTTTCCTGTTCTTCCGGAGCTGAGCTGCAAGCCACCCGGCGGTTCACAGGTTGCCGATCATGAACTGCCTCCAGATATGGAGGTTCGAAGCGAAATAAATAAGCATCCCCGGACAGGCAGCACACGATGTTTCCTGTTCTTATGAGTTTTACAGCTGGCTTAAATGGACAGCATCAACCCCCTGTCGCGTTGGAGGATCATCGTGCGCACAGCACTGCCACGCTGCCACAAGGACGATGATAAACCGCCTCTAACATGGAGAACAAACGCTGTTATGAGCCACCTTTAATATACAGAACAGACGCTCGGGTAGTCATCCTTCTCCGTAAGTATATGACAAGGTCTCACCGGGATTGGTAACCCGATATTTCCCATGATTACTTCCAAGTAACACACAAAACATCTTTTTTGAATGATTAACCTGCTGCTCAAATATGAACGAGACTTTATGAACAAAACGGTCCACGGATGACATATGGTCAAACTTTTTCTTAGATTGGTAGGACTGTTATACGTTTACATTTTAAATTTCAGCAGGTTGACTTTTTATAGTGCCGTAAAAAAATCTTCGTGACAGCTTTTTTTACGGCACTATAAAAAAGTCAACCTCCAGTGTGTTTTTCGAATTTTACAATAGAATCATACGTTGAGCAAAGAATTAGTTTGAAATGTTGTTATTCCAACGGAATAAATGATTCGGATGCATTGAAAATGTTGCAGAAAGCCTATGGGGAATCGCGTGTGTATGATTGGTATAAGGCGTCCCTTGTAGTTTTTTACGAACGTTATCAGATGAACGCAAAACAATGAATATTATGCTTTTTCATCTAAACATTTTTTTTAATGATAATTATAACTCAAATTAATAGCATAATTTGAAACTATTTCAATAAATTTGCTTACAATACAGGATTTGTTATCATGCTCTTTGCAGTGATAAGAAAATAAGCTTTTATTATGACATTCAACAAGTATTTTTATGTTATTCATTCTGTTATTTTGACTGTTTATTCAGCGTCAAATGATAACTTATGTAGTGATAGAAACATTATAACTGGTATTAGAATTTGGTGTAATCCTTTGCTCGGGCTTTTAAACGCTGCGAATAAGGGCATCCGAGTACATAAAAATGCACATGAAATTGGGTCAAACATATTGAAATTTAATTTTCAAAACATTTACGGGCAAAATTAGTAACGTCACGCATAATTTCTTATAATAAAATAATTTAGAATAACTAATAAAATTTAATATCATAAAAGAGCATATATTGAAATAATCCAATAATTCAGATTTTATAGAATCTAATCTTTTTTTTAACCAGTTTATTTATTTGTACGGCTCAATCACATTAGCTCGAAGGAGCCATAGTCAATGTTTGTAGGTTACACACAAAATAAAGAAATGTTTTAAACAAACAAAGGTTTTTCTTCTTTCTTGCGGAAAATTTTATGTTAGATTTTTCTTGTTCTCTCGTGTTTTTAACTGATCCACGTTAACATGAATGCGGCAAAATGTAGCAACGGGCGATCGTGAGTATCCATCTCCTTTGGTTCATCATTACTTTTTTTGCTGTTCACCGACATAATGACAGATTCCTCCAATTTATCTTCCAGAACCTCTAGCACTTCCAATCCCTCCCTCAGCTGAACTCTGATCCTCCTTAGGCTGTACCTTCAGCTACTGCACATCCGGAGTTTTCTTCAGTTTACCGCTCAGCTCCTTTTCTTGACCATACACTTTCGGCTGACTCCGACTCTTCCTCTTGGTACAGGAATCCATCAAGGTTCCTCTTCCTTGCAGATGAAGCATTTGTCCTTGTTGCCTTGGTAATAGTAGTTTCTCTTCAGGCCGACAAAGTACAGCGATGATGGGATTTCCTACTTCACATTCATGTACGCGCCGCGCACACCAGTGTAGGCGGGTATGCCCAGCTCTGGCGGAAACTTCTCCCACACCATATTTTGACAAACCCGTAACAATCTCCTGGTCGGGAACCTCCAGGTGGGAGCTCGTATATTCGTTCATAGCAGATGTGATCCTAGGCATGCGATATGTGTCAACGACTTGAACTTGACGAGAAGGGACTTTTCATCTGCAATCCTATACGCAGCTTCAATTTCATTAAGCTCCACATCCAAGCCTTTGAAGAAATTTGCGATATGAACCCATCTGTTAATTAAACCATCTACTATTAATAATCCCACCATCAATATGGACTTAACGATCTGAATCGAAACTGCAACCATCGGTTGAAAGCTATTCTATTCATTACGATAATCGTAATGTCGAAACTTTATTGAAACCCATTTACACCATTTAAATGTGCAAATCATCAAAGGGAGAGGTTGCCTGCTAGCTTGCATCAGAACGCCAAATCATTCGATTTAGTGGTTCAAAATAGCTTCCCCCGAACCCCCCCCCCCCCCCCACGCCAGAAGCATTTCCGCTGATTCTTTTCTCTCCATTCATCGACAGAGTATTGTGTATTCCGCAAATGCTCGGTACTTACCGGTTGTGCTTTCTCCCGATTGGATCGCCCATCGCGGCAAATGGCCAGGAATTGCAAGCACATTTCCTGAATATTATCCCACACGTGCTTCGAGTTCAGCAATGCTCTGTGAAGGAGGAAAAAGGAAATGGAATGAGCGAAAGTCGAATAGAGTGCTACGACATTCATTATTGAGCAGAGGAAACAAAACGTGTGTAAGAAATAGTGTTCCGACATAACTGCCACTTGAGATGGAGACAATTATGATTCTGATAATTTTTATAATGGAAGGACATGTTTGTGCTGAAAGTTTTAAAATATAGTGGTCATCATCAGGGCTTAATTTCTTGAACTTTATGCTGGTCCTCAACTAAGTGCGCTTTATGAACGTTCACATTTGTTAAAGGAGGAAAAAATTGAACTTGTGCACTGGTGTGATTGTATAACAAGTACAACCATTCTCTTCGGTCAGGACCGGCTTATCGAGTTCATGAAAAATGCGTTCAAGAGTGAAAACACAGATGCATCTGGCTAGGAAAGAGACATTAGAATAATAGACACTTACCTGGTTACGCTGACTTTTGCCGACTTTCCGTTGCGGCGTCCCACGGCAGCAGCGACACGAGGAAAGAGCGCCTTGATTGCCAGTTCCCTTCGCTTGATGGCCCGCGGAAAATCGTACGGAAGCGTGGCAAGAGCAATTGCATCGATGCGCTCCCAGTGGCTGCCGGGATCCTCTACCCTGTATAGCCGTTTCCACTTGACGTAACACAACAGCAGCCGACCGTAAGTTTCTACATTGTTTGTACCGAAGACGGAGGACGGCGACATTTGAGGACCGGACAAAAACCGTTCGTAGACCGATCCAAGGATTGCTTGACACTCCGGGCACGTTTCCACTCTGAGCAAGGTCAATGCTATAAATTCCTCATCGCGGCGGAATATCAATCGTAGACTGCTGATGATGGCGTTGGATTCATGCTGCAGCTGTTGCCGTTGTTGGTTACTGTGACCGGCATTCGGCTTCGCCAGTTCGTTGGGCCGGCGCTTGATGACTTGCAGCAGCAAATTACATTTACGCTGAATAAACTCCGCCAATGCATCGATGTTGATAAAATTGCTTTTGACTTCGAGGGGCGACTGCAATTAAATTTGAACGTAGGGAATTGTTTTTGCTTCCGAACAGAACAGCTGACTAAATGAATACAATGGATTAAATTTGGCTTAGATTGCTTTTCTGTTTGTTTATCTGTACGAATCTGTTGTTTCGAAATGGATTTGGAATACAATGATTCGGGTCTTAATTAGTGTTGATGGTCCCCTGTTGATGAAATCTGGCTAAAGTTGCACTCGAGATTTACTTGAATAATACGGAACACTTTGTAATTTAGTTATGTACAAGTTCAAATTCGTGAAGGTAGTTGGTGTATCCTTTAAGGATGGCTTGATCTTCAGCTCATTTGAGTGTAGATGAAGTGGTTTTTATCTACACTAATTGTGATAATCGACGATGATGAGATCGGAGCGGTGGCTGATGTTGTGTGCTTCAGAATATTGTTGACCATGAATAATAATTACACCAGAGACTAAGATTTGTTGAACCCCCGAGTTCTTCGAGATTTTAATGATGTATCGAGGAAGACATAACACAAGTTATAACTTCGGTATCAATACAATTTAGATGAAGTGTGTTGAGTTTCTGAGTAGAATTGTAATGCTAAGCGCGTGATAAGAATAACATAAAGCTCGATTCAAAGTTAATCTGGACGCAAGGTTTAATACACACCTGGTGGTTGGAACAAAACAACGTTTGACAGGCCTTTGTTGATGTTTTATTGACGCATAAATTGGTTGAAAGTCTTCAACGCATCAACAAAATGTGGATCATGGAACTTGAGAAAAGAATGAATTGTGCACAAACATCTAGTGTTGAGGTGTTAAAATTCCCAAAGTCAACCGTGTGTCGTGTAATCAAACGTTACAAGGATACTCTGAGTATGGAAAGAGCACAGCGCATCTATCATAAAACTACACTAGGGACAAAGAGCTTAGGAGAAGGTGTTGAGGTACGTGAAAGGCAACCCAGGTGCCTCCATACGCGAACTGTCAAAGAAATACGATTCCAACTTTTCCACCGTGCGTAACATCCTTTGAAAGTGAAGTATATAAGTCTTCTTGTGCCAGTAAACATTCGAATCGCTCCCTGAAATAAAATTTAGTGGCCAAAAAGCGAGCACGATTACTATACGAACGAGGTTTCACGAAATTTGATGACTGTATTTTAGTGGATGACGAAACATTATACACAAATCCCCGCCGGACGAAAGTTTTACCTGACAACTGGTCGTGGGGATGTTCCTCCCAGGTATAAATTTGTTTTTGCTGATAAGTTTGCTCGAAAACTAATTATTTAGCAAGGAATCTGCAGTTGTGGCGTTAAAACCAAGGTTTTCATCACATCTTACACAATGACGTCGAAGGTTTACATTAAAGAGTGTCTTAAAAAGCGGATTCTACGCTTCATTTGACAACACAAGACCAACGTTATGTTTTGGCCGGATCTAGCCAGCTGCCACTACTCTAAGGAGGCACTAGAATGGTATGCTGAAAACAATGTTGATTTCGTCGCCAAAGAGATTAATCCTCCGAATTGCCCTGAGTGTAGACAGATCGAAAAATATTGGGCAATTGTCAAACGAAAACTTCGAGGATGCGGTAAAGAAGTGACATATGCACAACAAATGCATTTAAAGTGGAATAAGTTCACCGATACTGTGTCACCAGCGACTGTGCAGGTCATGATGGCATCGATCACAAGTAAAGTGCGACAGTTTATTCGAAACGATAAAATGTAAGAACTTGTTATATATCGTTTGAAAGTTGAATAAATATCCTTTTGTTTGGAATAGGGAAAAGGGAGCTGAATTTTTCCGCGATTTTTTCTGAAAAGATTTTGAAGCAACCCTTTGAGGAACTCCGAGCTTATTACCTCAATTAAAGTAAACTGATGTATTGCTGAAGAGATAAACAAGAAGACGGGGTTGGGAGAAGTTAGTCTGATGATGGCATAAATTCCAATCGGTGCCGTTGAAATTTTCTAAGACGAAAAATCTCTGATCACGTCTTGCTTCGGAAGGGACGTAAAGCTGTTGGGCCCGGCCCAAGCGTTGATAGGTTCGATGTGTAGAGTTAAAGTCATCTTCTTGTCTCTAAAGTCACGTAAATACGAAATAACAACAACAAGTTAGTGTGATACTAATTTCGAAGTGGATTTCATGATCATTTTTGTTAATATTTGGCAAAATCATTTGGCATCTCTGCCCTAGCAGCACACTTGTTGGAAAACAGTTGAAGTTACTTGAATGCAACTCAATAAAGTCACAATCAAGTTACAAATTGATCAAATTTGGAATTTTCTGAGATCTGAAAAAATAATACATAGATGCTTACACACTAAATTTTTTTTACAGAAATTTACAGATTTTTTTACCAAAATCCGATAAATCGGATTACCGAACGTTCAGCTGTTGAGTATTCGGTAAAATTTGACAGATTTCTGTAAAAAATCTAAGTATGTAGAATGCTCATCTTCTTGCCAGTTTTCATGAAAACATACATGCACTCTGATGACATAGATATAACAGCCTTTGCTTGTATTTTGATTTGGCGGGTGCATTTTCATTTATTTCATACTCATTTGTCATAGCACTTTTTCTTTAAAAAAATTATATGCAACTTAGTGATGTGTATAATTGGATATTTGGAAACCACGACATCTACAAAGAAAAGAACGAGTTTTCGAATTTGAAATAGACTGATGCACAGCTGAATGGCTTTTTTAACGAGGAAATTTATAAGGTCTGTATCCACAATAATCATGACACCTTGAAACTTAAATGAATCTCAAATTTTGCATTATTTTCCAATTGAAGTTGTTCTTTTCAGATTCATGGGATATTATTCACGGAATCAAAACATAGTTGTTCGGTATTTGCATAAAATTTTCAAATTTTTCGCTTAACTTCATTCATTGGGGTTTGTAAAGACTCTTCAGATACTGTGGTGGTAGTTTTGGTTCAAATTTGTTGTAGGTGTTTGATATTGATTCTTCTGAGAGAATTGGGCGAGAACAGAGATTTTCTTTTATGGTTTCTGATGAAGGGTAGCAATCGCTTCTGCAGGCACTGTTTCTGAAAAATCTCCTAGTTGAATGTGACTGTAGAGATGAATGATTTATTTTTTCTACCACGTGCGTAAATTGCTCGCCAAACAAGATATTTTATGGGAAATTTCGATGCCTTCTTCGTCCAGAAATTCTCAACTGTAGTATTTCTGCCCATAGCAGAATAGACACCAACCCGAGAGATTGCTTGAAATCCTCCAGGACATAAGTTTTATCGTCCATAACAGCTCATACAAACTTCGTAAAATATTCACAGTACAAACTTCGAGCCCGTTATTTTGCTATCAACCTATTTGTTTATGAAATCAGATCGTCATTTTGGATAAACTGTCGAGAATTGTGTTAGTACTCTAGTAACAGTGTGCAAAGCTTACCGGAAAACCAATACAGTAGTGACCAACACAAGGGTTAATGGATCTAAATTCTGTTATTTATTAGTGTGAGTGTAAGATTTCATCGAATTATGACTTAAAGAGTTTATTCTTAATTCCATCTGAATAACACGACCGCTCGAGTGTTATTCGAGACAATGAGGTGAAGAAATTAGTCATTAGATATTGTTTTAGTTTAATTGTCGTTTTTTGAATTCTTCCAATGCGCGGAGTAACGATCTATGATGAACTTTGTTAGAAGCAGATAATTCCCCATCAACATGAGAGGCTCTAGGAGTTGACAGTAATTTATTGCTAGAACAAATAGAAATGAAGAGAAAGTATTGATAGCATAATAGCAGGCTTTGAAAACGAGCGGAGGGCATTTGAACAATAGTATGCGATCGGGCACTTCTTTTACCAAGCTACCCCAGATGCTACCCTGCTATGGATCGGCAGGGTCATCCAAGATAGGACATATAGGACGAGAATTCATGCAGAGAAGAGTGTTTAACTTATGAACCGTGTAACTATTTTTAACGTTTGCATAATTATTGGTAATTATTTAAGCTTACTTGCGAACGGCAGTTAACCGGAACATTCGCCATGGCGGACAAAAACATACTTGTAGGATAGTTTTTGAAGTCTTTCTTCGTTTTATTTATCGCAACTTCCGGCAGGCATTTCATACTATAAACTTCCCCGTTCACGACCAGTCCGGAGCACCTTATTGGGAAACTCGGTGTGTGAAATGAACTTCACCTCGGAGCTCACTTCCTTCGTGGGGGAAGTAAACTACGAAGTGTCCTGCCAGTCGTTGCCATCCAGGGTGAGATAGGTCTCTTCCTTCCATCACCACCGCCACGTCGCGATTCGCAAGGAAAATCGAGTTGCCCATCTTTTTCAGCGGCTGCCGCTGTGTCATTGCCTGCAGCTCCGAAACCAGTGGATGCGACTATCACTTCCTTACATATATGTTCATGTTCACCAGGTACTTTTTCACTGTTTGGCCGTTTGAACCGACCTCCCGACCAAGCGCACGCAGCGATATAGCCACTTTTACCTCGGTCTTCCACTTCAGCATCCTTTGGAGCTTCTTGCTTCTTTCGATGCTCTGATTGTTGTCTAATAGTGCCAAAATGTTGTAGATGCTGGAACTGGTAGATCCGGCGTCCACAAAGTGCCACACGATGTCCGTTTTCGACGCGGTGGGGTGCCATTCTTTGAACGCGCACACTTCTGAACGGAGTTGCTTCACTGTTTATGCCATCACGGTTAGGGTTCGACTGATAGAGCTGTCAAATTTTGTCTGCTAACTCATGGGTTACTATGACTGATGCTGCATGGGTAGTTACGTTAGTGTGGGTGAAGGTAAACCCATGAAAAATCGGAAATTTTTGTCCATTTTTTTAATGCAAACGTTACCATTAAAAAAATGGACAAAAATTGCCAATAACCCATGAGTCAGCAGACAAAATTTTGCTATTTTTTCCAATTTAGCTAAGAAATCCCTTGATCCCAGCCCCCCAAATCTCCTGTGCTGCGGCGATCGAGCGGGTATGAAGAACCAGTGAACTCGTTTGAGTAAATCGATCACCTGATTGCTGTGTTCGATTATATCAATCTGTTGGTAGAGTTCACGAAGTATTCTCGCTGATGCATGAAAATTTGAAGCGTTGTCGGAGTACCTCTTGCTGGGCACTCAATATCGACAGGTAAACCGTGTGAAGGTGGCGAGAAAAGACGATGCAGTTAAATCCGAAACAGCCCCCAGCTGCACCGCTCGTGTTCCAAGGCATACGAATAAAGGGTGTATTCGATAAAAATGGCACACACATATACATGGGTGGCAACGTAGAAATGATACACTCGGAAATTGTTATAAAACTTAAACAGAATTGTATTTCTCATTCATTTCACTTTTAATAACAAGACAAAATGTTAAACTTTTATTGTGCTTAGTGAAGTTCAAAACTTTCACCTTTGTATTTAATCACGGTACGGAGACGCTTCTCAAAGTTTTTGCAAGCCGCACGCACCACCTCCTCCGGCATTTGATCCCAAATCTCAACCAAGCGTTTTTTAAATGAGTCCAAACACATGTGCTTCATATTGCCCAGATTTCCAAGCATGTAGCCCCAGATGCTTAAGTCCAGTGGGTTCAAATCAGGAGACGATGCAGGCCATTCTGAGCAGCTGATGAAACATGGTAAATTTTGCTTACACCAATGCTGAACAACTATGGCCTTATGCGCTGGAGCTGAATCTTGTTGGAAGCAAAAACTTTCCGCACCGAAAAGTTTCTTAGCATAGGGAAGTAGGTGGTCCTTGATGACGTATTGTAAATAGTACTCTTTGTTTATTTTCACCTCTGTCTATGAACAGCAGCGGTAATTTGCCTTTTGACGATATTGCACCCCAAACCATCACCGCAGAGGCATTTTGATATCGTTCAACCCCTCGTTTGTCAGCCGGTATTTCACGAAGATTTGTTCCATATACACGATCATATTGTTTGTTCAGGGACATTTCCAGAGTAAACAATTTTTTCATCTGAAAAAATTATGTTATGACCAGCGTGCGTCTTAAGCAACGCACGTGATCTGGCAACTCTGTCTTCAATATTCTTGCGTGTCAATCCGTGAATCCTCTGTTTTTTGAAAGCTCCATATCCAAGGTCACCTTCTTCAATATATTTTGCATTGATGTGTGACTCATTTTCATTTTCACGCGACATTTTTCTCGCCGACCGAGCCGGATTCCTTCGAATTCGCTCATTAACTGCCTTGATCGCTGAGGGCGTCCGTACACTGCGTTTTTTACCGGGTTTCTTCTTAGGGACAACAGTACCAAAATCTTTGAAACGTTTTTATGGTCCTGTACACAAATAATCTGCTTCAACTTCAAATGCGACAGCTTCCTTCTGATCTCCAAATTAGTCAATCCGTCAAGATGCAAGATCCGAATTTGTTCTCTACATGAATCCATTTCTATTTTCGTCAACTTAAGAGCACTAATTCAGTTTGTTGTTTACGAATGAACTGACAACAAGTCACTGTTTCAAATCGTACACAAGGGGTCTACCGATAATGGTATACATTGTAGCGAGGAGATCACAAATGAGTGTATCACTTTCATGTTGCCACCCTGTATACTCATCAAAATTAAACTGATTATCGGATTTTCTTGAAATTTTCAGGGAATGAAGAACTACTAATGAGTTTTGATTTACAACATTTGTTTTATTCAATTTCGTCTCCCATCTCGAATGCCTGCACCTTCCTTTTCACTCCACCCATCAAATTTTGTACAACCGATTTTCCCAGTGTTTTTGTTGTTTTTACCCAAATTTTCTTCAATTCTAGCTCTGTTTTTATAGTTTTGGGATGTTTGCGAAGTACCGTTTTCATAATTGCCCAGAATTTTTCAATTGGACGAAGTTCCGGTGAATTTGGTGGGTTCATATCCGTTGGCACAAAATTGACTCCGTTGGCTCGGTACCACTCCAATACGTTTCGAGCGTAGTGGCAGGATGCTAGATCAGGCCAAAACAGAGTTGATCCTTTGTGCTTCTTAATGAATTGCAAGAGACGCTTCTTAAGGCACTTAAGAATGATGAAGGGAGCACTTATTTCATCACATCCGCAAATCGCCGGCCAGATTAGAAACTTCTTTGCAAATTTCGATAGTTTCTTCTTTCGAACATCCTCCGGAACATCGAACTTCGACTTGGCAACGAAATATTCTTGCCCAGGAAGTTGACGGAAGTCGGCCTTGACGTATGTTTCGTCATCCATCACGATGCAACCGGATTTGGTGAGCAGCTTCGTGTAAAGTTTCCGGGCGCGGGTTTTCGCAGTGATGTTTTGTTTTTCATTCCGGTTTGGGGCTTTTTGCACTTTGTAAACATGTAACCCAGCACGCTTTATGGTTTTCTGCACAAAACCGACTGACACCTTAGACTTTTTAGCGACATCTCGAATTGATATGTTTGGACGGTTCTTGAATTGTTGTACGACTTTCCTGGCCATTTAACTGTCCATTGGACCACTTTTACGACCACTCCCTTCCTTCCTTTGGACACTCAGACGCTCCTTGAAGGTTCTTATTACACGAGACATAGTTGTATTTGCAATTCCAAGCCTTTTAGCAATCCACCGGTGGGACGCCCCTGGATTTTGATTGTGAGTGCACAAAATTTTCTCACGGACAATTTCTTGTTTCGACGACATGACTGGAACTACTGAATATATAACTATGAAACTTGGCAGATGTAAATAATACACTATGGATAAGATCTACTCAAATTTCTTACTCATACGATTCAAAAGTTACAGAAGATTTTCTGTGTGCCATTTTTATCGAATACACCCTTTATACCAATGTATCCTTTCGATGGTACGGTTCCACGAGGCTTAAGCCGTTCCCTACCCTAGTATAAGTTAAGTCAATGTTGAATGACGCGGTGGCAACATCGAATGCATGTTATCGTAGCACAAATCCGATTGCTGCAGCCTTTCGCCCACCCTGACAACACCGCTTTTATCAAGGAATGAATTCAGTTTATGTAGTGGACTACAACGTTCAATGCTGAAACCTGTTTGTAGTCGGTTAATTCTCCGAAAAATGTAGCTATTGCGTGTGTCGGATGTATTTTTGAACGCGAGATCTATTTCATTGGGAAAGAGTAGAGAGGTGCAACGGAACTCAGTGTGCCCAAAACGAAGCATGCGAGCGGTCATTCCTAGCAAACATTGTAGGTTTGAGTAGTACCTAGCCATCATATTATCCAGAAATCTATTCTAGTACACAGTTAAACATACAATTTGCTGCTCTTTGTCGGTTTGTCGTTGCTCGTTGGTATCCAAATTCGTAGATAGTTGTTTGTCTGCCTCTGATGGTTCCCATGTCGGACCGTGCCACCAGAGTTTATTGCATCCCAGTTCACCATCAGCTCCCCCAATTGCTGCAAGAAGGCCAAGCGGGTCGAAGAGACTCGCGATTTGAGAAAAGATTCTACGTTTTGTGGGCTGAAGGATCTCGGTTGGCATGTAGGAAAAGTGGAACTCGTCAATGCACGGCTGCCACTGCATTCCCACTGTCTTAATTGTACTGCTTCCATTCTCCTAAATAGGAATTTTCACCTCTAAATCTGCGTCCGGAATGCCTTCGAATACCACAGCGCTGTTCGATGCCCATTACCGAAGGTGAAATTCAACGGTTGCAAATATTTCAGTAAGTTCTTCGCTTAACAACTTTGCTTCTACTTCGAACGACGCATCAGTGAGAATGTCATCTACATGTATATCTTTCTTTGCCTTGTCAACTGCTATCGGGTAAAGTTGGTAATATGATTCTGTGCGCATTTTGTCGCCAAGTATGATGCACTTTTAGTCCCAAAGGTTACTGTATTCAGGCGATACTCTTTTATTTCTACGTCATTGGCTCATCTCAAAAGAACCCTGAGAAAGTCACGATCAAGCTCGTTCAACCATACCATATGATACATTTACTTTGCATCCCCAACAATAACAATCGGGGGAAATCGAAATCGGATTAGAATGTTGACCAACGAATCTTGAACGACAGGGCAACACATCAACAGAACATTCAATAAGAGCCCACTAGTTGTCTTTGCTGAAGCATCGAAAACGACTCGACATTTCGTAGTCGTACTGAAAGATTTCACTTCGCAGTAGTGTGGCAGATAAACCAATTTATTGGCTGTGGGGATATCTTTAACGAGAGCCATTTCTCGTCTCGATGGGGTCAAGCATAAACGGGAGACGGACGACAAACTGGCCCGACTCATTTCGGACAGTGTGCGTAGAGAAGTGTTGTTTGCATCGTTGCTCTTCTTCGGTGAGATGATTAGGTTTTGCGGCGTATTCTTCATCGGTAGAGGCTAACAAGCAAGTAGAAACTATAGTCACTAGATTCATAGTCTGGCGGATACAACAACGGGAACCAATTTGAACTGTCACTTGGCGGAGCCAATCGAGCATATATCGAGTAATTCATGTTAAGGGCCTAAAAGCCATTTGTTAACAATGACTTTAAACGTTGATTTCTTACAAATCACGAGAATCCCACTATATCCTGCTACTCTATACACTGAAAGTTAGTTTTTTACAAAATTTAGTTTATATTACAAAATCGAAAGTAATACTCACTAATCCATTCGTTGTTTTCAGCAACGAAACTGCTTTGTTCTTTTTATAAAGGTACATTCGTAATTAATTGCACGCGCAACTGTCAAAAGCACGAAGATTTTGTTGACACAGAAAGAACATTCGTACATTGTACGGAAACAATGCAGAGAGCTACGAATATTTGGTCACAAATTAAAAAGAAACGTCTCTCTGGTGGCTGCATGAAGGACTGACAGATCTACTTTATCGACTCAAAATGTAATTGACAAAAACAAGCGCAACCAAGTGGAATTGTCCAGCGTTGTTTTTATTGTTTCTGACATGGGGTTCGAACCTGAATATTTGAAAAGTGCTGATTCTAAATCCGTGGTTGATCTCACTAGGCCACGCTGACACGTGAGATCTATTTTGATTAATGAGCATGAAGTTATAGCTCACGACAGCGCTGTGATTTTTATTTTGGGATAGATAATTTATTTCCGCCCATACCAGCAGCAACACCATCATACATGAGTACGGTATAAAAGAGAAACAGCGATTGACAGGTCATCACAAAGTTCATTTCGTGCATTTTACAAAAAGGTGTAATGATAGCATTTCACCAGATTAAAAGCATTATGAATGTTTCATACAATATACGAGACATTTGTTCTATGTACAAAATCCATGTTTACGAAACGCGTGAAAGCTACTTTACGAAAATAAATTTTCAGTGTATGGTAGAACTAACATTCTTCTACCAAATGCTACTTTCATTTCACGAGAGTGATTTAATATTCAAGAGAAATCGATATTTAAACTCATTGCTTACAAATGGCTTTTAGACCCTTGACATGAATTACTCGAGATATGCTCGATTGGCTCCACCAAGTGACAGATCAAACTGGCTCCCGTTGTTGTATCCGCCAGACTATGAATCTAGTGACTATAGTAGAAACGTGCGATTGAAACGGCGTGATTGGCTGATGACTGCCTGCGACTACCCAACCGAGTTTGGTATTCTGTAGAGTTGGTAGACTATTGTCGAACCTGAGAGCAATTTTGCCAGGCTCGAGCAGCTCGAAGAAAAGTCCAATGTCCAGTAAAACTTCTACTTTACCAGGGTGATGGAAGCGTGGATCGGCAAGATGTGTGGATCCTGGAATCGGCCGAGATGCTTGTCAGCGCACGCGTTGTGAGTCCGAGTTTCCTACAAAAATTTTCGCTAACAAAACTGACTTGTGAGGCACAGTCTAATACGGCACGGCAGGCGTGTGGTTGTCCATGGCTGTCCAAAACGTTGATAGCGACAGTAGCAAGAAGGGCACTAGACGCATCGAGGAATGTAGGTGAGTCAATGACCGAAAAGAAGGATTGGACTGGTGGTACATGGTTGGCTTAGGCCAATATCGAAGAAGATGTTGATGACTGTGAGATTGTCGATGATAACGCCGAATGTAGCAATGTGTGATATATATAAGTGTATTTCATATGTATAAGTTGTATTTCATATGTTCCAAAATGTACCTACTCACACTATTTGTTCTGTACCACTAAGAGGCCGATCATCAAAAGCACTTTTAAAGAACGACGATTCACTAGTCACAGAATACGCGGTTCATTGCGAAATCTTCGAAGGACCGACTCGAAGGAACTTATGTTAGCGTGAGGTTCCAAAAAAGCGCAAGGAGGATAAAATACCGGCGGTCTTGTGGTAACGGAGAAAATAAATCAAAGCTTGTGGTTTTACTTGTAACATTTCAATTCGTACTGCTTTATTTCGTTTAAAAAGAACATTTATATCTGATGGGGACATAGGGCAGAAGACCCAGATCGTTGCCCCTTGAAAAACAAGAAAAATGCATCATCCAGTTTATTGTGTATTGATCAGTTGGCGGAGTCTGTGAGCACCATTGGTTTTAGATCGGTTTCGATCACGGGTAGGGTATCGACACTCCTTCTTGCGCCAACAAAAGGTGTATGATTTATTTTTTCCATGTTGAAATACCGCCTGAGCAATAAATTAGCAAGTTCCTACATTTTTCATGGCAGCACGAGTTTGCCGTATACAAATATTGTCTATGCCCAGAAATAAGCTTACCCGCTATTTTTTTAATTAGCTGAGATATCGACGGATATAACAATATGTATGTGGTGTATGATTTATTTTTTCCAGTACTGTATGCAAAGAAGTGAAAAAATTTAAGTACAGTTGAATAATTCTTCATACTGTCTCCCAAAGATCAACTTTTATTTGTTTTTAAATATTCAAAAATAAATATAGATTATTCTAAAGAATTTTCGATCAATTTTAAATTAACATTCAAATTTAATACCACACCTCCAACCCTGGACTACGGATATGGTTGGATAATATTTCATGATTCATAAAAAACTTATGTTAAACAAGACATACGGCATTGAGCTTCATGGAACAAAAGTCTTTAAATGTAAACAAGTCATCTCAGACTGATTAAATGTAGGAATTCAAATATCAATTTCAGATCAGACTCCCATAAATAAATTTCCACCTAAAATAAAACGAAAACACAGATCGACTCAACAGTCAGTGCACATTTTGTGGAAGATTTGCAGGATTGCCCCGCACGATTTTTCCATTTTATTACCCATCAACGACGGGTCGAAATTCCATCAGTTTCACTCAATTCGCACTGTGATATCATTATCCACCGAGGGTGGCACTTGTGAAATTCCCCGAGCATAATCGGAACGTGATAATATTACCTCAAATTTCATAACGCGATTGAATCGATATCCTCTTTCGTATCCGGTAGCAACTGAAGAGCCCTGCTCAACAGTAGGTACATGCAAATTCCCATTGAATGAACAGTGTTGCAAAAGGTCCGTTCTAGCACATTCACCGTCCCACCTTGTATCGGCAGCCATGCTGGAGAGTGATATTTACTCGATTGAACTTTTTAATGAACCGCCACGGGCGCATTATCCAAATTGCAAAACTCGCCGTCAATGGAGAAGAAAGTAAAAAAAGAGGTACCTAGTAAAACTCTGCCAAGTCAAACACAACTGGATGGACGCACATCAATTAACGCGGAAACGCTGCCAGGCAGTTTCAATCACTTTTCACTCACTGCATCCGTGCATGCGTTTATTTGACCACAGCTTATCGAGTTCGTCCGATTGATCTGTGTTTTTGATGTTTTAATTAATCGAATCTTGCAAACCAATAATGCTAAGGCACGTTTCCAAACGCTTCCATGGATGCAATATGAATTTATATCATTAGTCGGATGCCGGTGGACAATTTACATAGCGTGATGTTTTGAGTATATTATGAGTTAAAATTATGAATTATACCGAAAATTCGGATTGTTAACAAGACAGACAATTTTGAAGTAAATTTTTGTTAGGGTGATATCAACTTAATGAAATAAACAAAAATATTTACAGACCTATGAGATTCAATACAAGGATTTGTTCGAAATTTAAACGGTTTTGGTTTGTTTGTGTGGGTGTTCAATGTTTCTGTGATACAGATGGTTCCGATAATTATAAATACACTAATGCTTAACCAACCATTCAAAATTCGTAAAGTATTCAACATATTTCTACATCAAAATTCAAGTGATGTTGTGATTTTTTTCAATTTTTAGCTCGGAAGTTTGAAAATGCGTGTATTGCGAGCAAAGAAAACGGATTGTGCTCAAATGGTGCACCGTCAGTGGTCTTTCGATCAGAAAACTGGCTAAGGGAAAAGATGTGAGCGTCGGAGCAGTTTGAAACGGAATTCATCCATCGTTGCCTTGATCAGTCTATAGTCCATAATCTTCCATAGCTCTTTACGAACAATAGTATCTTACGTAGCTTTTGAATCGATGAATAGGTGCTGCGTTGGAACTTGATATTCGGGACACTTTTGGAGGATCTGTCACAACGTAAAGATTTGGGCTATTGTCGATCGCCAGTCCAGAAATCTGTCTGTCTGTCTGTCTGTCTGTCTGTCTGTCTGTCTGTCTGTCTGTCTGTCTGTCTGTCTGTCTGTCTGTCTGTCTGTCTGTCTGTCTGTCTGTCTGTCTGTCTGTCTGTCTGTCTGTCTGTCTGTCTCTGTCTGTCTGTCTGTCTGTCTGTCTGTCTGTCTGTCTGTCTGTCTGTCTGTCTGTCTGTCTGTCTGTCTGTCTGTCTGTCTGTCTGTCTGTCTGTCTGTCTGTCTGTCTGTCTGTCTGTCTGTCTGTCTGTCTGTCTGTCTGTCTGTCTGTCTGTCTGTCTGTCTGTCTGTCTGTCTGTCTGTCTGTCTGTCTGTCTGTCTGTCTGTCTGTCTGTCTGTCTGTCTGTCTGTCTGTCTGTCTGTCTGTCTGTCTGTCTGTCTGTCTGTCTGTCTGTCTGTCTGTCTGTCTGTCTGTCTGTCTGTCTGTCTGTCTGTCTGTCTGTCTGTCTGTCTGTCTGTCTGTCTGTCTGTCTGTCTGTCTGTCTGTCTGTCTGTCTGTCTGTCTGTCTGTCTGTCTGTCTGTCTGTCTGTCTGTCTGTCTGTCTGTCTGTCTGTCTGTCTGTCTGTCTGTCTGTCTGTCTGTCTGTCTGTCTGTCTGTCTGTCTGTCTGTCTGTCTGTCTGTCTGTCTGTCTGTCTGTCTGTCTGTCTGTCTGTCTGTCTGTCTGTCTGTCTGTCTGTGTCTGTCTGTCTGTCTGTCTGTCTGTCTGTCTGTCTGTCTGTCTGTCTGTCTGTCTGTCTGTCTGTCTGTCTGTCTGTCTGTCTGTCTGTCTGTCTGTCTGTCTGTCTGTCTGTCTGTCTGTCTGTCTGTCTGTCTGTCTGTCTGTCTGTCTGTCTGTCTGTCTGTCTGTCTGTCTGTCTGTCTGTCTGTCTGTCTGTCTGTCTGTCTGTCTGTCTGTCTGTCTGTCTGTCTGTCTGTCTGTCTGTCCTGTCTGTCTGTCTGTCTGTCTGTCTGTCTGTCTGTCTGTCTGTCTGTCTGTCTGTCTGTCTGTCTGTCTGTCTGTCTGTCTGTCTGTCTGTCTGTCTGTCTGTCTGTCTGTCTGTCTGTCTGTCTGTCTGTCTGTCTGTCTGTCTGTCTGTCTCTGTCTGTCTGTCTGTCTGTCTGTCTGTCTGTCTGTCTGTCTGTCTGTCTGTCTGTCTGTCTGTCTGTCTGTCTGTCTGTCTGTCTGTCTGTCTGTCTGTCTGTCTGTCTGTCTGTCTGTCTGTCTGTCTGTCTGTCTGTCTGTCTGTCTGTCTGTCTGTCTGTCTGTCTGTCTGTCTGTCTGTCTGTCTGTCTGTCTGTCTGTCTGTCTGTCTGTCTGTCTGTCTGTCTGTCTGTCTGTCTGTCTGTCTGTCTGTCTGTCTGTCTGTCTGTCTGTCTGTCTGTCTGTCTGTCTGTCTGTCTGTCTGTCTGTCTGTCTGTCTGTCTGTCTGTCTGTCTGTCTGTCTGTCTGTCTGTCTGTCTGTCTGTCTGTCTGTCTGTCTGTCTGTCTGTCTGTCTGTCTGTCTGTCTGTCTGTCTGTCTGTCTGTCTGTCTGTCTGTCTGTCTGTCTGTCTGTCTGTCTGTCTGTCTGTCTGTCTGTCTGTCTGTCTGTCTGTCTGTCTGTCTGTCTGTCTGTCTGTCTGTCTGTCTGTCTGTCTGTCTGTCTGTCTGTCTGTCTGTCTGTCTGTCTGTCTGTCTGTCTGTCTGTCTGTCTGTCTGTCTGTCTGTCTGTCTGTCTGTCTGTCTGTCTGTCTGTCTGTCTGTCTGTCTGTCTGTCTGTCTGTCTGTCTGTCTGTCTGTCTGTCTGTCTGTCTGTCTGTCTGTCTGTCTGTCTGTCTGTCTGTCTGTCTGTCTGTCTGTCTGTCTGTCTGTCTGTCTGTCTGTCTGTCTGTCTGTCTGTCTGTCTGTCTGTCTGTCTGTCTGTCTGTCTGTCTGTCTGTCTGTCTGTCTGTCTGTCTGTCTGTCTGTCTGTCTGTCTGTCTGTCTGTCTGTCTGTCTGTCTGTCTGTCTGTCTGTCTGTCTGTCTGTCTGAACCTAATAGACTAGAAAACTACTGAACCGATCGGCGTGAAATTTTGTTTGCAAGGCTTTTTGGGGCTAGGGAAGGTTCTTATGATGGTTTGAGACTCCTCCCTTTACTGAAAAGGGGGGCTCCCATACAATCTTATATACAAATGATACACCAATTTTTGCATAAGTCGAGAACTGATCCAGCAAATGGAACCAAATTTGGCATGTGGATTTTTTTGAAGCAGAGACATATTCCTATGGTTGTTTAAGACCCCTCTGCCCTCTGAAAGTGGGGGAGAGGGGGGATCCCATAGACATGGATTGCAAATTTCTGCATAACTCGAGAACTAATCAAGCAGATGGAAACAAATTTGGCCTATGGTGGTTTTTGTAGGAGAGAAATGTTTCTATGGTGATATGACACCCCCCCGCCTTCTGAAAGTGGGGGGGGGATCTCTCATACAAATGAAACACAAATTTCTGTATAAGTTGAGAACTAATCCAGCAAATGGAACCAAATTTGGCATATGGTGGTTTTTGAAGGAGAGAAATGTTTCTATACTGATTTGAGACTCTTACGCCTTTTGGAGGAGAGGAGGGGCGTTCTCAAGCTAATGAAACTCAAATTTCTGCATAACTCGAGGACTAAGGTGAGACCCCTCTGCCCTCTGAAGGGGGGGGGGGAGCTCCCATACAAATGAAACACAAATTTCTGCATAACTCGAGAACAATTCAAGTAAATGAAACCACATTTTGCATGTGGGGGTTATTGGACGCAGGATTTTTAAATATATTAAAATGAACTTCAGGATTTTTATATATATTGAAATGAACTTCTGCCTGACTGGCCAAATTAGTATGCGGGGTTTTTAAATGCAAGAAATGTTTCTATCGTGATTTCAAACACAAATTTCAATCACACCTGAGAATTATCCAGGTGCCATGCCATATGGCCATCCAGGTAGCCATAAATTGTGTACTGTTTGGGTAAGAAGAATGTTCTGATATACATTTGAACCCCTTCTTTGTCAAAAAAAAACTCATTCAAAAAAAAAATTAAAGCGTCAGTTCTATGTAATGTTCATTAATTTAGTTGCAGGCGTAGCAACGCTCGCACCGGGATCAGCTAGTTTTTAATATTTTTTTCTTCCATGAAGTATTCTATCTCGACACAATCTAAAATAAACTTAACTTAATTGGAAGAATGAGTAGACCATGTTTTAATTAAGAAAATTAGTGAAACATATTTAGGACAATTTGAATTTTCTTTGGAATTTGGTTTGGAAGTAGTTGAAGTTGGATTCTGCATGCGTACGCTCGTAATGATAGCTGGGCAGTTTAGATCCCGAGTTCTTTTCAGACCATTTTAACTGCCTTCTGGCGTTTCAGTTGAGAGTTTGAGGACCAATAGCAGGATTCTCCTTACAATATGAGTCTCACAAACAACACCTGTTGATTCTCGGTCGATGAGGCTGTTTCTTTTTGATCTTTAAGCATAAGTGTGATAGTAAATCTATTTGCCTCATGATCCTCAAATTATTCTCCAGAACACTACGTATGGAACACCAACAATTAAAACTCGTCAAAAGCACAAGATACTCCACTCTGCAATCAAAATAAGACAAATATCCCATGACGACTCTATCATCCACGCTATTCCAGTGATTTCTGAGTTTCGTAAACGTCAAACCGAGCCCGAATGACGAAATGCTCAGCCCAGCAAATACACCTCAATTGCCACATCCCATTTGCCATTAAATGCATTGGTGAATAACTGGGCATCATGTAATCCAAATGGATTAAACCACATAAATGCCATGTGTTCATCGGTGGCAATTTCCAATTCAAAACCACTCACCCTTTTGAAAACACATCAATCAATTTCCCATGTTTGCGTCGATGCTTTGATAGCATCGAAACTCGTCAACCCCTAATTATGAAATTCAACTGATTCAACCAAAAATTGGCCCTTGTGGTCATGTCGGTGGCGCTGGTCGATTATTGAGTAAATCCCCTTTTGGTTTGTTTTGCTTGCGAACGTATGTTGCAAATCATGGATCCGTGAAAATCAGCTGTTTTTGTTTGAATTTCATTTCAAAGCCCCTTTGAAAGAGTCAAGTACGTAAAGCCCATTTGAAATGAATAATGGATGTCGAATGGTGACCCAGCTAATTACTGTCAATATATTTATATTGCACACGCTTATCTGATCTGAAAATATGCTCTAAGAGTATCTAGAATTGATGGATTGGTGGTGGTGGTGACTAGTCGCTTTTACCTGTGAACTGTTAGGGTCAGACAATCACAGCTAACGTTGATTGAAAGAAGTGATCACCTAGTCCATACACGATTGAAAACTTACAACAGTTTAATAGCAGAGTTGATTGATGAATAGACGGTTCGGTTGATTGAAGAATCCTAGTGTTGGTTGTTGATTGATGAGTTGACGGTTGGTTGATTGTTGATGGTGAGATTTCCCACGTACACACTTACAGTCGCATTCGCGAACATACTTGTGCTTCGTACGTGGGAATAAGTTGCTTGCGGTTGAGCCCTTAGTGCATCCTTAGGAAAATTCATCCCCCCAATACTACCCTTGGATGCACCACGGCGTGGTTGATTGATGACTTCGATGCGGGAACCTGTGAGGAAACAAAAAACTTTTTATTTGATTGCCTTTAATGCCATTATTGTCTGACGCGTTAGAACGAACAGTAGTGGTCAGTTCAGTGGTGAGTGGTACGGAGGGCCATGAAAAGTGGTTTTCTATTTTTCATTTCGATTGTTCGTTGCAAGAGATGCTGGTGAATTATATTGACAGGTTTCTCTGGATTGCTCTGGTGATTCCTATTATTGACAGCGCTTTTCTATATCGCAGTGATGCGGAGCATTGTGGTTTATGGAGGATAAAAATAAATCCTGCGGCTGCTGTTGTTGTTGTTGTTGTTGGTTCGAGAAGTAACGTACGACAATCTGTTTCGATCAGAGCGGCATAGAACGAAACATAGATTGAGGTCTTGAAATATTCAATAGTTGGATATGTCAGTTCTCTAACGTCTGGTTGAAATACGAGTGTCTGGAATGGACCATTATATGTACATGTTTTTTTTAATTGTGGATAACTATGAACTGAAATGTGCGAACGTGCCGTCCCGTAAAGGTTCGGTATAAGACAGAACATGTGTTCCTAAATAAGTTTAAAATTCGTTTAGTTATCAGAGTTACATTACTTCAAGCGAGTATTCTACGATAACAAAGGTAGGAGGGTATATCACAAGTTCAAATTCCAATGTATGGAAAACACCGTTTAATGAGGGAATTCGGAACTGCACAAGAGTCTTCTACTTACACTTCACTAAGAAAATCATCGCAACAAACCCTTTCACTCATGGAAACAGGAAAAGATTAAAACTTTTTTTTTTAACAAAGACTTTAGGCAATCAAAACAAGTGAAATCACTGTTTACATTGTTATTTAAACCAGTACTGAGATACAGCATAGTTATTGACGAAGTAAAATGCAATAGACAATCTATTTTTGAAATTGTAATAATCTTTGTAACATTTTCAGTGGTTTTTTTTTCGTCAGTATGAGATGAAGAGTGAAATCTTAAATTTCAAGCAACAGTGTAATATTCTTACTACCTAAGCAGACTTTTTTTTAAATTAGTTCCTTTATTCATGAGGCTCAGACGTGGGTTAAAACTTGGCGAAGCCGATATTAAAATTTGTTATTTGCAATAATTTGCCTTATGGTGTTAGTAAGTGGGGCACTAATTACTCGTGGCTGGTTCGAAGTAAGTGGGTTACATTATCGTTTGAAGGGACTAGGCAGGTAACTTAATCCAATTAATATATTATGCTCATAGCTGCGGTTTCTATGAAATCTTCGGTTCCTATAGCCCTTTTCGGAAGCTAAACCACTGATGGTTGATCAAAAACTTGCTGGACAGGTACAAGTAGCACGTTAATAGGAGGATAGTATATCTTGGATACAATGATGAGAAATTTATTGGATTTGGAGTTATGATGACGTTACGCATTAAAGTCAATCAAACAAAAGAACTCTTAGATCGCTTGCATGTAGGTAAGATCACGCATTCTCAAAAAATCGCTTACTCCGTTGAATGGTTGTCTACCTAAGGTCACCACCTGAGCAGGAACGAATAGCTTGATAACTGGCCTTTGTATTTAAGAGTTCTGTATAAGAGTGATGGGGACAGGGCTCTCCAAACTGCCATCTATGGCAAGTATCCTTCACCTAATGACGTTGCTCGGGCTGATGCTGCCTCATCTTTCAGATCGCTGCCTGCTGAATCCTCTGCCCCCTCATTGACCGCCTTTCTGTACTACCAGAACGTAGATGGTATCAACAGTTCACTCGCCGAGTACCAGTGGGCATGCAGTGACGCATGCTACGATGTTTACGCCTTCACGGAAACCTGGCTTAATATAAACACATCATCGAAGCAACTGTTCGACGACACGTATAATGTCTACCGGCTAGACCGATCGTCGCTCAATAGCAACAAGAAATCTGGTGGTGGAGTTCTTCTTGCTGTGCGCTCAAAATTCAAATCACGACTTCTGAAGCCTCCAGAAGACTCAACGGTTGAACATCTTTGGGTGGCGATATCCACTAAAACCGGGAACACTAAACGCGTATAACCGTTTTCTGGATCTATGTTTCATCAGCGAAGAATTTCGCCAAAGATGTTACGTTCTTGAAGTTCCGACACCGCTTGTGAAAAGCTGCATAAATCATTCCCCTCTGCTTCTGACACTGAAGTTTATTCCTAAGTACAGCTTCCATGACAACATCGAAAAAGTTGATTATGACTTCACCCATGCTGATTTCAAGCAAATGAACAACTTTTTCGCCGGCGTGAATCGGAACATGACCCTTGAAAACGGGGATGCAAATTTTGCTGCTTCAACTATGTGTAGTATTTTGCTGTACGCCGTTGATCAATTCGTGCCTAAGAAACTCAACCGTACGCCTGGCTTATAAGGGCTGTTCTTAGGAAACAGCAAATATCGCACCGATTCTACGAGGACATTCTACGCACGCGCCAACGACGATTACAAATACCTCAATAACCGCTTATACAGCTCCCATCAGTTTCAATTGCAGAGTCGTCTCAAAACGAAACCGAAAAGCTTTTGGCGGTTCGTGAATGAACAACGGAAGGAAACCGGTTTACCCTCCACTATGACTGACGGCATAAATGAAGCTGGCTCTGTCACGGATATCGCCAACCAGTTACGTAATCAGTTCAGTAGTATCTTCTGTGACCAAACTCTGGATGCCGAGGGCCTCGAAGCTGCAACTAGCAATGTTCCCCGCTTATCTGTATTTGGCTCTGCTTTCATAGTGATATGATAGTTTCAACCGGGAAACAGATGAAAAATTCAACTGAATGCGGTCCTGATGGTATTCCTTCAATTGTTCTGAAACGTCGCCTTAACACACTCGCTGCGCCCTTGGCTACGGTTTTCAATTTGTCATTAACTTCCGGTGTGTTTCCCGAATGCTGGAAAGAGTTGTTTGTTTTTCCAATACACAAAAAGGGATGTAAACGATCCGTCGCCAACTATCGAGGAAATGCTATACTAAGTGCTGTATCTAAGCTATTCGAACTGATTGTTCTCCAAAGGCTGGTCCATGACTATTCACACACTATTTTTTCCGACCAACACGGTTTTATGCCCAAGAGCCCAACGGCGACCAACCTTACCGTATTTACATCGCTCATAATCCGTGAAATGCAACTCGGTCATCAAGTAGACGCCATATAGACAGATCTCTCTGCGGCCTTTGATAAAATGATCCATCCGATTGCAATTTCCAAATACGACAAAACGGGGGCTCACGATCAATTGTTGAACTGGCTCCGCTCATACCTGACTGGGAGATCTATGTCTGTGAAGATTTCAGATTATGCCTCGTCCAGTTTTTCAGTAACATCCGGCGTTCCACAAGGCAGCCACCTTGGCCCATTCCTTTTATAATTTTATTATAATTTTCCTGTTTTATAATTATTTATAATTTTCCTGTTATAAATGAACGACGTGAACTTGGTCCTCAGATGCCTGGAATTATTCTACGCGAACGACCTAAGACTGTACTACGTCATAAAATGTCCAGAAGACGCCCACTTTCTTCAGCAAATGCTCGACTATCTCTTTTGGCCGAAAACGCGCTCGAACGACTACATCCTTCGAGGAACGCGCTTGAAGCGTGAAACAACAGTAAAGGATCTGGGAGTAATGCTACACCAAACTGTCATTCGAGAGCCACATTGCCTATATAGTTTCTAAAGCCTCATCGCAGCTAGGATTTATCTTCCGCTTCGCAAAAAAACATCAAAGATGTTTATTGTCTGAAGGCACTATACTGCTCTTTGGTTCGTCTTTTTTTGGAGTACTGCGCAGTCGTTTGGTCCCCTTTCTACCAAAATGCAGTCCAGTGGAACGAAGCCGTTCAGCGAAGGTTTATACGCTTTGTTTTGTGACATTTTCGTTGGCAAGACCCTCGCAGATTGCCAAGCTGCGAAAGCTGATTTAAGCTCATTAAGCTGGAATTGTTGGAAGGGAGGCGTATGTTATGCAAATACCAAATTGAAATAAGACAAAACCAACAACAAATTTTGTTTGTCGAAAGATATTTTGCTTGCAATTCTTAGTTAGTTGGTTCAGGTATTTTACCTCTTAATTGGAGCTCCTTAATACCAAGGCCAGTTATCAAGATCAAAATTATATATTCATATGTTGTTGTCTCTTGCTCGGGATCCAGGCCTTTGAACCACGATCTCGACGAAACATTTGGAATAATGGAATGTAACCACCGCTCTAGAGAATTACTTGTCCAATCGTTTTGCCAACTTTGAAGAGAACTCTGACGTACTAATGGGAAAAATTCATCATGTGAAATTCTTCTTTCAAAAATCTCGCCTTCTTGTGCGCCCACCTTTGCTAGAGAGTCCGCCTTCTCAATGCCTGGAATTGAGCAATGTGAGGGGTCCCATACAAAAGTAATCTTAATTGATCATTCGACCAACGCACACATCTGCTCCCTTATTTTTTAAAGAAAGTAAGTGCCTCACTGTTTTCATCGACTGCAGAGCCTCAATAGAACTGAGACTATCTGAAAAGATGAAATATTGGTCTACGGGCATGTCGGAAACTAATACCCAATGCGAAATTGATTGCTGCCAGCTCAGCAACATATACGGAACAATGTTGGTACTTTTCAATAAAAACATGGAGAATTAAAATAGGTCGAAGTTGATCTGGAACTCCGAGAATAGCCTGTTTCATGGAGCGATTATAATCAATGGAGGAACTGTGATAAGGGAAGCGTACACTAGGAGAATTATAGCATGGGAGACTAATATCGGATGACATATAGTTAATATAGATTCGCAAGAATCTAGACTGGGTACTCAAATCGAGCATTTCTTCGAAGTTTTCAATCACAAGGTTGTTACTGAATCCACACTTGATCAGTATTCTAGATGAGAGCTCCCAGAAGCGGTTCTGTAAGGTTTTCACTCCTGTCAGAACCTCCAGGCTCATATTATGCGTTGAATGTATACAGTCAAGGGCAATACATAAACAACGATATTGAATGCGTTCCAATTTAATTAGGTTGCTGTTTCTTGCCGAGAGGAAGCAAAACGAGCCATATTCGAGAACTGAAAGAATAGTTGTTTTACAGAAGTTTATGAGGTCTTCCGGGTGAGCACCCCACCATGTCCCGGAAATTGATCTTAGAAAATTTATTCTTTGCTGACATTTCTGTTTTAAATACGCAATGTGAGTACTCCAAGTGCATTTTGAATCAAACATGACTCCAAGGTATTTGATGGTCAAAGATTGGATAATGTCTCTTCTCAACAGCTTGAGACGCAGTTGGGTTGGGAACCGCTTTCTAGTAAACACTACCAATTCGTTTTTTTGTGGTGAAAACTCGATCCACAAATTTCTGGTCCAGCTGGACAGATTATTTAGGGAATTTTGCAATGGTCTTTGCAAGACTTCCGCACCTGGGCCTCTCAAAGAGACCACAGTATCGTCTGCAAGTTGTCTTAGCGTGCATCTATTTTCCAAGCAGATATCAATATCCTTAACATAAAAATTATAAAGTAAGGGACTTAAACATGAGCCTTGGGGTAAGCCCATGTAGCTAATTCTGGAAGTTGTCAGTTGGCCTAGATTGAAGTTCATTTATTTTTCTGACAGTAATTTATACAAACAAATATTTGAAATTCCTGGTAAACCACTGCTGTGCAGGCTATCTGCCAGTACATAATATCCAGAAACACTGAAGCCAATTGCTCCTTGTGTGCAAAGGCCAGTTGTATATCAGATAAAAGCGACGTTCAACAATCGTTTGTTCCTTTGCTCTTTCGGAAACCAAATCGCATATTTGATAGCAGGTTGTTTGCTTCAACCCAATGGTCAGGTCTTGATACGATCATTTTTTCTAACAATTTACTCAAACATGATAGCATAGAGATTGGGATTGTAATTAGTCGCTGGTTTCCCAGGCTTTTGAATTGCTATTACTTTAACCTGCCTCCAGGCTGGTGAAACTATGTTCAATTCCATAAGAGTGGTATAAGGCTATGTAACCGTTCTGGGATTTTTTTTAGAAGAATGAATATAATCATATCGTTTCTCGGAGCAGAGTTATTCGATGAAAGAAGTGCCATTGAAAATTTCAACATTATATATGGTTCGTCCAGACAACCGTTACTTCGGGTGGTATCCCGTAAATTCGATTGTGTTGGGACAGAGTCTGGACAAACCTTTTAAGCAAAGTCGAATATCCATTGCATGGAGTATTCGTCACTCTCATTGGAGGATGAGCGGTTCCGCATGTAACGAGCCTTTCTCCAATGCGTTTTCATCGAGCGGTTCCTCTAGATAGTACCTCTACAAACGTACGCCAATAATTGCGTTTCTTTGCTTTGAGTAAGTTTTTAAAGTTTTTTTCAAGCTTGAGGTACCTATCAAAAAGCTCATATCTTTCGTGTCTACGATAATCTTTAAACGCATCGGATTTCTCAAGATACAACTTAGTGCATTCGCATAAGTCATAGAAAATAATCGCTCGGTTGTTATCAAATGGTTCGTCCCAAGCAGTACCGTGGGAGTTCAGATCACCCAGAATAAGAACTGGAGATGAAAGTAATGTTACTGAGCTCCAAAGTTGACTGCGGTTTATTGATGTCCTCGGAGGAACATAGACAGAAGCTATGCAAAGATCTTTATTCTTTACATTTATTTGGCAAGCGACGACTTCAACGACTTGGGGCATTATACGCTGTGAAAATCTCAATTTGTAGATAGGGTAGGGAATAGCTTAAGCACCCCAAGACCCTATTCCAAGCACGGGGTAAACGTTAACCTACGATGCTCATTTTTTGCAGTATGGTGCTTCACTACATGGACCAAATTTTAAAGTCTTTGCAGTCAGAATACTTATCACAATCCCAATTTTAAGTTCCAGATGAGTACTACCTTTTTTGACTTGACTGGCCACGAGGAATCTGTGCCGGAAGAGGGCATGTTTTGCCACGATTCGTAAGGCGGCGACATATACAAATTTTCATCGGACCATGCCTTTCGACGGCTCAAACTTAATGATTTTTCATGAATAGTCTACTTTTGGCCTTGAAATGGACCAGTAACAATATTGGCCATTTCGGGACAATCCGAAAGCCCCGGGGGAACCCGGAAGACAATACTAAATTGTTTTTTCCAGGGCATCCGGATTGTACCGAAATGGTCAATATAGTCATTGGGCCATTTCTAGGCTACAAGTAGACTACTTACAAAAAGTCATGTATTTTAAAACGTTGAAAGGCATGTTTCGGTAGACATCCTCATAAATCTCCTCCTGAAGGGTATCCGGATTGTCACGGAATGGCGAATATGGTCGTTGGTCCATTTCAAGGCTAGAAGTAGACTATTCATGAAAAATCATGAAGGTAAGTTTCGGCTAAAATTAGTGGTTCTTCCGGGGCATGCTGAATGTTCCTGAATGGCAAATATGGTCATTAATCTATTTCAAGGCTATAAGTAGACTATTCAACATAAATCTTAATGTTTCAGGCATGTTTCGGTGAAAATTTGTTTTTTTCCTATCCTAAGAGATTTTCCCGGGGTATCCGGATTGTCCCGGAATGGCCAATATATTTATTAGGCCATTTCAAGGCCAAACGTAGACTACTTATAAAAAATCATAAAATTTGAGCCATCGCAAGGCATGTTTCGGCGAAAATTCATATTTGTGCCGTCTTAAAGGAATCCCTCGGGTCACCCGGATTTTCTCGAGATGGCCAACATGTATATTGATCCATTTCAAGGTTAGAAGAAGATTATTCATTGTTACCCCTAGTAACGGAACGAACGAGCGAGCGTAGGTGGCCGTTGCGAAACAAATAATTGAAAATTTCTTTCCATGTACAACATTGAAAGAATAAAGATACAAACTTCAAACATCCGAAGCTAAATTAATCCTCTGAAGTCATGAAATCCCCCTTCCCCCGACGGAAGAACTCTGTTGCAGTTCTCGTAGCCCTTTTCTTTAGTGGCAAGAAGCAGCAAACAACCAACCGTACGAACCGTCAAGTCCCGAACAACATCCCTGGTTGTTTCATGTTCCTGACATTCATGAAAAATCATGAAGTTTGAGCCGTCAAAAGGCATGATCCGATGAAAATTTGTATCTGTCGCGGCGAAGGATCGTTGCAAAACATGCTATCTTCCGGCACAGATTTTATGTAGCCAGTCGGGTCAAAAAAGGTAGTACTCACCTGGAACTTAAAATTGGGACTCTAATAAGTATTTTGACTGCAACGACTTTAAAGTTTGGTCATATGTGGATTCCACAATGTGAGTTCAAAATTCGGGTCAATATGACCCGAAACACCTTATTCGTAAACTTTTATGATTTAGAAAAAGTCAAAAAAATTTAAACTTCTAGATGCTTATGACACCCAAATAAGGTTACCCAAGTAACAATTTTAGTTTTAATCCAGCCGTATAGCACTCCTCCCGGCTTTGTTGATAAAACTACATTCAAAACTATTTTGTCCACGTCCTCTATGCTTCTTTCAAGCCGAAATTTGTACTATTCGGCCCACCCTATAGACGGTTTTGAATAGAAATTAATAAAACCTTCACGAGACCATAAAGATTTTGAACATGCTCTAGTGAAAGATGTTGTGACCACTTGAAACCCTCCATAAAACCTATAGGCTGCCACCAAAACCAGCAAACGGCCAAATGGCCAAAGCTGTCAAACTTCACTGTGATATCGTGTAACAGTAAATATTATCTAAGAAAAAAGTTCTAGTTTTGTTTGAAATTTTGTTTGATAGCATAATATCCAAGACAAATTGAGTTTTTTTTATAGCTTATCATGCTCTAAATCATATGCGCATTTAATTTTATGGTGAATATTGGCACGATAAATGCACCTCGGCGATTATGCGAGTTTCCATTAACAAAAACAAAATTTAAATAAATATATTCGATGAATTAATTTATGAATTTCCTGACAATTTGTTGAATTCAATAAGATGATCTAAAAGAATGCCAAAATTGGTCTCTGATCAACAGTTCGTTTGCATTACATTTCAAATTTGGTGTTTTTCCACATTTCAATGATTTCCTTTATTTCAATATGGCGATTGGAAGAAATCACAGTTATGCAAAAAAAAGCCAATTTATCTTCGCAATGGCTACTATAAAACTATTTGGTCATTTGGTGGCTTTCCGCAATGCCAATTTACCGTTTAATACATCAACTTGATGCAAAATGGTTTTAAAATGCTTTTTATTCTGACCATAATAAGATAATATGATTGAGTCCTAAAACGGTATTTCAAAACAGCATTTTACGAGTTCATATAGGGTAGGGAACGGCTTAAGCACCCCCGGATCCTATTCCAAGCACGGGGTAAACGTTAACCTACAACGCTCATTTTTTGCAGTATGGTGCTTTACTAGATGCAGCACCATACTGCAAAAAATGCGCGTTATCGGTTAACGTTAACCCCGTGCTTGGAACAGGGTCCCGGGGTGCTTAAGTCGTTACCTACCCTAGTCACAATAAAACCTGTGATAGGAGTAAAAGGAGTTGGAGAAGACAAAGTTTTAAGATCATTGTAAAGAAGCTGTGTAGATTCTCATAAAACTGACTAAAATTTGAAACCTATTGGCACCTCTTGCTGCCATAATAAAACCAGATATCTAGTGACATTCATAATACTTCAATAAAACTTAATACAGCTGGATGGTTTGGGCAATGCTACTTTGGTAAGCAAGATGATAAATTAGGAGTAGGAATAACAGGTTCTGGAATTAATTCATCTCTGCTAATGTATTAATGGTGTAAAGTATTCCAAGCACAAATATATGCCATTCTGAAATCCACATCTTTATGCTAGACAAATATGCCAACATTTGCATTTTTTGGATAGGGAAGCAGCATGATTACTATCAACTACTAGTGCAATTGTTCTGTCACAATAAGGTACATCTTTATTGAGTTCCTGGTCATTGTGCAATTAAGGGATATGAAATACCGATCGACTAGCAAAGATTAGGTTATCTGCACAATTTATAGGTCCGGAATCATTCTTCGACGTTTGAACTGCTCAAAAAAGTGAGATAAAACGATGGGAAAATTCAAAAATACAAAGCAATCAATCTCTCTAAACTGGACTTATGTACCTATTCAGGATTAGAGTGACAGGACATTGCCCTAGTAAGTACTATTTAAAACTAATCGGAAAACTTGATGATGACAGATGTCGTTTTGGTAATCTAGAGAGCGAAAGTTTTGAATATTAGTTGTGAAGCTGTGCTGCACTATTAAATCAAAAGCATAGATTTCTTGACAAAAGTATGTTAGAACCTTACAAAGTCTTTTTCCTCCCAACATAGAGATTAACTTCATAAAAAGAATGCATTCCAAGTTGGGAAGATTTCAATCATTGATAATGACCACTTACATAGTAGTTTGTTATCATATGACCAGGAATAGAGCAAATAGGATACATCACAATAGATCGAATCGGTAGATCAATGTCCCCAACATAGGAAAAAAACAATCATACTAATGCAAAAAATGGTACTAGCTCTTAATTCGTAATTACAGATGTGCAGTTGCACTTTTGATTAGCAATAAGGTTGAAATTCCAAGAAAGAAGACCGTACACTAGAGGATTATTTTCCCTGATTTATCAGTGTTGCCCAGTATTTGCTATGATGTTGGATTATACACTTCTTCTTTTTCTTCCTGACAAGTTACGCAAATATCCAAAAGGTATTTGAATGACTGCGAAGGCAGATGAACCAGCCATGGCTGAAAATCTCGATAAATAAAGGAATAAAAGCAAAACTTCTTCTTCTTAGCATGTCAACCTTATTGCTTTCACAATTTGCTTATTGCTTGCTTTCAATTTAGTGTTCTAAATTCACTTCCACAGTTATTAATTTTGAGAGCTTCCGAGGCCAGGTCCCATTTTTGCTTTTAAGTATGATTGTGTGGCAAGTACAATCATAGCCTATGCCCAGGGAGTCGAGAAATTTTCCTTAACGTAAAAATTCTAGACCAGACCGGGAATCAAACCCAGCCACCTTCAGCATGGTATTGCTTTGTAGCTGTGCCTTTACCGACTGAGCTAAGGGAGGACCGCCTACAAAGATTGGATTGGATGATACATCTACAAACTAATTTTGTTTTCAAATAATTTATCCTTTCGTCATCTAGATCCTTGAAATGGCCAATTCCAGAACATTCATTTTTCAACCAGAAGACTCAAAAAAAGAAACCTCCCATCCAACAATAAATGGAATAGATGAATCGCCTTATTTATGCCGCTATTTCATGGAACCGAACGACATAAATCGTACAACTTTTCCACTTCGACTTTGCAGCGAATTTGTGCTCACAACTAACGTCATCGTCATCCGCACCACTCACTGACGCTGACGGGTTCGATTCTCTGCGGCGATTGAAGAACACTGTCGGCGAGATAAGCAAACTTTCCGGGTAAATTCAAGTTCCATATATTTTTCTTTGCCTGCAGATTCAGGTCCATCGTTGCACGCTGCTACTGGAAAATGAAATTGAATAGATTCGGTTAGCTGCCATGAATGACTTACCAGTTTTGGTTCGGTTTGCTCGAAGAATCGCTTTTCATATTCACGGAAATAAATTGCACAAAGTTGCTCGATTTCCATCAAATCCTTTGCCAGAAGAAATCTGTAGTCGGTGAGAATGCAGAAAGAAGAACGGAATGTTAACAGCTGCTTTCGTTGATTCTGTTTTTATTTGTATCTATGGGAGGTAGAACGAATAATATCTCTTGATAAAAGTTTCCAAGATTTAAGGATATACTTTTTTTTTATCAAATTCTGCCATTGTAAGGAAAGAAAATTCTCTTTCTTGGGAAGTATTCATAGTAATCCCATCTTCTTTTCCACGCTTATGAACTGAAGCTTAAAGTTCACATTCGAATCAATGTGATTCATTTTTTGCATGTACTACAAAACTACTGAATACCAAATCAAAATCAGCAATTGTAATATTTATACCGTACAGAACCTTTACATTGAGAATTTGCTGTTTTCGGGAAATGTGCACAAATATCAGTTATTGAGATTTTTTGCAAAAATGATTCATATTTAATATTCAGTATCCAATCTTCAGTTACTATTTTAAACAACATGATATTGAATTTCAAGAAGACTTGCCTCTCTGATTGAGTGAACAAATGATATTCAACTTTTTAAGACTTCCATTTCTTGGAGCCGCTTGGAAGAAACAAATATAATATTAGTCCCACACAGATCTTCATTAAGTGCACGCAAATTAACTCTGTGTTTTGAACACTCTTCAAGGGCAAGAAAGACCACTGCAAGAGGAACATCCCGTTAAAGAAAACCTCATACGTTGTACGACGAAAGGTTTTGAGAATGCACTTTCCCATTACCGAACTCTTTCTGCTTTTTGTGACTTCCAGCAGAAGCATTTTTGTCGTTTCAGTACCTATTCTAGTAGTGCTCATGAGTGATGCTGCAAATATTATTTTGCCAACGACACTAACAAATCGTTTCCTAGAGGGAAACTCTTTTATTCGCCAACAACATTAATGCTAATGGATTCCTTCTTGGTAGCTGGTGGTGGCATTGCAAATATGCATTTAAAATCTTGAATACATTTTGCCTTCATAAATCATTTTGACTGCTCGCTGTCTGTGGTATCGTTTATAGCTCCCATACTGATCGTACTGTTTGAGTAATGCGAATGCAAACTGCTTTGATTATTATATATAAAATCTTGATCACACAAAACCTTATCGTTTATCACCTTGCAGCAGCAGAGATTCCTCCATGATAAGTAAGAATTTAAAAAAATATATCAATCGAACTACGACATAAATCGGAGACAACCTGACATTTAATCTGACACTTCCAAATATCGAAAAGGTCAAAAATAGGAAAGTTTCTCGATAAATATCGATGTTTCAAAAACCTCTAACTAGATAACTAGATAATGAGAAGAAAGATTAGTAATTTCCATTTAATTCCAACTACCTTTATTGATTATCTTGAAAGTATCTTAGTTCACGACACTGAAGAAGTCTGTACACTGTAGACGAAATACGCGTATCTGTCAAGATTAGCATAAAGGTAGTAAGAATTGAATGGAAATTACTAATATCTCTTCTCATTTTCTAGTTACAGGTATTTCACTAAAAAACTCATACTTTCCAGGATTCTTTAACTAGATATTTGATGTCTTTACTGAAGTCTTTACTATAAAAGGTTTTTCTTTAGAGGGGTGGTGGTAACTAATCATTCTTATGAAATAGAAGGAACTCAAGAAACAAAAGTTCTTGATATCTCTAGATACATTTGCTCTACGATGATTTTGCTATAAAATAAACGTGTTTTCAAATATTTTTGTAGAGCATCTGTTAGAACATTGAGAAGTAAAATTTTCCATGGGTTGTACTAAAGCGTGTCTCACATCCAATTGCATCACGAAAAATAAACGCTACACTCTTAAAAATAAAGAATACTACACGAGCTGCATTTGATAAAAGATTTAAATTTCCTGTCATGTAAATCAAGAAATGATTGAATATTCTGTACAAAGAGATGCAGATCCAAAAGTTATGAGTGACACTTAAAAGTAAACACGATATGATGCGAAATAATGTCTTGCATGCAATATCACATCATGAACTGAATAATAGGTCATGCGGATTTAATTTCAAAGGCCAAAACACTTAAAGTTACACGACCGTGAACTAAAATATAAATTAGCCGCTCATCTGTCTTCTATTGCCAGTATAGAAGGTTTTGTAGGTTTTGTTTTCCTCCGATGATAATTCCAAGAATTATTTTATTATTATAACATTTAATATTCCCATTTGAAAACAATTGACAGTTTTCAGTGATTTTATTCAACATTTTTTTACACAATTTATGTAGGTCTGTCTCCATGTTGATGATAGGAGAAATCTTTGATAGACTGCTATTACTGTGAAGGAGATTCTCTTAGAGAATGCATCAGTGCAGTACAATTTCAACTGCTAGCTTTTGTAATACTCAGTAGATTTATAATTTTAAGGTTTTTTAAGGAAATCAAAAATCTCTAAAAAATAAGTGTTGTGACTGAAATTTACGTCATGTCCTAAAAAATTAAGAGTCCCGTTTTAGGTTTTTGTAAATTTGAAAGAGGACGTAAATGTATGTCTTGCTAGCCGCTTCGTTAAGGTGCATTTGAAAAGACCTAATTTTACATGCAATTTTTGGAGTGTGTTTATGAAATAACTCATTGGGTATTTTCTCCTGAAAATATGAGTAGAAGTAATTTAGAGCGTTTTTGTTGTTGTATTTTTATCGCTGTCAGTTTTTCAATAATTGTAAAAAATGGCGTCGTCCAAAAAGCAAGGTCACGAATTGATTTTGCGTAAGCTCCTGGAAAATCTTCAACTCTGTCATCGGAATAGCGGACAACCACTCGGAATCATGCAGTCGTGTGAAACTCTGAAAACGAAGAGTCATGTGAAACTCTGAGCATCGAATGGAAGGAGAAATGCAGTCAGAATGGATGTTCTATTAGTGGTCAGGATTAGAGGTGGGCAAATGGCTCACTATAGCAAGAGGCTCCGAACAGTTCCGCTCATTGAAATGAGCTAGTTCTTCAGAACCGTTCATTTGCTCTTTTTGTAGCACTTAGCTTATTCGGATCAGCGTATTGAGATTTTTTAAAAAATTGTGTGTTTTTCGTTTAAGTATTTGTCTGTTTTTTGCAAACAATAATTAAAATTTACGAAACATGTTTCGCGGTTAGCCTACTACGTTTCTCACCAACCAGCTGTTCTGCTTTGGAAAAGGTCCGTTCACAATGTACAGCGTAGCAGGAATGCACAACTTTTTCATCTTTATCTGATGCCGATGCCGATTGGGGTTAAGCTTGCTGATTTTCATACGGAGTATCAATATTCTTCCACATTTTGTACACGAGACCTTGGTTCGTCGCGTTGTAAATCTCCAAAACCTTGCTTCCTAAACCATGGATCAAGAAAGATGGCTTGATCGATCAGTTCATTCGATTCTCTTTCCCCGAACTACTTGATGAGACCATTTTCCAGTTCATCTTCCAACTTTTAGATATTTGGAGGAAGAGAATCGTTTTAATGCCGTTTGATCCGTTCCCTCATAATGTGGGCTAGTACTGAGCTTTAGGAAAGGAAACAGATTTTTCTCACAAATTTTCAATCGAAACTTTATTGAAAAGGCCGAGAAGCGGGTTGAATCCAATAAGGCCAAAGTAAAACTTACAGCATCTTTGTTCAATAGCAATTGTTCTAACATATCGAACGTGGAGTTCTGTCTTGTGAGAACATCCTGCTTTAGCTTAGGAGAATTTTTTCCTAATTTAATCATACCCAGATAATCATTGAAAACAAATGTTGAGCGAGAGCGTGAAAAAAACATCCATCTGCTTGCGAGTTTTGATTCCACTCTCGCTCTTTTCATGGCAGTTTCGAACGTTCCTCTAGTTAACACTCCCGTTTTATTTTACTCAATTTTTGAGTACAATTTTATACGATCTCTTTGTCTCTCACGGAAATGTTACTCAATTTTCGTAAGAAGTGGATCTGCTCCAAAATTGAGTTCATCCACTTTTTAACGAAAATTGAGTAACATTTCCATGTAAGAAAAAGAGAAGTATACAATTGTACTCAAAAATTGAGTAAAATGAAACGAGAGTGTACACGCTCAAAACAACCTCTCTTTCATTTGTATCGCCGTCTCTTTTTTTCTCACGGAAAAGTTACTCAATATTCGTTAAAAGTGGAACAACTCATAATTTGAGTTGTTCTACTTTTTACGAAAATTGAGTAACTTTTCCGTGAGAAAAAAAGGGACGGTGATACAAATGAAAGAGAGGCTGTTTTGAGCGTGTAGGAGAAAATTTAATCAGAAGATGGAAAGCTCGTTCCCGCTCTCGCTCACTCAGTACAACTAGCTGTAGCAGTCTATCAGTAGCTCGGGAGTCACAGTTAAATAGCTCTAGCTCCTCTATCACATGGTACACCACACAGCTCAGTTCGTGAGCTATATTGGATAGGTGGTGCTGTTTGCGCTCTCATTCGCTTGTCATATAGAATTTTGCAAGATGACGTCACTAGTGAACGTGTGGTTCATCCTGATGAATGGATTTCAGTTTTGACAGGTATTCGTGGTTTGTTTGTTTTCGAATTCAAACAGATGAAATAAACAAACCACGGACTCCAGTCAAAAGAAATTCATCCGATTCATTTTGCGAGGTTATGTTAGGTTGGTGTAAAGCTCAATTGCAAACAGAAATAGCTCCTGTTCACGCTACCGCTCACATATGAGTTTTTTTGTGAGGTGAGCGGGTGAGCTACCGCTCAATTAAAAAGAGCGTAAGGTCAATAGTTCATCTTGGTGAACTAGTTCTTTAGCTCAGTTCATAAGCGCATTGCCCACCTCTAGTCAGGATTACAAGCGTGTCATGAAAGCGAAATCCCAATGCTTCGGTAAGTGATGTGCCCTAACAGTTGAATCTGTCCAAGGCATTCGTTCGAGAGCCCAGGACCCGGTGGGACTGCATACGTACAAAGTGCAGAAGGCTCCAAATCGTGACGAACGTAACGAAATACGGTGGGAAAGTCACGGGCCCGGAAACTATACACCCAGATGCTGACAAAGCCTCATTGTCTTATCATGGATGATGAGACTTACGTCAAGGCAGATTTCCGGCAGCTTCCGGGGCTACTGTTCTTTACCGACCAGCACAAGTTTGATGTTCCGAAACTTTCCAAGTGTGTCAAGAAATGCATGATTTGGCAGCGATCTGCTCATGTGGCAAACGGAGTGCACCGTTCGTGACTACCGGAACTGTATACGGGGTGATCTACTTCAAGGAGTGCCTACAGATGCGTCTGCTTACTCTGTTGAAGCAACACGAGGGCCCTGAGATCTTCTGACCAGATTTTGCTTCATGCCGCTATTCAAATGTTGTTCTCAAATGGGTGCCTGCGCTACTACGGACCAGATTCGGCAAGTGCTGCAGAAATGTCACGAATATAACCTGCCCACATATCATTTTTCCATCGATGTCAGATCACCTTATGACACAATCGATCAAGACCAGCTATGGCAGATTATGTACGAATACGGATTTCAGGAAAAACTGACGCGGTTTGTCAAAGCAACGATGGATCGAGTGATGTGTGTCTTCCGAGTATCAGAGACACTTTCGAGTCCCTTTGAAGCTCGGAGAGGGTTACGACAAGGTGATGGATTGTCGTGTTTGTTGCTTAACATTACATTGGAGGATGTGATTCGAAGAGCTGAGATAGACAAGAGTGGCACAACCTTCAAGAAGTCTGTCCAACTATTTGGCTTCGCCGACGACGTTGATATTGTAGCACGTAGCTTCAAGACGATGGCGGAAATATACATCAGACTTAAAGCTGAAGCTGATATAACTGTCATAAGACAAGGGACGGCAGCCCTGTGAAAATGGTTCTCGAAAACGAACCGACGGGTACAAGAAGAAGAGGCGCGCAAGGTGGACCGATCAAGTAGAAGGTGACCTGCGGACTCTCCGCGGACAGCGAGGCTGGCGAGGTACAGCCATAGATCGATTATAATGTAGACAACTTCTGTGTACAGCAGAGGCCACACCGACCTTGGTCTGATTGGTAAGGTAAGAAGTGGTACGAAGCCAACGGGGTCACTTTCGTACCCATGTGCATGACCCTCAACGCACCGGAAATAAGGCCGATCGAAAATAGTGAGCTATTATGAAGCGAGAACTACGGAAGCACCACAACGAGGTCAAATCTAAGGAAGACATGAAGAAAAAGTCCTGTGATAACGATTGGTGCTATTGCCCTGTGATAAGGATTGGTGTCATGAATGAGAAGATATACTACTTAAAGTAGTACAACTGGATAGTGACTTGCATGTCACCAGGGTCACCTTGTGTAGGGTCGGTCAAGAACTGAATCTCATCGGCATATTGGAGGGCCTTCACTCCCTATGCAATTTGAATGCACACCACCTTTCGAGAGGATCACATAAGGATAACATTCACGGCTAGCGGCTCTCTAAGCTAAGGGTGCATTCGATAAAGCTGAAAATTTGAGCGAATCTTATTTATAGTGTATTGTTTACATCTGTGTCGGAATAAGGATGGGAGAATCCTGACGGACGATCGTGAGGTGACCGAATGGTGGAAGCAGCACTTCGATGAACATCTTAATGGAGTATAGGAAGAGGACCAAGATAGCGATGGAAGAGACGTAGTTGATGCAGTAAGTGACGGAGATGTGCCACCCCCGACGATGAAGTAAAGGATGCCATCAAGCAGCTGAAGAACAACAAATCAGTTGGAAGGGATGGAATCGGAGCATAACTTATCAAGATGGGCCCGGACAAGTTGGCAAATTGCCTGCATCGACTGATAGTCAGGATTTGGGATACCGAACAGCTACCGGAGGAGTGGAAGGATGGGGTTATCTGCCCAAGCTATAAGATAGGCGACAAGCTGGACTGTAAAAACTATCGTGCGATCACTGTCCTTAATGCCGCATATAAAGTATTATCCCAAATCATCCAAATTGAAGTACATGCTGGGGGGCGAAATCGAGCACGACATGACCCAACTGGGCAGTAGTGTAACGATCATCTGCGATGAGTTCGAGTTACTGGTTACTGCGGACAACGATAACAGCCGTGAGATCCGGAGGCGGATTATCAGTGGAAGTCGTGCCTTCTATGGGCTTCAAAAGGAACTACGGTCAAACAGACTTAGCGCCCGTACGAAGTGCATCCTGTACAAAACGCTAATAAGACCGGTTGTTCTCTACGGGCATGAGACGTGGACAATGCTTGAAGAGGACCTGCGAGCACTCGGAGTTTTTGAGAGACGGGTTTCATCTTTGGTGGAGTACAGGAGGACGGACTATGGAGGCAAAGGATGAACCATGAGCTCGCGCAACTCGCCGGCGAACCCAGTATTCATAAGGTGGCAAAGGCTGGAAGGATACGCTGGACAGGACATGTTGCGACAATGCCGTGTTCGACGGGAATCCGGTTAGTACAAGACGACGTGGGGCGTAACGAGCAAGATGGTCAGACCAGGTGGAGCAAGACCTAGGAGGTACAAGGTGCCCAAGGGATTGGAGAGGAGTTGCGACGAATCGGGCATTATGGAGGAATATTGTGTATCAGGCTATGTTATAGTATTGTGACGTTATGCCATGTAAATAATAATATAAATAATGTTTACATCTGTCAAGTTTCAGAGTAACTCATACAGTAATTTCAGACATGTTGTCGAAACAAGAAATTGTCCGTGAAAAAAATGGTGTGCACTTACAATTAAACTCCAGTGGCGTGCCTCTGATGGATCACTAAAAAGCTTTGAATTGGAAATACAACTGTGTCTCATGTGATAAAATCCTTCAAGGAGCGTCTGAGTGTCCGAAGAAATGAAGTGAGTGGTCGTAAAAGTGGTCCAATGGACAGTAAAACGGCCAGAAAAGTGGTGCAACAGTTCAAGAACCACCCAAACATGTAAATTCAAGATGTTGCTAAACAGTCTAAGATCATAGTCGGTTTTGTGCAGGAAACCATGCTAGTTTACATGTTGTCAAGGTGCAAAAAGCCCCAAATCGGAATAAAAAGCATAACATCACGGCGAAAACCCGCATCCGGGAACATTACACGAAGTTGCTCACCAAATCGTGTTGCATCGTTATGGATGACGAAACTTACGTCAAGGCCGACTTCCGTCTAAGTTCGATGTTAAGGTGGATGTTCGAAAAAAGAAATTATGTGAGTTGTGGCCGTAGCGAAAAGTTGTCAGATTTTGAGCGTTAATGTCTTAGTCATTTCTTGACAAAATTTCAAAAATTTTGCATGAATCGATCAAAAAAGATTTTTCAAATCAATTTCCGTAGCAAACAATGTTGATTTTGGGCCACATACTATTGAAAACTTTTTCAATGTTAAGCCTTGTCTTAAAAATTATATTATCCCCTTCATGCTGTAAAATGGCTGCATAAAACCACAGACTGAATAAAATTGGGCACTATCTTCTCCAAATTTGTTCTACATCAATTCTTCTTTCTGGAAAATTTGAAAAAAAACACATTGACAACCTAGATCATCCTGAATATGAAGAAGTTCGGGAAGAAAAAAATAAATGCCTTATTAATAGTACAAAGTATTGTTTCAAATATGGTATTAGGTGCGCAACTAAGTTCCCGCTGTTTAGCAATAGATGGCGCCAGTAGTAAGTGCTGGTCGAATGTTGTACATCTCAAGCGTCATAAACCAAGCTCAGACATATGGTAAACAAACCGCTTTGCCAAATCAGTGATTTTGGTTTAGTGTTATATATTTTGGTATTTGAAGCCAAGAGATGTTGAGCATCGGTTTTTCGTCTGTGAACAACTGCTCCAGCGGTAAAAAAGGAAGAGTTTTCTACATCGCATTGTGAAGGGTGACGAAAAATGGATTCATTATAGTAACCCAAAACGGGTTATGTTTCATGGGGACTGCCCGGGCATGCTTCAACATCGTCGCCTTGGCCAAATATTCACGGTGTGAATGTTATGCTGTGTATTTGGTGGGACCAAGTTGATGTTATTTATTATGAGCTGTTGAAAACAAACGAAACCATTACCGGGGAACGGTATCGAACTCAATTTATGCGATTGAGCCAAGCACTGCACGAAAAACGGCCACAATACGAGCACAGACACGAAAAAGTGATTCTTTAGCATGACAACGCTCGACCTCCAATGCGAAACCCGTGAAAACCTACTTGGAAACGCTCAATTGGGAAGTCCTACCCCACCCGCCACAGCGAGAACTTAGATGCGCACCTAATACATATGCATACGTGTAATTAAATTTTTGGTGAGAACCGTAAATATTGTTGCATGATGCACCAATTGTAAGTTCCTCTTATGTCACGAGCGAGAGTGGTAGTGTGGAATTATTAAAGATATTCCATATGCTTTGTAACAAATTCAGAGGTACCATATTCTCTAGCGTCAGGGTAAGATGATTTCTAAATAAAGGTAAGAAAATCATATTTATTTCTCTGCTATTTGACATATGTTATATAACACTATATGTTGGGAAAAAGGGAGTGACCATCAGAGCACCCGATTGAAGCAAATTGGATAGGAAGAGCGGGACTTCCTGTTGCTAACATTTCGTGAAAAGAGGGCGGGCTCTTCTCCCCATCTAGTGGAACATTTTACTATGCGATGGCTTGGTTTTGATGTGGTTTCCGTGAACTTGTGTCTGGAAGAAGATTCTCTTTAGATTCCTGTAGCTTTGGGTTACGCGTAAGTGTATCTGTTTACGGAACCCCAATACGTTTTTAGCCCTTCATACAGGAACATGATGAAACATTTACCACAGAACAACCTTGATCAAATCGATAAATTAAAGCAGTCCAGTGCTATAGGCAGTTGCCTTGCTACGTTCGATGGTAGATCACATCACATCAGATCATGTTCAAAATAAGAAATTATAGAAATTTGTAAAGAAGTTTCTGATCTGGCAGGGGATTTGCGGATATGGTGAAATAAGCTGCCGTCATCACTTCCGGAACAATCAACGGTGTGATTTACACAGAAGAGTGACTTAAGAAGCGTTTCTTGGAATTCAAAAGAAAGCACACAGGATCAACTTTGTTTTGGCTGGATCTAGCCTGATCCTGTCACTACCATCTAAATGTGTTGCAGTGGTACCGAGCCAACGGAGTCAATTTTGTGCATGGAAGGCGAGTTTTTAAATCGACAAATAGCCTGCAATGATTTTTTTCCTGTTTTCCGTGAACAGGTCTTGATCAGCTGGCAACAAAAATTGGGCAGATGTTTGCATTTCATTCTCCCACAGGTATCGAAAAAAACGTGGATCATAGGGCTGGAAATTAGCCGGGATTTTATCAAGCTAGTGTGTCGTCTAATGTGCAGTCACTTCTTGTTAGGCTCTCATTTCAATCTAATAGAACTCTCAGACACCAATCAATGCGGATGTGGTGCAGGTTATCAGGACATCAACCACGTTGTCTGGTATTACCTCGATTTCGAAATTGCCAAATCTGAACTTTGCGCATCCCGACGGGTCCGAGGGCAACCAGGGAAGAGAGATATCAGAGATGTGCTGGGTAAGCTGGACTTGGACTATGTGGGGCTAATTTACAAGTTTCCGAAACAAATAGATGTATTTGTTTGATCCTCTCTTAGCTGTCGTTTTAAAATATCCACCTCGTCTCCTCCCCGTAATTCCACTTCATTTGTATGGTAAGATCCCTACTTCCCCATTCCTACCCGAATCATTGTAAACCCTAACCTCGACTTCGCCACGAGTTTTTCGGATCTCCAAAACCAACATAGTTACTAAGCTATCATTATAATAGTGAAAAATAACTCGGCTCCGTTATGCCTATGGCACTTGCGCATCATAAATTAACAATCAAGTAAAATAAAAAGAATCCCTAATTGAATCTTCAAGCGTTTTCATACCACCCAATGTGCTTTTAGTTGACTTTTAATACTGCCAGTAGAACTGAATAGAAATCATCAAACGGATGGTTTAATGATTTTGCATAATAACTTAGATCGAAAGTAAATTTTTCTGAATAAAATACAAGTTTGGCTGAAAATGAACAATTGCGTTTGGTTTTTCCAGTAACCGTTTCTATAAGATCTTGATTATTCATGAACCATTTACTATTCGTCCCTCGTTCATGATAAAATAGAATAAACACACTCACCTGGTTTCATCTTCCTGCTCCTTGGCGAAGGAGCTCAACCTGGGCAGCATTTGCACAAACGGCAGGTCTTGCTTTGTCTTGGCCGGTGGACAGCGGGGCGGAAGTATCTTGAGCGCCAGTGCATTGATGGCATCCTTATCTCGGCGAGCCGGAACCATTGCCTTCCATTTCTTGTAGCCGAGCAACAATCGCACGTAGCCCATGATACCGAACGGTGCACCTGTACGTCTCGCCTGGTTGGCCAAGATCTGCTCGAATACTGGATACATCAGGGCCACGGCCCCACTGCCAACCAGCAGATCCATCTTCAGCAGCGTGAGCGTGACAAACTCATTGTCACCGTCGAAAATGATGTACAAGCTGCTTACGATCTGATTGCACTCGCCCAGCAGTACCGCCGGATTGCGCTCCCCGGCCAGTGCCGAACATTTGTGGCGGATGTAATCAACCAGAACATCCATCACTGTCAGCCGATATCTCCGGGTCTCGGGTGGAAGCTGCAACGAAATCCAAGGTGAAATAAAAACATAAGCCAACTACAATGATACACATCGCCAGAGCACAACACGAGAGCGACCCCCTCATTCAGGGATTATGAATGATAACGGACATACAAATAAAGGATGATGCTTTACTTGCAAATGCACATGAGAACCAAACAAAAAAGGATAAAGTTGTCTGAAGTTGTTATCCGAGACTATTGTAAGCAGGATAATATGGTTGGTCTAGTTTTACAAATGAAGCGTACAAATTATTCAGTGGATGATTTTACAGCAATCATTGGTTGGAACTCGAGGAGGCTGAAGGGGAGGAATCTCTAATTTCAATTAAATAGAACGGGAAGTTTGCGTCTGTGTGGTTCACTTGTGTACATGGCAGTGGAGCATGGCTTGGCCAACTTATTTCCTGTTGCACCCTGCTCCCGGAGAGGCAAACAGAAAGACAATCTGATAAAGATGAAAACGCTGGCTATGGTTACTATTGCTGCACCAGTGGACCTTATACGTATAATCCTCGGTGGAGAACAATAACGATGTGTTAATAAGTGAAATTATGGGAAAATATATTTAATAGAGTACCAAACATTACTGAGCCAGTAAAGTGTTAAAAAAATAAATTTTGCTGAGCCCTTCGCAATCAACTTTTAATAGGAACTCTTTGTAAACTTGTTTTCTATTGCCCTTTTGATGCTTAAAGGGTGTTCCGATCAAAATTTGGTCAAACAGTAATGTGTGAGTCGATTAAAGTGTTAATAATCAAGTCAAGTTCAGTAAATACGGAAAACAGGAGAAATATTCAACTAAGCTTCCTTTTTACCGAATTGTTACAAATTGCCGGGTCTTTCGCTTAACACCTGCCAGAAGATTTTGTACAGTCTCCTTGTCCACATTATTTGCCGCAGAACGCTAGATTGCCTTGAACTGTTTCTTGCTCACAACAGCTCTCTGAGCCTTCTAATGTTCCGCTTGACGATGGCCCAATATTGTTCGATTGGGCGGAACTCTGGCGTGTTGGGAAGATTCTTGTCCGTGGGCACCACTTGAACGTTGTTGGCAGCATACCACTCCATGGCCTATTTTCCGTAATGACAAGATGCCAAATCAGGCCAAAATAGATCGGAACGATTGTGCCGCTTCAGGAAAGGCAGTAGACGTTTTTGTAGGCACTCGCTCAGATAAATTTCCTGGTTGACGGTTCCAGTTGCAATGTAAACGTTTCTCTTCAAGCCACAGGCACAAATTGCCTGCCACACCAGATATGCGCGAACTTTGACAGTTTAATGTGCTTGAGAATATCTGTCACCTTTTTCCGTCCGGTTGCCGTATAAAATTCCTGTCCAGGAAGCCGCAAAAAGTCTATCTTGGCATAACCTTCATCGTCCTGTACCATGCAATCAAACTTCGTCAGCATCGTCGTGTTCAACATTCGCGATCATGCTTTGGCCGACGTGTTTTGTTTATCATCGCGATTTGGAGTCACCACTTTCTTGTAAGTCTACAGTCCAGCTCATTTTTAGCTCTACCCTAGCAGGAGACAACAACATATGAATACCTAAGTTTGTTCTTGATAACTGGCCGTGGTATTAAAAAGCTCAAATTAAGAGGTAAAATACCTAAGCAAAATACCTTAAAATTGCAATCAAAATATCTCTCAAATAACAAAACTTGCTATTTTGGATACCAAGGAATACCTGAGAGGTACTATTTTGATATTGTCTTACCTCAATTTGGTATTCGCATAACATTTTTTTGTTTGTTGATTTTCGCCGTGCACGTGCAACATTTTGATGCGTTGCTTCTCTTCCTACGACGACATTTTGATAACTGAAGTGATAATCTCAAAATCAAAATAGAGGAATGATGTTACACGCACACATCTTCAATATGAGGGGTGTGCCAAATTTTTAATGCACGATGAAAGAAAATGCGTCAAGTTTAAGTCGACCCAATTTTGGTCGAAACACCCTTTATAAGCGTACAGGAATAGTAATTAATGCAACAAGTTGCTAGATTTTGATAGGTATTTTCAGCTAGATTTCAAATTTGTTCGAGTCAAGTTGGATGCTTACATGAGTTCTAAAAAAAAACAGGTTTGCATACGGGACTTTTAGCAATTATCATTTGACTGAATTGACATTAAAGTGAACTGGCAGACTTCTCAATACTAGTTCTACACTGAAAACTTCAATGTTTCCTATTCAGAAAATATTTACCTCAATTACCCTTTCGTTGGTCAAATTTTTTTTCCTTGTCGACGGTAAGAGGGCTTATCTCTTGCTATAAACATGCATGTGAGACCAAGAAGATGACCAGTAGTGAAAGCATCACATATTCTAGTCATTTTCTCACTGCCACGTCGAGAACGTTTATATAAAGGCACTAACATCAGATGTGATGCCGCAGGTTATGTCGCAGTCACTCTTCATTCTTACTTGAATCAGGGAAATATTAAAAGGTACTCTTTTCATTTTTGTGGCAACTTATATTGCTGTACAACTTTTTTTTATGGAATGAATGGTATAATAAGTGAAATGAAACACACAGTCACAGAAAAGTGTTACTTAAGACATATTGGTTATTAACTTGGTTTGGAGATAAGACGTGGAGGAGCCACTTTGAAAGCACGATTTAAAACAGTGGATTAAACCTTTCCATCTCTGCAGCACGATTTAGAACCAATATGATCATGATGAAATTTGTCAGAAGCAGATAAGTTTCCATCTACAGTGGACCTAGAGGATGAAATTACTTCTAGAGCCTCTCATGTAGATGGGAAATTATCTGCTTTTGACCAATTTCATCATGATCATATTGGTTCTAAATCTTGCTGCAGAGATGGCGCTGCAGTTTTTATTTGCCAAATGAAGCTCTAGAATGTTACCGTCTTCAGCCCAGTTATTTTGAATATAAAATGAAGCCATCTGACATTATCATTGAAAACAATGACGAGAGACACAAGGCACCGATCTTTCAGGAGGGCAAATGAAACACTCAATTGCATTATTTGCCACATGCTACCAAGCAAAAATCTTTGGTTTATTAAACGGTTCTTGTAATTAAAAGTACACTCACAATTTCGGTGTTTTCACTCCTTCGATAACATCCTTCCAAAGAGCCCGTGCCATCACGCTTGCTTTCACTTGTAAAACGTGATAGTAAATATTGACAACACGGACCTCACAAAGCACAATATCAATGCGGTAAACAAACACAAAAACATAATCATACGTCTTCAGCGGGTACGTCGATCAGTTGCATATGCAACAAGATTAGTTCCTGATTTTGACGCAGAGATGGCGCTGCAGGCTATCTTTGTCAAATCAAGCTTTAGAAAGTTGCCGTCTTCAGTAAATTTGATGAGAATTTAAAATGTAGTCACTACACAGAAAAAAATAATTAATTTTAACAAGCGCGTAAAATTTCCCCTCGTGTAATTCCAAGAGAAAGGAGCGTAAACAACGATATTGTTTGCAATCTTTCATACAACAGGCTAGATTCAAGCGTTATATGGCTTAAATTTACATGAAATATCCCATTATTTTCTGCCAAATCTAGCATTCCCTTTATGTGCATTAGATAACGCAGAAAATTCAGTGTTTCTTTTTATCTGTGTAGGCATAATCAGATTAGTTCCAAATTGCGCCGCAAAGAAGAAACTGCAGTCTATGTTTGTCAAATAAGGCTTTAGAGATTTGGTTGTTTTCAGCAAAGGTGTTGAGAATGTAAAATGAAGACATTTGAAATATCACATTAGTTCCATATCGTACCACAGGCATAGCACTGCAAAACTATGCTGTAGCGCCATCACTGCGGCATGATCTGGAACTAATATCATAATTTCAAAAGACGACAAATGGCATATTGCTGGCCCACAATTTATACGTTGCGGATGCGTTTGCGTGAATTTGACAGTTTTCCCATACGTTTTCTGTCAAATTTACGTCAATAGAACGCAAACGTATCTATTGTGGGCGACCCTATACTGAGAAACTTTGTCCAAGACGAAGTGACTCTCTACAACTAGTCTGGAATGTTTTGTATGCAATTCTGTTCACACATCAAAATCAAAACCCCCTTCTCTTTGCAGTAGTTTCTCGGTGGCCGATGTTACAGGAACCAAGTGTTTCCATCACCAATGCATTTTTGAGACCATAAACTTTCAAACGGGGTATGACATTTTTTCTTAATACCCGAGAAAGGTTAATAAAGGGCTTGAATATCTTAGGATTACATGAAAATATATAGCAATACCACGATAAATTTTAATATCAGGTTTTCCCTTCTTTTGAATGATTCTTTCCTAATATAAAGCAGAAAACAGAAGTCCAATGATGAGTTAAAAAGGCAAAATAACGGTTGAGCTAACTCATTGCAAAGAGATTGGAGAAATATAGGTAGTAAGCCATCAGGCCCAGCCTCCTTTGAAGCATCAAAGCTTTCTAGGTATCGCAAAATTTACAAAACGGCATTGATGTCCATATCCTCAGTGTGGTAAATAGAGATTTTAGTTTATCCACACACTCTTCCTACCTCAACGAGAGCTCTTCTCTCTTGTTTATATTCACCCCCATGTTTGCATGCGGGTAGTGCATGTGAGTGGAGAAAAAATGGTTTTTATTCACACAACACTCTTTTTTTTTAATGATATAATGATGAATCTCAAATTCACAGAAGCGAATGCAGATAAATCCGCTGACGCATGAATGCAGATAAATCCGTGAGCTCACTGGTGTGACTTTTCTGCTAATATACAGCAGCGATTGCAAATTCG